>QLTV01002664.1:642875-668252 GCA_003457575.1 Thermophis baileyi
CAACATCTTGAAGTGAAGATTTTATTTTGGCCAAGTTTTATTATTTATTATTGCTTCAACCGCAATAATACACGAGCACACAATAGATACAAACTCAAGGTAAACTGCTCCAAACTCGATTGCAGAAAATACGACTGCAGCAATAGAGTGGTCAATGCCTGGAATGCTCTACCTGACTCTGTTGTTACATCCCTCAAAATTTTAACCTTAGACTATCTACTGTGGACCTCACCCCATTCCTAAGAGGTCTGTAAGGGGCGTGCATAAGCGCACCAACGTGCCTACCGTCCATGTCCTAATGTCCCCTTCTTTTATTCGTATCCATTTCATGTATTAATAACCATGTTTATACCTATATCTGTTATCTAATACATGCTTGACAAAATAAATAAATAAAATAATAAATAAATAAATAAATAAATAAAATAAAATAAAATAAAAAAGTTCCCTAAATGAGGAGTTAGCGTCAAAAAGTTGTGCTTAAATTGAACATCTGTGTAAATAAGGAAGGGGGAAACAGAAACAATTGTGGAACTGCAACTGTAGATATATATGTAATAGTTCATTATTTATATTAATAATATAAGTTCAAATTGAGAGCCAGTTTGGTGTAGTGGTTAAGACATCAGGATAGAAACCTGGAGCCTGTGAGTTCTAGTTCCAGGTTAGGCACACAGCCAGCTGGGTGACCTTGGACCAGTCACTCTCTCTCAGCTGTATGAAGGAGGCAATGACAACACATTTCTGAAATCTTGCCAAGGAAAATGCAGGATGGCAATCACAGAGCAACAAGATTGACTCAAGGGCACTAAAATAATGAATGAATGAATGAATGAATGAATGAATGAATGAATGAATGAATGAATGAATGAATGAATAAATAAATAAATAAATAATTTTAGTTGCGCTGTAAGAATAAACATTGAGCCATAGCAATAGCAATAGCAGTTAGACTTATATACCGCTTCACAGTGCTTTACAGCCCTCTCTAAGCGGTTCACAGAGTCAGCATATTGCCCCCAACAATCTGGGTCCTCATTTTACCCACCTCGGAAGGATGGAAGGCTGAGTCAACCTTGAGCCGGTGAGATTTGAACCGCCGAACTGCAGCTAGCAGTCAGCTGAAGTGGCCTGCAGTACTGCACTCTAACCACTGCGCCACCTCGGCTCTATAATCAGCCATGGTGGTGCAGTAGTTAGACTGCAATATTGCAGGCTAATTCTGCCAACTGCAGAAGTTCGATTCTCACCGGCTCAAGGTTGATTGTCTTCCATCCTTCTGAGGTCAGTAAAATGAGGACCCAGATTGTTGGGTGCAATATGCTAACTCTGTAAACTGCTTAGAGAGGGCTGTAAAGAACTGTGAAGCAGTATATAAGTGCTATTGCTATTGAGTTGGGAGAAGAATATTCTCTCTCTCTCTCTCTCTCTCTCTCTCTCTCTCTCTCTCTCTCTCTCTCTCTCTCCCTCTCTCTCCCCCTCCCCTCTCTCTCTCCTCCCCTCTCTCTATTCATTCCATTCCATTCCATTCCCCCCCCTCTCTCTCCTAGAAGAGGAAATAGGGGTTGGCTTTCTCCATTCCATTCCATTCCCTTCCATTCCTTTCCCTTCCCTTCTCCTTCTCTCTCTCTCTCTCATCCCTCTCTCTCTCTCTCATCCCTCTCTCTCTCTCTCTTTCTCTTTCTCTCTCTCTCCTTCTTCTCTCTCTCTCTCATCTCTCTCTCTCTCATCTCTCTCTCTCTCTCATCCCTCTCTCTCTCTTTCATCCCTCTCTCTCTCTCTTTCATCCCTCTCCCCCCCTCTCTTTCTGTTGGTGGGGTTCCCCTTTCCTTTTCCCACCTTCCCAAACACTGCCACCACAGCATATGTATGCTTCCTTTTGTACTTTGAAGAAAGACTTTTTCCAGAAACATTTATACATAAGCAAAATAACAAGGGAGAAGGTTACCTTCTACAAAAGGGGGATTTTATTAAGATTTTGTTTTGCCAAAACAATGCACTGAAAATTTACAGAAACTTTCTAATGTTCTCTCACACATGCACATAATTTGACAGGATCTGCCTTTCCACTTGGTTCTATGAGACATACATGTAGGAAGCAAAAACTGGCAAAGGAACGAATATTCAGTTTTAAACTACATTTTCCAATGTAGAGAAACATGATTGAATACTTTTACCAGTTTCCCTTAATCTATATGAGATGATCCTTAAGGGTTTTTATTTGAGCAATTGCCCAATTTTTCTAAAGAAAGAATGAATGAATGGCAATTTTCTTGCAGGTACTGTGTGACAGAAAGGTTACAGCTGCAGAGCTTGGAAAAATACAGCTTGATGATGAATGAGGGAAACTCTAAACAAAAGACTCAACATCAGATACCAAGGGAAGAAGCTGAACAAGTTGCATACACATCAGTCTCAACCTCTATTATGAAAAACAATCCTGACTTATGTTCAAAGACTCAGAAATTCTTGTATGGTTATAAAGTGTCCGTAAGTGTTGGTAAATGGTTGAAAGTGCAAAGAGAAAAACCACAAGCTTGGACCCAGAATGATGGAAGTGCACTTCAGCCAAATTATCTTACATAATCAAGTACTTTTCTTTAAAAAAAATTAACCCACCAGAAAGTTACAAAGAGAGGTATAAAACTGATGTTAAATAGTTCATGTGACAATACCTTTAACACCATCATACTGCCTAATCCATGTCCTTGGGAAGGACTTGATGGATGGATAAAAATGCCAAAACCGGTTTAAACATTTGAAATATGTAGGACCTGAGTAAATGATTGATAGTATATTTTATGTTCAATTATATCAAATAATTGATGAATCTGATAATAGATTTAAAGTTGTTTTTATTGTCATTATGACAATAAATGACAAGCTGATTAATTGTTGCAAAGAAAATAGAATATTCCAAGGAGATGGATGGATAAAAATGCCAAAACCAGTTTAAACATTTGAAGTGCATTGAAATATGCAGAACCTGAGTAAATGATTAATAATATATTTCATGTTCAATTATATCAAATAATAGATTTACAGTTGTTTTTATTGTCAATAAATGACAAGCTGTTTAATTGTTGCAAAGAAAATAGAATATTAGAATAGAATATTCCAAAAAGATACTAATTCAGATATAAATATGTATCAAGATAGCATAAACATACGTGCTATTTGCACCCTGAAAATGTTCTGGTTTTCTTTAGCCATATTGTACAATTATACATCTACTGTGCATTCTACAGAACATGCACATTTAGAAATTTTAAAACATGAATGTAAAAGTTTTGGGTTTTCTAGCCTGAGTTTATAAGATTTAAGTTAAACAGGCATAAGCTTATTGTTCTTTTTCATGTCTGAGCTGAATGAAAATTGATTAAATTTTTTCAACAATCAAGTACTTCTCTTAAAAAAAATTAACCCACCAGAAAGATACAAAGAGAGGTATAAAACTGATGTTAAATAGTTCCCACTTTATAAAAATAGGTTTTTAAATTTTTTCCCTTAAATATACCTCATTAGTATTCCCAGTGTTCTCCTGACATACCAACTGTATTTAGTTTTATAAGAGAATAGCTTTAAAAAATGCTGACTGCACAAAATATGCTCGTTACCTATACATGTAAGGAACTTTTTTTTTATTTGACAACTACAGTGACATTACTATAAGCTCAAAAGTGGAAAGGTTCAACTACCCACAATGGAGGAATGGTTGGAGAAGATGATAAAGCTTGCAGAGATGGCTAAATTAGCTTTTTTGATTAGAGAAAAACCAATACATTTATGATTCATTGGAAACCCCTTACAGACTTTTGCCATGAAACAGAAAAAAAAATGCTGTTATGATTGTGGTTTTTTAGGATTAGGGAAAAAACTGGATAATAGAAAAAAGTGAGCTTTTTTTAAATCATAGAATAAGAGATAGAAGGTTCTTTCTTTTAAGTCTTTTTCTGCATGTTTACTTTTTTCTTTCTTCTTTGATTGCTTCTTTTACTCCTTATTGGTTTTTGTTAGTTTTTATGTTCTTTGTAGAAGTTTTAATGGAAAATATTTAAATGTCTAGGTATTCAGTAGAAGGAGCATATCCCTTACAATAGGTTTGGATCATTTAGAATATGTGATAACTCAAAAAGTATTTTTTTCCAGAATTTAATCCCAACTTCAAATATGCCCCTATTCCTTTTTTAAAAGGCTATGAAATTATATACAATAAAGATAGGGACATGTGCTTTCCTTTCCAAAACAGTCTATTTCCAAACATATTAACGGGGGGGGGGGGGGGGGGCCTTGACNCACACACACACACACACACACACACACAGCAGAGAGAGAGAGAGAGAGAGAGAGAGAGAGAGAGAGAGAGAGAGAGAGAGAGAGAGAGAGAGAGAACACACTCTCTCTTTGAGAGAGAGAGAGAGAGAGAGAGAGAGAGAGAGAGAGAGAGAGAGAGAGAGAGAGAGAGAACACACTCTTTCTTTTCCTGTGGAAGTTGGAAAATGTTTTCAAATATTTTTTCAAGCAAAACCCTCAGTCGCCCACCCACGTATTATTTTAAGAATGTCTACACAGCCTATGCTAAAGTCTACAATATTATGGGTTTTCATTTTTTTCATTTTCTTCCCCCACATAATTAATCTAAACAATTAAACCAAGCAAGACAAGAAATATGTTAGGCATCATCTATCACTGTCTGCTTCTTACTGAGCCATTCTCAGCAGTAGCACTGCAGGATCACCAGAGTGTCCACTGAGTCATTGAGAAGGCAAGCTGTCTGGTGGGAAAAGGGAACACAAGATGGGGCCCCCCAGGGTCTGGAATGGACTTTCCTCATCTCTCTAGCCACTTTACAATGCATTGGTCTGAATGTTCCTCAGGACAACTTCATCTCCTGAGTAGCAAGCACTCAGCTGAAAGCACAATAAACTAGATATTCTGGCTGGTGCATCAGGAGGGCCACTGGTAGGAGCTTGTCCCAATCTGCTGCCTGTTTTTAACTACTGCTTAAAGCAGCTGCTTTATTCTACCTGAGTTATCCATGACCATGCTCAATTCAGATATGCTGCAGTTATATTTAAGTTTGCCACTGGAAGAAGTGAGAAACTTTTCCTTATGGGGGGAAAAAAGCACAAGTGCAATGGTCTTTTTCCTGTATCTTCATTTTCTGATCTCCTCCAATCAAGACGTTTAAGAAATTACACCAAGACAATTAGAAAAAAAACAACAACCAACCCCCCCCCAAAAAAAACCATGAAAGGGTGTTCTACTCCCCATCATCCCAAATCCAGCACTCTGTTGACCTAGCAATGCAGTGAAAGAACCAGCACTTTGTTGACCTAGCAGTACTTGCCCTTGGGCTATTCTTTGTCAGATTCAAATCCAAGAAAAATAGCTTTCTAAGAGAATATTTTCAGGCTTCAAGAAACACATGTGAATAATACTGTATTTCCTAGTTCAAAGGGGAGATGGGCTCAGCTTATCATCATCATCATCATCTTTCCAAACAGCCTCTATCTTTCCAAATCAACTTTCAAAAGATTACTTACCTGCTCTCACAAAGTCTCATCTACCATTTATAGCACTTCATTAAGCTGCCCTGTTAATTACAAAAAGCATTACAACAACTAACAGAATAACAGAATAAAGGAGTTGGAAGGGACCTTGTAGGTCATCTAGTCCAACCCCCCACCCAAGTAGGAGACCCTACACCATTTCTGACAGATGGCAGTCCAGTCTCTTCTTGAAAGCTTCTAGTGATGAAGCTCTCACAACTTCTGAAAGCAAGCTGTTCCATTGGTTTATTGTTCTCACTGTCAAAAAATTCCTCCTTGTTTCTAGATTGAATCTCTCCTTGATCTGTTTCCATCTGTTATTCCTTGTCTGGCCTTCAGGTGTTTTGGAAAATAGCTTGACCCCTTCCTCTCTGTGGCATCCCCTCAAATATTGGAACACTGCTATCATGTCTCCCCTGGTCCTTCTCTTCACTAGACTAGCCATGCCGAGTACTTGCAACCGTATGTTTTAGCCTCCAGCCCCTTAATCATTTGGTTGCTCTTCTCTGAATTTTTTCTAGAGTCTCAACATCTTTTTTATAGTGTGGTGACTAAAAATGCAGTATTCTAAGTTTGGTCTTACTAAGGCTTTCAACTTGGTTGAATACATAGACTTTAAGATCCTAACAAGCTGTTTTCAAGGCAATGAACTATTCATTCACATCAGTGAAGAAGTACTGGGTTAGAAAGTCATTCAATGTTTAGAAACAAGGAGGAAAAGTTGTCAATTTCAGGTTTCTTTAGTTGCCCACCAATAGATATACCAGCCTTGGGCAAGATTTGCCATGAATGTCAATATTGTAAACTACCTAGTTCACAGGGATATTTGGCAAAGGTATCGCTTTTATTTCCCCAGTTTTTCAGAACAGAAGAAGGCATACACTGACTTAAACAAAATCAAAGCAATCTTCCAAAGGCACCTGAAAATCCAAGGATACATCCACCCCCATAGCTAGAATGCAAATGTTATGTAAATGCTATGCCTCTATGCACAAACAGATTTTTCAGATTAGCAGCTGCCTTTTACCAGAACGATACAATATCAGTTTGGCCTTCCATTAAGCCACATTGACATATCAACCTCTCTAATAATGGCCTTTCCATCTGTCTTATATAATGACGTTTGATATTTCAATCCATTCCACTGTGTGCAGAGCTACTTCATACAGCAACTGCTGTCTCTTTATTTTGCCAACAAAGAGAGTTTTCTAACGAGGACATGGAACAACAGCAGTTCAGCTCTTTCACATACTGCTTGGACAGTACTCAAAGTCCTACAATGTGTGGGGGAACCCAGTGATTCCTTTCCATAAAACAACATCATTCTTTCTGAACCTACAGCTGATCTAAGGATAAGATCCTTCTCCCTTAGCTAGAGCTTCTCATATCACACAGCAGGGTGGGATCAATGTGCTTCCTTATAGCTCACCAGACAACTTATCAAAGGTTTTCCATTGTTAAAAAATTACCTTTTTTATTGGGAGTAAAGAAGGTCACCAATCTCTGGCACCATCTTTTATACATCTACTATGCATTCTACATATCATGTACATTTAGATATTTTAAAACATGCATGTAAAAGTTTTGGGTTTTCTAGCCCAAGTTTATAAGATTTAGGTTAAGCAGGCATAAGCTTATTGTTCTTTTTCAGGTCTGAGCTGAATGAAAATTGATTAAATTTATTCAACACAGAAGTAAGCAAAAACATCTAGGCCTACGTATATACCGCCTACGGTCTGACCTAAGTGTAGTACACAAAATTGTCTGCTGCAACGTCCTATCTGTCAATGACTTCTTCAGCTTCAACCGCAATAATACACGGGCAAACAATAGATACAAACTCAAGGTAAACTGCTCCAAACTCGATTGCAGAAAATACGACTTCAGCAACAGAGTGGTCAATGCCTGGAATTCTTTACCTGACTCCATTGTTACATCCTCTAACCCCCACAGCTTCAACCTTAAACTGTCTACCGTGGACCTCACCCCATTCCTAAGAGGTCCATAAAAGGGGCGTGCATAAGCGCACCATCGTGCCTACCATCCCTGTCCTACTGTCCCCATTTACTTGTACTCATTCCTTGTTCATGTCCATGTTTACACTTATACCTGTTATCTAGTACATGTTCTACAAATTAAATAAATATAAATAAATAAATAAATAAATAAATAAATAAATAAATAAATAAATAAATAAATCTCTGAACTACAGAAACGTATTTCTGTAATATTAAAATGTATATTTTAAAGTCTATATTTACATGTACAAACCATTATTTTCAAATTATGGGGAGTAACATAAAATTCAGCCCCTGTTCTGACCTAGGCTTCCTGATTAAATAACACGGCACAAATGGCGTCTCACAAACCTCTTTTATTTGTAACGTCTGCTAATTATTTTCATTAGCAGTCGTCATAAGTCCAAACAAAGTAAAACAAGTCCGACTAAAGTCTTTCAGGGAAAGGCAGATAACACACACGAACCTTGTTCTTCTTTGGCAAACTGCCAAAGACCAATTTGCAGGAAAAACTTGGCAAGTTCAAACAGGAACAAAAACTGAATCCGAGTTGCAATGACGAAAACGAGAGATGAACTGAGTTGCTTCCTGCAATGAACCCTTTCGTGTTCTCCACTTATATAGCCTATGGGAGGGGCCAATTACCCCCAAGCCTTACTCCCGAGTAGTCCTTCTCTGTGCCTACGTGCATTGAGAACAGGCTCCTCTTGTTCCTCTGCCTCGCTCATGTCAGTCTCTGGAGGTTCTGAAGGCGGGACAGACATCCCCAATGGCCCTGGATGGATCCCTGACTCTGGCACCGAGTCTTCTCCAGACTCCAGGCCTGGCCCAGGTTCCTCCCCAGCCTCTTCGCTGTCCGACTCTGCTGCCAGCTCCGCAGGCCGCTGGCGGACCACAACAGCCCCAGATACTTTGGTAAAATTTAATAAATGACAAATGGTTCTATTATTATTATTATTATTTATTAAATTTGTATGCCGCCCAACTCCCAAGGGACTCTGGGCGGCTCACAACAATATAAAAAACCATTAAAAGAAACCATAATAAAAACAATTAAAAACAGGTAAAAACTCATACATACCGTTTCATTATCTAATTATAGTATTCCACAATTTGGAAATCCTGGCATTTAGAACAATTTTTAAAGAAGAATTATGTAGAAGAAACTCAGACAATGAAGAAACAGAGCAATGGTCTTGATTTTCCTGCTGGCGGGTTTTCTTTTCTCTTAATTGCAAACAATGGTGGTTTGAAATCAAATGGCCTTGAAAGAAAATAGGAAGTTTTGAAAGCTGACCCAGATGTGTGGTGAGGTAAGAGTTTATTATATCAAGTGTTTTAAATAAATAATATCCTCTCTGCTCCAGGTTGAGTAATAGTCTGCTTGTCCTGTTTTTAGTCAAGTTCATCAATAAATATCCACCTACTTTCTGCACAATTCAGTTCAGTTCAGTCTAATCTTCCTTCCGCAGTCAAGTCATATCAGTTGTTCATTTTCTGAGTAATTTGACCTAGCATCTTGGTTAGCGTTGGATAATGGATATTAAATCGCTCCCATTTATGGCTGTTTTCTGGCAAAACTCAGTGCAAACAACATTTCTACGCAGGGCACTGAAGTCTTAGCTTGGCAATCAACAGCACCCATTTGGACATCTGGTTGGTGTGATTAACAGCCATTTGCCTGACACAGAATGTTCAGAGGCTACTTTGTTCAAATGTATTGCAAGATGCCAAGAAATGTATTCATTTTTAATATTCTCCAAACAGAAATGCTTGGAATAAAAGGTAAAAGAGCCGAAACTGTAAAAAGAATTCCTCTGTTATAAGAATTGTTATGAAGCTGACTGTGTCTCATTAAGTTAGTGACCATATTCTGGTCACAATTCAACTAAATTGAAATAATTAATCTGAATTATTTAATCTCAATGACTTTCAATAACTTGAGTGGACCTGAAACATCATTAAAAATTAACCCATTTGAAATTCAACAGGAATTCATCATTAATCAGTGACGAGTGAATATGATTGTGGTTGTTTTGTTAATGAGATGAAGCAGAATAAATCCAACTGCTTTAGTTTCAAGAGCTCGGATTGAACAGTTGGAACATATTTTACTGTGCTGAAGCAAAGCACTGGGTCTTTTTCATATCATGCATTAAATGCAAATGTGGTGCTCATAAGTGCTCCACATTTTTTATTTGTTATGGGTGCCAATGAGATTTTTCTCTCCCCCCCCCCAATGCAAATAATATCCTCAAACAAACAGGTTTTGGAAGGACCACAGCTGGAGAAGAAAGAATGCGATGACATCTGCTATGATCCTGATGAATAGAATAGAATAGAATAGAATAGAATAGAATAGAATAGAATAGAATAGAATAGAATAGAATAGAATAGAATAGAATAGAATAGAATAGAATAGAATAGAATAGAATAGAATAGAATAGAATTTTTTTATTGGCCAAGTGTGATTGGACACACAAGGAATTTGTCTTGGTGTGTATGCTCTCAGTGTACATAAAAGAAAAGATACCTTCATCAAGAATCATAAGGTACAACACTTAATGATAGTCCGGGTACAAATAAGCAATCAAATCATATTAGGAACCAGTCAATGTAAATCGTAAGGATACAAGCAACAGGTTACAGTCATACAGTCATAAGAGGGAGGAGATATGTGATAGGAACGATGAGAAGACTAATAGTAACAGTAATTCAACTTAGTAAATAGTTTGACAGTGTTGAGGGAATTATTTGTTTAGCAGAGTGATGGCGTTCGGGAAAAAACTGTTCTTGTGTCTAGTTGTTCTGGTGTGCAGGGCTCTATAGCGTCGTTTTGAGGGTAGGAGTTGGAACAGTTTGTGTCCAGGATGTGAGGGATCTGTAAATATTTTCACAGCCCTCTTTTTGACTCGTGCAGTATACAGGTCCTCAATGGAAGGCAGGTTGGTAGCAATTGTTTTTTCAGCTATCAGGTTCCCCACCCCTCCATTAGATACAACTATCCACATTTTTACAATGTGCACCTAGTGTCACATCTCATTTGGCTTTTAGCTTAATGCTTTTGGAACACTTCAAAGCAAAATCAGCTGAAGATTTAAATGGGAAATAATTTCACTCACTCTTTTTAATGTGCCTTTTCAAAAAGCAAACATGTCAGCTTGCATAAATATCTTCCAAACCTTAAGCTTTCAAACTCTTTTCAGTTTTTAGATGACATTCCTTGGTCATGAATGAGGAATTGTATCTTGGCTGTTGCTGGAGAACCTTGGTCAAGAAAGGTAGATGTCACTGTATAGACAGCAACTGCTGTATCAAATCTGTGATCAAACTTGACTTGGTGAGAAATTAGAGGGGCAGCACTGGCTTCCTTTTGAAGGAGAAAAGATGAGAAGGGGAAGTATCCCAAGAACCATATGATCAATCTGAAGTCCTTTTAAGCCTATGGAGAAAGTGATCAATAGTTCTGTGAGGGAGATGGGTGGTTTCTAAATGATATAGTGATAGATAGATAGATGATAGATAGCAATAGCAAAAGCACTTAGACTTATATACCGCTTCACAGTGCTTTACAGCCCTCTCTAAGCAATTTACAGAGTCAGCATATTGCCCCCAACAATTTGGGTGCTCATTTTATCCACCTCGGAAGGATGGAAGACTGAGTCAACCTTGAACCTGGTGAAATTTGAACTGCCAAATTGCAGGCAACCTGCAGTCAGCAGAAGTAGCCTGCAGTACTGCACTCTAACCACTGCACCACCGTGGCTCAAGATGATAGATGATAGATAGGTAGAAGAGATAGACAGATAGACAGATAAGATAGATGAGAGGGAGAGAGGGGGATAGAGAGAGAGAGAAAGAGGGAGAGAGAGAGAGGTAGGCCCGCAGGCAGGCAAGTAGCTTTCTTTCAAAACCATCTGGAATGAGGTCATGAGATGCTATTTGTCTCAGCATCTTGTCTCTGTTTCAGAATAAAAAAATGCTTCTACTTATTTCACAGACATAGACTTTCATCAAGAAGATATTTCATTTTTCTTCAACTTTGTTTTTCTCCTAGTTGGAACATGACGAGGAGATTTTTGCATTAGCAAACTATCTTTCACCTATCAGCAAAAAAAAAAAAAAGGGAAAAAAAGGCATTCACTGAATGTTAAGGGACGTCAGTCAGGCCATCACATGACACATCACTCAAACAATGGCCGGAGAGTGGGAGAAAAATACTGTGTTGTGCAACATCTGGATTTTCCAGCCTGGTGCCCTTCAGATGCTTGGGCTCCATCTTAAAATCCAATGCAACTGAAAAACATCAAGTAGCCTGTAATAGAAACCATGTTTGAATGGTTGACCCCTCAAAAACCACAAACATTCTTGGAGTAGGTGAAAATCATGGTATATACCACAGGAAAGAATTTGCGAGCTTCTCTGTTCACTCTAAAAACAACAGACTTCTATTTCTAAAGGGCCTTTTTCCATTATTCCATTGACAATCCCATGATATAGTCAAGCTAAACATTTTTTTAAAAAAATTGAGAGATGTTTGCTTACAATTGTTCCTGTGTGTGTGTGTGTGTGTGTGTTGATATCCATCCATCCATCCATCCATCCATCCATTATCTATCTATCTATCTATCTATCTATCTATCTATCTATCTATCTATCTATCTATCTATCTATCTATCTATCTATCTATCTATCTATCTATCTATCTATCAATCATCTATCATCTCTCTCTCTCTCTCTCTCTCTCTCTCTCTCTCTCTCTCTCTCTCTCTCTCTCTCTCTCTCTCTCTCTCTCTCTCTCTCTCTCTCTCTCTCTCTCTCTCTCTCTCTCTCTCTTTCTCTCTCTCCATACTGTATATCTATATATTGTGTATATGTGTGTGTATATATGCATACAATACATATACATATACAACAAATAAACATGCATCAAGGCAAAATGACAAAATTGTCACTTGTTCCCTGACCCACCCAGCATCTTTTCAAGGGTTGTCCCCCCCCCTATCAGTTATCAATGCATCTTTTCAAAGCTTATAATCAGTATGATTCTTGCTTTTCTCCCTTCCTTACATTTTCCATCCCAGCGTTTCTCTCTTCCCAAGGTAAAAGATGGGTAATTACTGCCCAAAATACCAATACTTGCCCTGCAATTATCATTAGAGATAATGAATACCTCAACACAGCAGGCAGCTGGGAGATTCCTGTTTATACTCTCAGACTGCACAGTAGGTTGTCAGGAACAAGGCACCTATAGCACTGAACAGATTTCTTTTTATGCAAAGTTAGGTCTCCCCCAAGTCACTGAGACAGTCAGAAAATTGCTACTGGAGAACCTTTGCCCTTAAATACAGGCATTCAGTCCAGTTTCTTTCTTTACTTTAGAGAAGCAAGAGTGCAGCTGCCCAAAGAAGAATGAGCTTCCCTCACTAACCTTTGCCTCACTGTTTTATCTCTGGCATCCGGACCTTGTGAAAAACACTTACAAAGAAAAGAAGGCTATAACTGTATAGTTTCCTCATGGTTGGAATCAAAATCATGTACCATACATTAGACTTCTTTTCATTTTCATCAATCTGTGGACAGTAGAGGAGGAGGAGGAGGGGGATCAAGAAAGTACTTGGGGTCCATGAAATGGATGTCATTTTATAGTATGCAGTATTCGAAGGTTGCCATTGATTTCTTATTGAAAAGCTCTCTGATGTGAATATGTGGATGTGCAGTTGCAGCTCCCTAGTTCTCACAAAGATAAAGGTCAAAGGGAGGGAGGAATGAAGCACATTCAGATTTGCAAGAGTCTTTTCCTATGACTTTACAATAAAAGTAGTTCTGACCTCCATGACATGGGTTTCCTAGTTTAATCTACTTTGAATGGCTAACATAATACCTGTTATACCAATGGCTCTTAAATTGGGGGGGGGCTTGTTAGCAAGTTGAGGATGCAGTCTGGGACTGTTGCTGCTGAGACACTTGTGTGGAACAATAAAGTCCTTTTGGGGAGGGGGAGGGGGTTAATGGCATCATTTGAGATTGATAATTGGGGAGGGGGTAACACACAAGAGCCACTGTGTTGGCTGTCTGACTCAGCAATTCTAGTTAACTCTCATCTTCTATCATAACAGAACTCATGGCTATGTATGGGGTTTTAAGGGCCGAGTAGACCTTCAGGTTTATGGCATGACAAGAAGCAATGGATGGAAACTAATCAAGGAGACAACCAACCTAGAACTAAAGAGAAATTTCCTGACTGTAAGAACAATTAATCAGTGGAATGACTTGCCTTCAGAAGTTGTGGGTGCTTCAACATTGGAAGTTTTTTAGAAGAGATTGGACAAGCATTTTTCTGAAATAGTATAGGGCTTCCTGCCTGAGCAGTGGGTTGGACTAGAAGACCTCCAAGGTCTCTTTCAACTCTGTTGTTCTGTTCAGGTGTTCAGTTTCAGGAGGATGCCTGCATAAAATATCCTCAGCAGAGTGGAACATGACATAAACATCTTTTCAGATGTTATGGTAAAGCAAGGCTCCAGGACCTTTTAAAATGCAGGTAATCCTGAACCTATGACTGTTTAATGATAGTTCAAAGTTATGATGGCCTTGGAAAAAGTGATTTATGATCTGTCCTCAAAGTTACAACTACTGCACCACCCCTATAATCTCATGATCACAATTCAGGTACTTGGCAACCGCCTTGCATTTACAACTGTTGCAGTGTCTTGCAGACATGTGATTGAAATTTGCAACTTCCCAGCCAGCTTTCAACAAACAGAATCAATTGGGGAAGCTGAATTTGCTTAATGACCACTTGATCCACTTAAGAACTGTGTGATCTGCTTAACAACCACAGCAATTTGATTAACAACTGCAATAAAAAAACGATAGTAAAATCAGGTTCAGTCACTTTACAACCACTCTGGCTTATAATCCCAATTGGGGTTGTAAATCAAGGACTACCTGTATATACTTACATATATGTTGGTTTTTCCTTGTCTTCAAAGAACACTAGAATTGTGGAAAATGCCAGGTTCCATTGCATTCAAGGTACCTACTGTACAGTTTCCTGAGTGAAATGTGTTCTCTATAGACATAATTAATTCACTTCCACCTCTGTTTTACCCAATACTGGTGAAGGAGAGAAAGGGCACCAGGTCTGTCATGAATATGCGATAATTGGCTGTACAATTCTTGCTGGTCTCTCCCACACTTTCTCCTCCCACAACAGGTAAAGTAAAGATAGGTTTCCATGGTAGCAACAGTTCTTACTAAAGACCTACATTAAAAACTTGTCCCTGAGTTATATATAAGAACTTCATTTTATAATGGATAAAGAGGTTAGGAACCCTATTAGTAGACACAGACTGCATCTGTCAGACCACTAGTCTTTAATGGCAACTTTAAAGGTGTTACTCTCTAATTAGGGGTAACAAATCTGCATTATCAAAAGAATAATGCAGATTTGTTACCATGTTAATTGGTTATATTTATGTTATTCCTTAATGTGGTGTTTAGTTTCGATTCTCGGGAGGAGGGGATGCATTCTAGAGGATCAAGAGACAGTGAAGGTTAGATAGTTTCATTGGTAGAAAGAAAGTTAAGGTGCATCCCTAGCAATTCTCAGAATATACTTTTAATGATGCAAGTAGTTGCTTTAGTTTGGCAAGATGTATATCTATAGGTGAGGAACCTGCTTAGAAGTAACTCTCTGTGCTTTTCTTGGTGCCTGACAATTCATTAGCAATTATATTTGAATGAAATAGGCAAAATATTAACTTTGTTCAGTTAGATGTTCCCATTACTTATCCCAACAGAAGAGAATATAGGTAGCTAGGGATCAAACTGTGGAGTCCTTGGAATTAATATTAATGTTTCTATCTCTGTGTTATGATGTTGTAAGCCACCCAGAGTCACTTGGCAGGGAGATGGGCATCATATAAATTTAATAAATAAATTATGAAATGCTGCATGCTATAGAAAGCACAATGGAAGTTCCAGATTCTTGATAGGAATACTGCCAAAGAATACCGCATTATGTCCAATTTTATTTTATTTCCTTTTTGCTCAGAGTAGGGTGATGAGATTATATTTAATTTGGAACTTGGGGTAATAAAGGTTTGTGTGTATATGTGTGTTTCATTGTTTATTCTTCATAGTTGGCAGAAGAAAAAACAACAACAACCACAGTTCATTTTCCAACTGCATTTGAGGGTCTAGGGAGTAGAAATTGTGTTGAAATAAAGGTGCGTTTACTACCTGCTTTACCCCATCAAGTATCTTCTTCCAGCCCAAATTCAACATCCAAATTAGATATGATACTTTACTTTAAAAAAAATTAGCATGGAGTAATAAATAGATGGGGAGAGTTATGTCATCAATAGGATATGTCATTCTCCCCACTCATTTTAGTCTCTTGCCATCTTATAAAATAAATGTCAGCGTTCCAATAAACACCCCCAACGAAATATGACTCCGAGGCTAGAAGTTCCTCAAAGTTTCAATTTATTAGAGATGCCATGTTGGCAACATCTGGGAAAACCCGAATCTGAAAGCTTCCATTTCTCCACCCAAACGAAAGTTCAAGTCCTTGCCCAGCACCCACATGTCCATCACACGATCCAATCAGGCACCATCCAGAACTGAAGATGCACCCCCGTCACTTCCTTGCAGCTGCCGGACACAGCGGCCTTGACTTTCTGGAAAGAATGTTATTTAGACTACTACATATCACCTACTTCATATAATCCCCCCTCCCATTTTCCCACAGTAGAAAATGTGGCAGGCCTGAATACGAAAAGGTAAAAGATGGCTTCCAGGCCTGACAACAAGCTTAACTAAGAGCTGGTGAGTGGCTGAAAATCACTCATCTTAGATTCACACATTGTACCGTACTAAGCCAAAATACTGTTTGTTAGCATACATGTTTCAAAGGTATTTGAATTATAGCTTCAACCTAAATTAATACCCTGAGATACTTACTATCTTCTTCTATCACAAGTAGGTCATGTATGTATGACAACACTAAAATATAAATTGCCCATTCACCTAATGTGCTATGCAAACCTGATGTGTGTAGTTAGTTTATGGCTCAATATGTTGCTTGAAGTCAGAAAGTTTGATCGCATTCCAAGGGTTGAGTTTTAGCTTCATTGAAATCTTTTATAAAATAAATTGGAAGTTACTTTATTTTATACTTTTGTTTCTTTATATAATTTTTGTTTTCTGTATCCCTTTCTCTTTATTCTCTTTATTCTCTCTCTATCCTTCCCTCTTTCTGACTATTTACATTTATTAGTTTTTATGTTGATGTTTTATAAAAAAAATTAATAAAATTATTTTTTAAAACAAAGTTTCATTGCACAAACATGATTAATTGTGGATATACGTGACTAGTTGCAGCCACAGATTGTGTTCACCAATAATGCTAAGCCAGATATGTAAATCCAGTTAACAAGAAGTTTCTCTTCTTCTCCAGAGCAATCTCCATGAAATATTCCATCCTGTAAATTCCAGCTCCCATACCAGAAGCCTGAGTTCAGAAGCTTGAAGCTGAGACCAAATGTCTAGCACAATCCCTAAGAAGCTGGAATTCTTTAGACATTACAGAAGTATTTCTTGTATTCCTCTAACATCAAGAATAAACTGTTGTGGGACAAGTTGTTTCTTTACAACTTGAGCTTTAACTTTACAAGTTTTCAACTACCGGTACTCGTTTTTCTTTTTCTTTTTTGAAATTATTTTATAAATGCATATCCTGAAAGAAAAATAACTCAGATGTTGATGGTACTGGTGGACCTCACAGACGCTGGAATAAAATTAGCAAGAACAAACATGATTGCACATCAATCTTTTCTTGCCCCTTTGTTTAAATTCTGCATCAAAACAAACCACTCTGTCTCCATGGAAACTCTTCTCTTTCTAATTAAAAAGATTAGAAAGAAAATTGTCACTGATATGCTAAAGTCAAATATGTAACTAAAGTATATTTTTATGACATTTTATTTAAAAGTCAATATACAAGATACTTTTTAATTAGAGAAAAAAAAACATTGTTTTCCAATCTGAATATTTCTCTTTAAATGAAAAAACTATTCTTTCTTTCCTCAGTTCTGCATGTCATAACAAAAGAAACAACAAACATGGTGCAGAATTGAGCAGTAACAATTTACTGCATGACCGATGATGACATTTCAGTTGTTATATGGAAATTATTTCTGAAGATATGCATCTGACAGGCCTTGCCTACTGCTTGCTTTTTATAAAAAGTGAGATCAACTGAACTTTCTTTTTAAGTTGGTCCATCTATAAGTACAGGCACTACTTTAAAACTTGATCTGAATCTAAAAGAAATAATAACTTTATGAAAAGCTTGATCTTCAAACAAAAGTGACCCATGAGCAACAGTCTTTCAGATGTTAGTCTATGCAGAAATTGCTTCTCCATGCCCAAACTTTTCAGATGCAGTCAAAAATGTTAATTATTATGTACTACACAATCAATAATCTACTGTTTTTTCATACCACACAAATATGTTCCTTTAGGCAGTCATATCATTCTGCTTAAAGTGAGTTGACCTAATGTCACAAATAGGACACCTGCCATCTTTTTCCTCAGAACCAGATTTCTGAAACAGGACATCTCTTTTTTCTTTTTCTTATCTTCTGTCAAATATTGGATTCACATTCACTAGATCTCCCTATGAATACCAAGTTTTGATTTTCACTACTGCTATTTTCTCTCAGATCTATTAACCAGGAAGTGAAATGATTGCTTGATGATGTGCCATCAAGTTGATATCAAATCTGATGAGCTCATAGATAGATTTGCTTCAGGACAGTCTGTTGCCAATTTAGTCCTTCAGATCTTCCAATGGTGCATCCGTTGCCAATGTGATTGAGTTCATCCACCTTGCTGCTATTTGTCTTCCTTCCACCTTTCCCAGCATTGCAGAATTCTCCAGAGAGCTAAGTCTTTACATACATGTCCAAAATGCAATAATTTGAACCTGATCATTTGTGTCTCAAGTGATAAGCCTGGATCTGTATGCTTTCTTGGCGGTCCATGATATTGCTAGGAGATTTCTTCAGAACCAACATTCAAAAGTATCTTGCTTTCCATATATGGTTGTAATCTTCATTGGATAGCCTTAAGCATTCTTTTGCTATCATGTGAAATGAAAGATTTGATATGATAGCTTTGTACAATCTGCTAAGTTATAGAGTGACCTCTTCGAATCTGTTGGCCATTATCCAGATTTGGTAACATAATTTGGTTGGAAACTTTTCATATTCTTCTTGTCATATTTGCTTGTCATGTTTCTGTAAATATTCCTCTAATTACTGTAGCCTTCTGACTTGGTAATGATCACAGTAATTATCTAACTTCTAATAGTAGTGGTTTTTGTAAAGAAAGACTGTTTTCCAAAGTATTCTAGATTGTGGACATCTCTGCTGTACTGAATTTCAGTATGTTCCTTCAATCCTTGTTTGATATCCTTTAAGTCAATTACTATCTGTCCATTGGCATCCTTAATATGAGTTTAATAATTTGAGTTTGCAACCACCTTCTGAAACCGGATACGAAGATTTTCTTTGAGTTTTTTTTGGTTTGTTTCTATCTTTGTCTTTACAGATGTTCTTGTAACACCGTAATATTTCTTCTGACAGTTCTCTGAAAAGCTACAGTATGTTAAGTTTCTTCCTAAGATCTTTGGCTTTGGCTTCTTTAATTTCATTCTGTGGCTCCTCTGGTTCCCTATCAATGAGAATTCAAAGCAATTCCTCATCTACTCCTTGCAAATGGTGAGTATATGCTCAAGATCCTGACATCAAAACTTAGAACATGCACACGAGCAGTTCAAGATTTGTTTCACAATTAGCCCCTCCCCATCTCTGCTTAGCTACATAGCTCAGCTATAACTGAATTTTTCTACCTCCTTATACCAATAGCAGAGTTAATTTGATTTATGTAAGTTCTTTGTGATGATTTTCATGCATATAAACAGCATTTTGATTGTTTGAAGAAAGAATTATTAACGAGGAAATCATTAGCTTGGCTGTAACTGATATGTGATTTTTCTGGTTCCTTCTGGTTCCTAGGCCATGTAATGCAATTATGTTTACCTCAGTGCTACAATATATATAACTTTGGCATCCAATTCTCTGGCCACAAGCAATACATTTTGCTTGTATCTTCTCTCAATTTCAGATTGAACTTGACTGTTCACCACCTCCTTTTCTGCACCATTGTTTGGAATATAAACTTGGATAACTGTCATATTAAAAGGGTGTCCACATATTTAATTGATATTATTCAGTCCACTGACTACATTATAGCCAAGTAATGTCTGTGCTACATTCTTCCTGACTATGAAAGCAAAACTATTCCTTCTTTGGTTTTCATGTTCTACATAGGAAAAAGTATGCTCTTTGAACTGAAAGTTTTCAATTTCAGTTTTCAATTTGCTGATGCCTAAAATATCAATTTGTAGTCCATTCATTTCATTTTTCATTGTGTTGAGTTTTCCCCCCCTCTCATGATTCCTTTTTTTTCCTTTTTATTATATTGTTATAAATCTTGATAATTTTATTATTTCAAAGTGATGTTTGTGTAATACGATTACAGAATATTAATACTGTATAGTGTTATTTAGAAAGCTTAAAGTATTGAAAATAATGTTTCTGGGATACCTATTCACAGGAGTTGAAGGTAAGTGATCCTGGTAAAAATTGCATACTAATCTGAATAGGGAACTTCCATTTAACTGTCATGACTAAGAAGTTATTAAACCCTGATAGAATGCTTGTAGCTTAGGGTTAAACTGTGTGGTCCCTGCTGATCGCTGAGTTTGGTGGTTTTCTTGCAGATATTTCATTATCAAACTAGGTAACATCATCAGTGTATGATGTTACCCAGTTTGGTAATGAAACATCTGCAAGAAAACCAACAAGTTCAGAGACCACCAAGGACTAATTAAACCCCCTTTGAGACCATCTATAGGATGTTTTCTACCTTTCTGTTTAAGTCATAGCTGTCATCATGTAACAGAGTTTCTCAACTTTAGCAAATGTAAGATATATGGACTTCAACTCCCCAAATTCTCCAGTCCACATGCCTGGAAGAACAGAATGGTCTTAAGAGGACCAGCAAAGATGGGGCAGTCATATTGCTACCTGTGTTATCAAGAAAAATGCTTAAAGCAATCCATAGTACCAAACCAGTTGCTACCTGTGGCGGTGGGGTAGAAGCGATGACTTTTGTAACTTTGTCTTATTTGCATGAATAATACACAACAAATCCATATCTTATTCTATGGGGTTCAAACCTTCTACCAGGAATTTAACTTGCAGTCAATCTAGGTAACTACAGAGCACTTTAACTTTAGGAGCTGTCCACGTCCTGGTGCTTAATGGTGATGCAGGAAGGGGTGTATTGTATGTATGCCAGAATAAAATATCCTATTCATCTTCTCTTAAGCCCTTTAAGAGCATAAGGGAAGGTGGACTGTATATATACCATTCTGGTACATAGAGGTACAGCATTACAAAGAATTTTGAAAAGTAATGGGTATCTTGATAAATGCTTCTATAAGCATTAAGTGACAAAGCAAATTTCATAAGTAAATGAGGTGCCTCCATTGATCACTCTGTAAATATTATGACTGTCTTCATCCAAGCATGATGTTTACCAAATCCGCCGTCTTTCTTTCCTGACAACATAGCAAAACAATGTTTCATCTCAAGATATCCAAACATTTTCTGGAAACGTAGAAGCCCTTTTCATATATTGATGTAGAGCAGGGGTGTCAAACTCAAGGCCCGGGGTCTGGATCTGGCCCATGGGGTGCTTAGATCTGGCCCGTGAGGCTGCCCTGGGAACAGTGAAGGACTGGCCCGCTGTGCCTCTGCCAGCGAAAACGGACCTTGGGCGTGCCGCATGCAGCACGCCCAAGCTCCGTTTTCACTGGCAGAGGGTTGCGGGAGGCCGTTATAGCTGAAAACGGAGCTCAGGAGCCTATTTTCTCTGGCAGAGTGCTCAGGCCACCCCAGACACCCCCCACACGAGTGACATCGAGCTGGCCACACCCACCCTGGCCATACCCACTCCAGCCGTCAGAGGTCAAACACAACTCTGATGCGGCTCTCAATGAAATCGAGTTCGACACCCCTGATGTAGAGAATGAGCAACAAGAATCATCCTAAGTATTCTTGCTCCTCCACTCAGTGACATGCCTCTCCCATTGCAATATATCATGGTTTACTGACTAAACCACAATTGTCTGAATTCATATAACACTATTAACAATGATTTAGAAATAACAGTGATTGGATCTGTGTCACATCTTGTCATCCTGTCATTTGTTTAATTTGGGCTTTGTGTGGTGTGTGAATCCAGCCAATCAGTTGAAAGTACAGTAATTCTCTATATGTAGGAGCTCTTTTCAAACTCCCTAGCACTTTGCAAAAGACAGGTTCCTTGTAATGTGCATAGAGACTTCACACTGCTATACCTAAAGACTCTATCCATACCTTCAACCTCCAATGTGAGATCAGTCACTGGGGCAGCAAGCATGACTCTACTTTCCCCTCCAAATGCTTTCAATGAAGCTAAAGTGTTGCATGAAAAGTCTCTGGAGATTCTCAGTCATCCAGGTCATGGTTGTCCCAAAGGTGTTTTTTTCAAGAGGCAACTGGACTTTCTGGTTTTTCTTTGAAGACCTTTCGCTTCTCATCCAAGAAGCTTCTTCAGCTCTGACTGTTGCATGAAAACAAACAGCTAATATAGTCCTCGACTTACAACTACAATTAGAATTTCCATTGCTAAGCAAAGTGGTTGTTAAGTGAGTCACACCCAATTCTACAACCTTTTTTTTGCCATGGTTCTTAAGTGAATCATTCCAGTTGTTAAGTGCAATGGTCGTTATGCTTGTTGGAAGCCAAGGTTGCAAATGGTGACCACATGACCCTGGGACCCCGCAGTTGTCATAAATACATGCCAGTTGCCAAGTGCCCAAATGTTGATCATGTGACTGTGGGGATCCTGCAATGGTTGTACAAGTGAGGACTGGACGTAAGTAACTTTTTTCAGTGTAACTTAAAACAGTCACTAAATGAATGGTTATAAGTTGAGGATGAGGATAAAAGACACATGTGTATACTAAATCAATTTTAGTCCTGATAAAATACCCCTTTTGGCTGCTTTGACAGCAAATAGTGGCAGTTATCATTAATCTCCATGCTGGCAATTTTACATTTAGATTATTCAAATACATTATTAAGGGAAGCCACTTAAAATACCTTCCATAGCTTTCTCAATGGCTGGACTTTGTAAGATTGGAATCGACAGATCTACCATTTAAGGCAAAATAGCTGGAACCATCAGCCAATGTTAACAAATGGTTTGAAAGCCTATGAAAACTGTTGCTGCCTATTAAAGTTGTTCGTGGAAGCTGACTGCTTCAAACAAGCAACATAAGAGAAGTGTTGCCTAATAAAACTTTAGAAGAGGAACTTTCTTGACACTTTTTGGATAGCTACTATGTTATCCTTTTATGGATTATAAAAGTCATTAAAAACCAGCGTAAGTTATTTAAGGTGCCAATATTGCTCGGAAACACAGTGCTGAAGCAAAAACAATAATTTTTGCTTTGTTTCTATCTATTCTTCATGGATGGGTCTTCTGTTTTACACATTTGCTACCATCCTAAGGTTGACAGATGGTACTGCACAGACAAGCAAAGAATGCATAAAGAGAAGTTGGCTTGTGTCCTAGATAGTTTAACCACAGAAACACAAATTTCATGATAAGTATTTGCCTAAATGTTAACAAGGACCTACTATGCAAACACTTTTGCACTGCTTGTTTTCAGATTCTGAATGCATGAAAAAACAAAATCAGTACTGAATAAAAGTAATTGTAACTAGTATGAAGTAGTTTTCTTCTTTTATAAAGGAATCTATGATTTCAGGAAATTAGAGTGCCAAACCTAGAACTCTTCTTTGCTAACAAAAGTTTTTGCATTAAGCACCAGTGTCATCTAGGTGATATGTCTTCCTATGTGGAAGCTATATGGGTATTTTGCCACTACAGAAATAATCCTGTGGCAGCTCAGAAAATCTTCATCATCATCTATAACACAAACCTTGGTGGAATAACAGGAGCTTTTATCCTGTAAGTGTCCCATTTTATTCTTTCCTAGCTTTTCTTTTAAAATGTATTAAAATTATTGTCCTAAAAAACTAAAATGACCATCTGGTTTATCCTGGCTTGGATCATTATTGGCCTATACCCAAATTCTCCATTTCAGCCCAACTAGGCAATAATCCAGCTTCAGATGTTGCTGGACTTCAATTACCATAAACTGTAACATTGGCACTGCTGACTTGAATCATAAGAATTAGAGATTGACAACATCTGAAGGGCCAATGTGCAATTACCTTCTGACTACTATGGCTTTGTATCATCTGCGGTAAATATGTCATCATTTTGCTACTCAGGACCTTTGGCAGCAAAATCCCCTCTGATAAAACATTACTGGGCAAAGCACCAACTCCATTACTAATACCTAAAATAGCAGCAATTAAGATAGAACTATATTTTTCTCTCGGTGTTTAAAAAGAAAATAAAAAGAAGCATGAAACACTATATTTTGCATTAGAAGGACAGTAAAGAATGAACAAGTTTTTTGTTCCTTTCCCTTCTATGATGTATGTTCTAGAATTTCACTTTTCTTCCTCTTTTCTTTACTTTTCATATTTTTCCTAGTTTATATTCATTTTTGTATCTTTTTATTTGTGAACTTTAATAAAATTATTTTTTAAAAAATAAAAGGATATTCCCCTAAACTCATTTGTAGATTGGAAGGAGCAATATTTATTTCTCTTCTTTCCTTCCTAGGGTGTTTATTTTTAAAGCATTCTCTCCCATTTAAACTAAGGGACCTGTTTGAACATTTGCAAAATGCTTGCTGTGGTTTGTTTCACATTGGAACAGAGGTTTTGCATTGAAATGGGACCTTTTGTGACATTTTTGCAGATGAAACATTTCAAGGTGAAACAGTTTACACACCCAAAATGAGCTGATGGGCCTTTGAGGTCTCAGCCCAACCAGGAAAAAGCAAGGAGTTACTTTTCCTGTCCTACTGCACCTCTGTTTTCCCTGTGATATATACCAATTTCCCCACACTTGTCATTTAACTAGCACTTGTCAGCCAGATTTTCCCCAGATAGCAACAGGGGGGGGGGGAAACAACCCCTCCTCTGCTCAAAACACTCCAACACATGCACAGAGGGCAGTGCAAAAAAGATGCTTCTATCTCCTGTCTCTCGTCCAGGCATTTCCACCTTGTTCATACCAGGATTAACTCAAAGGTTCTGTTCTGCCCAGGCTTGTCACTCATCCCTGCTGTCTCTATCATTTTTGACCTTCTGCTTCAGGTCAGCTGCTCATAAGGTATATAATTACAATAAATAGCCAGGAAAATTAGTTTAAAACCAGTTACAAAGTATTAGGTCTGTATATTTGTTTTTATTCATTTGTTTCATGAAAGTGGCAATTTTCCACAATATATATATATATATATATATCATACATACATACATACATACATACATACATACATACATACATACATACATACACGGACTGTCGTTGTAAGCAACTGCCTGGATGGTCCCTGGAGGGGCCGAAAGGCAAAAAGGAAGCAGTATGCTCCCTCCCATATTTGGCTATACCTGGTGATTTAACGGAAAAAAACATATATATATCCTTGTCCCTGGAACAAGCTGATAGGGAGAAGATCCTGTGGCTCAGAAGTTAAG
>QLTV01002664.1:681112-693863 GCA_003457575.1 Thermophis baileyi
TAGGGCTCCTAAACGCCCCGCCTACCTGCGTGATTACGTATGCTGGACTGCTCCATCCAGTAGGGGAGGGGTGTTATGTTCTAACTGTTATAACTGTGTTGCATGGTTCCAACCAGGTCCAGCGTTTGAGCGGGAAAAAGCTCAAACGCTATTGGCTGGTCTGTCTGACAGCTCCCTATAAAAGGGCAAGCTGTCAGACTGCTCTTTGCTGGTTGCTGATACAAGAGCTGAAATAAAGAGCTGCTTGGAAGTCTGTCTCCTGTCATCTCTACCCACTATCTAACAATGTCCCTTCATGTTGTTTAAATTTCTAGTAGAGATTTGAAGTGCCTTTTTACATTGTAGACAATTTCTCTAGTGACGAATACCAATGACACATCACTTTGTAGACATTCACTGTAAGATTATAACATATTGTACAGTAAATTTCAATCCTTTCAAACAATATTTTCCCATTGAACCATTTGTATATTGCAGGGGTGTCAAACTCAAGGCTCGTGGGCCGGATCCAGCCTGCGGGCTGCTTAGATCTGGCCTGTAGGGCTGACCTAGAAATATCAAAGGACTGGCCTCCTGCAGCACTCTGCTGGCCGAAAATGGGCTGTGGGGGGGGGCTCACAAGTCCCCCCACGCAGCCCACCCCCCCACCCCTTGTGGCCCATTTTGTCTGGCAGAGTGCTGCAAGAGACAGCACCTTCTTCACCTTCTCTTTAGCAGCATCTGCCAACCAGAACTAGGTACCCTCCAAGATTGGGTTATTTTTTTCCCCATATTTCTACCCAAATATTAACCAGGCTTAACTCTGCATAGCTTCTAAATCCAGATAAGGAGAACCAGATGCTAAGCTTTGAATTACTGAGATAAGTACCTATTGTATCTAAACCTTGAGACTCTGCCTCCTGGAGCTGATCTAATTTTTCACATTTGATTCATTTAACATTTGTTATTTTTTCTCCTCCAAGATGGTGTCTAAATCATTTGGCAGCAGCATAGTGACATAAATACAGTTGTGTCAAAACTGACTAGGCCCCAATACAGCAAGGTGTCTATATCTTCTTTCAAATCATTTTCTAAATAGAAACTCATTAGAAGATACATCATTTTCCACAGCCCGTTTTGGCTGGCAGAGTGCTACAGGAGGCAGCATCTTCTTCACCTTATCTTTAGCAGCATCCGCCAACTAGAACTAGGTACCCTCCAAGATCTGGATGGCTGTTGTTCAGAAGAGCCAAAAACATCTGGATCTTCACGCAGGTCTTTGATGAGAGTGAGCCCCCTCGTATCACTGAGTTTGTCATCTTTTATCTTAATCTTTTACCTGTGATTGATTTAATTGTAAAAAAAAAATATTGTTAGGAGCCACCCAGGGTCATTGAGAATTGGGTGGTATATCAATTTTGTAAATTATTACTAATATTAAGTCCTCCTCTAGGGCTGTGTCAGAGGTAGTAACATAAAAGAGTCAAGCCCAAAGCAGCTGGGGCCTCTACATGTCTTTAATCTCTACATTATGGAATTGAAACTATTTGTGCCAGAAAGTAAATCTTCCTTTGTCTGGAATAACTGTTTTGAATGCAAAGGGAAAAAAATGCATCTTGAGCCTGTGTCAAACGCCCACCATGGCCACGCCCACCCTGACCATGCCCATCCCCGGCCATGCCCCACCATCACCCCCAGCCCTCCGAGGTCAAGCACAACCCTGATGCGGCCCTCAATGAAATCGAGTTTGACACCCCTAGTATATTGTAACCAAATAGTTTAGTTTATTTCATCATACATTCTTTCACTCGTTCTTCTTCTATCTCATAATTCAATAAAGGTTTATACATTTTAGCAACAACATGTTCATCATTGGTACATAATTCTTTTTCAAGTTTTAAATTCTTTAAAACCATAGTATCTTCTATCCACTTTAAATCTTTCTGCTAATTCTTCATAATTCTTCATAATTATTCATTGACAAGTAAATCCTTCTATTATCAAAACTTCTCTTGATTTTATTTTACATTCTTCTTGAAAAAATTCTAGTATATCACAGTAATATATTTTTGTTTAAATATCATTTTTCATCTATAAAATGCTTTGTGGCCACAAAGATATTTTCATGCACATTTATATTTATTCCATTCTCTAAAAATAGTCTGCCTAACATAATGATTTTTAAAATCTACATTAACCTTAACTCTGACATAGCTATACCACCCAAATATCAGATCATGTTCTTCTAACTCCAATAGTCTTTATTTTTAACAACTCCAACTCTTTCATCAGAGCAGCAAAATATAATTTCAAATATGGTCAACCCAATCTTCCTCTTTTTTTGCATCTTGTAGTACCTTATATTTAACTGGCGGGTGTTTTTCCTTGCCACAAATTTAGATACATCCTTCCGCCATTGTTTGGTGGAATCAATTGTCAAAACAGGTATTGTCTGAAACAAAATAACACACTAGGTAAAACATTCAACTTAATCACAGTAATTCTACTCAACAGTGAGTATTGTAATTTCCCCCATAGTGACATAACTTTTTAAACTTCATTCCATGTCTTCACATAGTTATTTTGAAATAATATACAATTCATATTTATTATAGTTATACCAGTGGTGGGATTCAATTTTTTTTACTACCGGTTCTGTGGGCGTGACTTGGTGGGCATGGCATGGCTTGGTGGGCGTGGCAGGGGAAGGATACTGTAAAATCTCCATTCCCACCCCACTCCAGGGGAAGGTTACTGCAAAATCCCCATTTCCTCCCAATCAGCTGGGATTCAGGAAGCAGAGAATAGATGGGGGCACGGCCAGTCAGAGGTGGTATTTACCGGTTCTCCAAACTACTCAAAATTTCCACTACCGGTTCTCCAGAACTGGTCAGAACCTGCTGAAACCCACCTCTAAGTTATACCCAAGTATTTTACCTTGTTCTCAATCTTAAAACCCATTTTATGCATTGATTCTGTTTGATCTTTTAGCTTGATTTTGCTCTCATCTTGTCTTATATCTCTATTCAATATTTCAAGGACTCAAACAAAAGAAGGGACAGTGGGCAACTTTGTCTTGTTCCTTTTTGTATCTCATATGGTTTGGTTAAATCTCCAGTAACAAATACTTGTGCCATCTATGGAGTAGAAATCAATTTCACCCATTTTAATAAAATTCTCTCCAAAACTATTATGTTCAAATTGTCAAAAGCTTTCTCTGAATCTAAAAACATCAATGCAGCTTGTTTTTCGTATGTTGTTCCTAATATTCCAGAATATCTATCTCAGTTCTAATATTGTCCTTTAGTTGTCTTATAGCTAAAAACTCACATCATGATTAAATTCTTTCAAAATAATTTTCAGGCTTTCAGCAAAAATCATTGTAAACAACTTACAGTCATTATTCAATAATGATATTAGTCTGTAATTTCTTGCTGACCTCAAATGTTGTACCTGTTTAGGTATTAATGTTATATTAACCTCCTTCCAGGTCTCAGGCATCTTTCCTCCTTATGGAATAGAATGCCTTGCGTTCTGTAAAGTCTATAAAAGTTTATCCTTGAAGCAGTTATAATACAAATTCACTACTTGCACAACTTATACCTTACGAGGTAGACCCGGCAGGAAATACAATCTGATGAGATAATTATAAGTTATTGCAGTTACATTAACAGAATCTTGCAAGTCTGAAACTACATCTCTCCCCCTTTACAGCCCAAGAAACTAGGGAGGGTCTCTTCTTAGCCTCTTGCTTTCTACCCACATTCCTGCTGCAAGCTCAGCTGTCTTTTGATCTGACATCCTTTCATCCCTTGGTTGCAGTCTCTTTCTCCTGTCACCCAAGTTCATTCCCACATACCATTACAAGGTCTCACTCAGTGGTGAAATCCAGATTTCTTTACTACCGGTTCTGTGGGCGTGGCTTGGTGGGCATGGCAGGGGAAGGATACTGCAAAATCTCCATTCCCACCCCACTCTGGGGCCAGCCAGAGGTGGTATTTGCCGGTTCTCTGAACTACTCAAAATTTCCGCTACCGGTTCTCCAAACTACTCAAAATTTCCGCTACCGGTTCTCCAGAACCTGTCAGAACCTGCTGGATTTCACCCCTGATCTCACTTCTCAGTTATACTCACTCACTAGCAAAAGTTCCTACTTTAACTCCTAGGAAATGTATGGAAATCTATTCTCAATTTTAGAAAAACAAATTGAAACCAACTGCAGGGCTTATGGGAAGGCATTTCGATCAGTAAAGAACATAGTTCCAATAAACAATATGCTGCAGTGGGAAACCTTGAATTGCAAGGTTAGAATAAAATGTACAGTATTTTCTACTCATATTTTTCAATTAAAAGTCCTTTTTCAAACAGAGCAATAGATCGATATTTAGATAGGTTTATGCTGGGGTTTCCGTCAACAGAGGAAATAAAGTTTATGAAAAATGTAATAAACCACTCCATATATTTTATCTTCTAAATATCAACTGAAACTAATAAAATATTTATTCAACAAAATAGAAAAGCTGCAAACTTATACACATGTATCTGGAAGTAAATTTCACTGAACACATTGGGACTTATTTGTCAATAAAGATATATGGAATTTCCTTGAAGCTATTATATGCAGAAAGATGGAAGAATACAGAAATACCCTTAATGGAGGAATGGATCGTGAAGACGGTAGAGTTCACAGAAATGGCTGAATTGACTTGTTCAATTAAGGAGGGAACAGCAATTAGCCTTATAAAAGACTGGAAAGCCTTTATGGACTTTTTGCTGAAAATAGATAAAAAATGAATTGATGATTTCATGATTTATGGCAAGAATGAAAAGATATGTAATTTGGGAGAGTGGAAATGGTAATTACTATGTTTGTAAATGCTACAAAGAAGCCTGGAAGACCCTTTTTTACATATTCTCTCTCTCTCTCTCTCTCTCTCTCTCTCTCTCTCTCTCTCTCTCTCTCCCTTCACTTTTTATTTTATTCTTTCACACTTATTTCTATTTTTTATTTTCCATTTTATGTTTCCATAGTTTTTAATCTTTTATAAAAAATTCCCTGTAATAAAAATTGTATTTTCCCACATAAAGAGATTTATATACTGTATATCATTATACACTGATGGAATTAATACTGAACAAAGCTAAGCAATAAATAATCGGAAGAGAAAAGTGTGAAGATACACACAGAGAGAGAAAGAGCACTCGGTACTCATTCAAGTAAGGAGGAGGAATCCGGTGTCTGTTAGATGTGTTATGCTTTGACTGCATTTAGCCCTTAGAAAGTGATAATGGGATGGGATTGTTGGAGTTGTTGATCAACTTGCCTATATTAGATAGTACAGAAACCATGTAGTAATCACATATAGAAAGTGCTTATTAGAAAATCCTAAGTACTTTTATGGTTGTGTGTCACTAAAATAAATTATCTCCATAGCCATATCTAACATGCATGTGACATTCTTGTGAAAAACATTGCTTTAGGGAATATTATCATAGCAAAAATCCACTCCCCCAAACCACAGGTAAATGTTAGTTAAGTTCAAAGTGACCCAGTAGTCACATTATCTAACAAGCAGCAGCAGCAGAGAAGCAAATAAAATTTGGAATAATTGAACTGAACTGAAAGGAACTGTCATGTTCAAGTGTTGCAAGGTTAGGGTTAGGGATAGGGTTAGGGTTAGAGTTAGGGTTAGGGTACATTACCACAACAATAGTATTGATTTGATAGACACATACTATCTATGTACATACATACTAGATACTATGTATCTATCAAATCCTTCACCTTTTCTAGCTACTAGAACTTTGTTGAACTGGATGCCATTTGTTATTTCTTAAAGATCTCTCTGGGAAATATAGACAGAAGACAGTGGGAGGCCTTTACCTTGATGTGCTGTGAACATCTGGAAAGTCTATTTAAGAAATTTTCAAAAACCTATAGATTCAGCAGTGAAGTCTGTGATTCAGAAGGAAGAGTTTATGGATATAGAGGTGCTTGTAAATATTGTATTGTGACCTTAGCTTAATTGGTGCATTTCCCAGTAGCCTGTACACTTTGTGCATACTCAGTTGGGTTACAAAGGTAAAGAACCAATTGAGCTAGGATTAAAGAAAGACACGTCATGAAAAGAGCTCTCCACAAATGCGCTATTCACTGCTCAAAAGCTACGACATAAAACCTTCAAGTGGCCATTTAGTGCCATTTATATATACAAAAGAGCCAGCATTTCATTTTACCAAGAGATCAAGAAGAATACTAGATATATTTACTTGGTCCTGAAAAGTCTTGCTGGTGAAGAATGAAATGGCTGCCAAAGGCAATGGAGGAAGTTTTCTCTTTAAAATGAAAACACACAAACAGGAACCTTGGGTGAGAGTGACTATGTCATATTGGAATTCAATATAATGCAAACAAACAAGCAATAGAATGTAAACACACCAGAGTCTTAGATTTTAAAAGAGCTGATTTTAACAAACTCAGAGGGAGCTAGGGAAAGATTCCTTGGATGAAAATCCTAAAGGGGAAAACAACTCAAGAGGCTTGGGAAACTCTGAAAATATGATCATAAAAGCCCAATCTAGCACAAAATCTCTGAAAAAGAAAAACAAGAAATCCAAGAAGAAACCAGCATGGTAGCACAAAGATCTCTCTGATAAACTGAAAGACAGAAAGGATAAGTACAAAAAATGGAAAAGGGGACACATAACTAAGGCAGAATATCAGCAGATAGCCTGAATCTGTTTTATAGCAAGATAATATCAGGAAAGCAAAGGCTCAGAATGAACAAAGACTTGTAACAGAAGTCAAAAATAATAAAAATGTTTCTTTCAACTTATAAATAATAAGAAAAAAGTCAAGGAAAACAGTCAGTCCACCAAAGAGAGAAGATGGCAAGGAAGTAACAGGCAGTAGAGAGAAACCAGAGCTGCATAACTCATTCTTTGCATTGGTCTTCATGCAAAAAGAAACTGTAGCCCAACCTGCCAAAACCATAACTGTAAAAGACAGACTACAAATAAAAATTAAAATAAGCAAGAAAATGGTAACAGAACATCTGTCTGATCTTGATGACTATAAATCACTGGGACCTGATGGATTACACCCCAGAGTTCTAAAGGAGCTGGCAGATCTCATCTCAGAACCATTGTACCATATCTTTCAAAAATCCTGGAGCACGGGGGAACTACTTGAGGACTGGAAAAGAGTTGATGTGGTTCTCATCTTCAAACAAGGGGGGTGGGACCCCAGGAAACTACAGACCAATCAACCTAACATCAATACCCAGGTATATACTGTAAAAGATAATCAAAAGACAGATCTGGAAACATCTAGAAACAAATAAAGTTATAACTAGAAGTCAGCATGAGTTTGTTAAAAACAAATCATGCCAAACCAATCTTATTTCATTCTTTGACAAAGTGACTAAATTACTAGACCAGCAAAATGCTGTGGACATAGTATGCTTAGACTTCAGTAAGGCATTCGACAAAGTAGACCACAACTCTACTTCTTGATAAGCTAGAAAAAAGTGGGATAGATAGCACACCAGCAGATGGATTTGTAACTGGCTGACAAACTGTACTCAACGAGTAGTCCTTAATGATACTACATCTACATAGAGGGAAATAAGCAGTGGGGTACCACAAAGTTCCGTCTTTAAAGGGGAACTCATCAAATTTTCAGATGCTACTAAGTTGGCAGGAATAGCCAACACCCTAGATGAATAGGCTCAAGATCCAGATGGATCTCGACCGACTTGAATACTGGGCCCTATCTAACAAAATGAAATTTAATGTAGAGAAAAATAAAGTCTTACCCTCAGGCAAGAAAAACCAAAAGTACACATACAGATTAGGTGAAACCTGGCTTAATAGCAGTAACTATGACAAGGATCTTGGAGTCCTAGTGGACAATCAATTAAATATGAGTCCGCAGTGTGCGGCGGCAGCCAAAAAAAGCCAATGCAATCCTAAATTGCATTAACAGAGGGATTGAATCAAGATCACATGAGGTACTAATACCACTCTATAAAGCTTTAGTAAGGCCACACCTACAATATTGTATCCAGTTTTGGTCACCACACTATAAAAAAGATGTTGAGACTCTAGAAATAGTGCAGAGAAGAGCAACAAAGATGATTAGGGGACTGGAGATTAAAACATATGAAATATGGTTACAGGAACTGGGCATGGCTAGTCTAGTGAAGAGAAGGACCAGGCGAGACATGATAGCAGTGTTCCCATAGCAGTGTTCCAATATTTGAGGGGCTGCCCCAGAGAGGAAGGGCAAGGCACCTGAAGGCCAGACAAGGAATAATGGATGGAAACTGGTCAAGGAGAGATTCAACCTAGAAATAAGGAGAGATTTTCTGACAGTGAGAACAATCAACCAATGGAACAGCTTGCCTTCAGAAATTGTGAGTGCTTCATCACTGGAAGCTTTCAAGAAGAGACTGGACAGCCACTTGTCAGCAATAGTATAGGGTCTCCTGCTTGAGTAGGGGGTTGGACTAAATGACCTACAACAGGGCTGTCAAACTCCCAGCCCACAGGCCAGATGCATCACGCGCTGGCCATGCCCACGCCCGGTTTAGCAAAGGGGGGGGAAAGTCCTGATACGTCACATGACGCCACCGTGACGATGTGAGTTTGACACCACTGACCTACAAGGTCCCTTCCAACCCTGTTATTCTGTATACAACTGCATGTGTGCACCCACACACACAACAACAACCTGGCAGTGTAAGAGTTATTTACTCTCATTAAGTTTTTCTGTATCAATAACTGAAAGGATAAGTGGAAAAAAAATGTCTGGAGCATGTGAATCAGACACCATGTTCAAAGCAGTACTAGTATATTTAATTTATTCAGGCAAGACATAAAGAGATATCCTGGAGAGTTATGGAAGTTAATTTCAATCAAAAAGCAAGCACTGAAGCACACTCTAAACCTTCCCATTCAGACTACTTGACTGCCTGGAGTTACCATGCGGGAGCCTGGGCATAGTGTTTTTGTGATTACAATCAATTCCTTAAGGATTCTTGGGTTGGCAGCTGGGGCTATGAACACTTTAAAAATGATTCAAAAGAGGTGCTTCATATCTTGAATGAGTACAGCACCTCTCTGATATGTATTAAAGCAGCCTGTCTTTTTTCAGACTGCATGACCCTGCAAAGAGGTGCCATTCCTTAAGGGCTGTATTATCTTAAAGAATTCATCTTCTTAAAACAGAAGTATATATATATATTTACAGACTCATGTGGGAGTCTGGAAAATGTTACGTCTCCTTTAATAAATGGCAGGCACTGATGTGAATTTTCTCACTTCATTCAACTGGTTGTTTATCAAACAGCAAGAGTAACCTTTTCCAGGCTTAATTTACTTTCTTGGGTTTCAATTTCTTGAATGTGGATGGCCATAATCCTTATTATTCCTCTGTCTTGCACTTCTCTGCTAGGTTCTGCCAAAATGCCTGGCAATTCATCTCAGTTCTCCATTTGGAATACAGGCTGAAGCTGACCAACTCAGAAGCAGAGGTGGGTTCCTACCGGTTCAGACCAGCTCTATAGAACCGTTAGTAATGTGGCGGCCTGGGTCGCTGGAACCGTCAGCGACCCAGGACTGCCACACCCCCGATCCAGTTCTCTCGGTGGCACCGTAGGCATCGCCATCTTGTTTTTTGCTTCTGCGCATGCGCAGAAGCTTTTTTTAAGTACTGTGCATGCGTGGCGCATCCCTGAATGAACCGGCAGTACCTGAATCCGGAACCCACCCCTGCTCAGAAGGCACCTTTGGGACAACCTGATAATTGCTTTTATGTTTGTAAAAGAAATACCTTCTTTTAAATCCTGCTTTCACTGAAATACATCTAATCTTTTGACAAGTGTTTAATGGATGCCAGGCTAATAGGATTAAGCATTAACCCATGGACCTAAACTTGCCAATATCCCAGAGGGAAAGGCTGCTTTCTAATAATGAAAGATTCCAAAAGAATCTTCATTTAGCAAGTGAAAATATGAAACAGGTAGGAGATAACCAGGCAGAGCCCGAGGGGTGGTGGTGTTCAAACACATCATCAGTCATGAGTCCCTGTGTTCCCACAAGAGATCTAAGTCCAGCCAACCTTGAATTCCTTTCTATTTTTAACTCCTGCTAATTTCCCTTGATCGTTAGTAGTTCAGATTCTTGTAGAGAACTGAAGCTTACAATAAATCTTTATACACATTTGAACTGCCTGGATCTCCTGATTTCACTGGTGCTTGACAAACAATAGAAACGGACTTTCTACTATATTGAGAGTTGTGGGGCACAATCCTTAGACAAGTTTTTAAGTCAAAGAAAGTTAGATTCTATATCTACTGAAACTGAATACCGCATTCTACCTTAATGCTTACAATCTGATTTTATGGTATGATCATGGAGACGGGATGAACAAAGTAAGAAATGGCTGATATTGGAGCTTTTTCTTCACCAAATTCACCATTTGTTTCTCAGATACCTCTCCGTTATATTACCTTAACGCTACCAAGTTTAAAAAGTGACTTTTGAAAGATAAAAGCTAAGCATTCCCTGAATAATGCCTATGCTTATGACAGAAGCAGCAGCATTTAATTTGCTAAGGCATAGTAATGTCTCATATATACACAATCTCTAAAAAAAAAAAGTCATTAGAAATTGGTTCTAGAGGCCAAATTATATTCAGGTTGGTTGGTTTCTGTTCAAGGATTAAAAATATCGTGAGAAAGCATACCTCATTTCTGACATTTGATAACATCAGCAAAAGAGAGTTAATGTCATGCCCCCGTCGGAGTCTGAATCTGAGATGGAAGTCGAACAGCTGACAGAGAGCGGGAGAGTGGCTCCGTTGGCTGTGGAGGAAACTGGGGAAGTGCAAAGGCCGGCTGGGCAGAGCATGGGAGAGGTAGAATAAGGGAGAGGGGGTTCAGATGAAGACCAAGGCCCACCCCCTCCTCATCCTAGGGCACGCAGGGAAGAACGCAGAAGAGAGCAACGTGGGTTGCGTGGCTTACGAGGAAGGAAAGGGCCCCGATTCCCTTCACAAGGCACACCTGGGGATGGAGTTTAAAGGAGAGGCAGTTGGGAGGGGCGTTTGTCGGGAACAAACGCTGAATTCATCTGGTGTTGAGAGTGTGGCCTGCATTCCTGGCACTCCTCCGGACTGTTTGAACTATTGCTGTGCTACTGTGTGCTTATTACTGTGTGCTTATCTTGTCTTGCTGGAATTATTCTTCCCATCTGGAACTCATTATCTTGCCCTGCTGGAGTGATTGATTGCAGTCATTCTGTTTACCGCATTTGGACTGGAGTATCTGCAGGTTTGTGAGAGAGCTTTTCTCCAGGCCGGAGAGTAAAAGGGACGTTGGGGGCAGAGTTGGTGCCAATAAAGGGACTCATACCGGTTCTCTGGCTGTGTTGCCTTCATGCCACGCCCTGGGTCATCACAGTTAAAAGTGCCACAATAATTAAGGCATCAAACCCATAACATATTTCTGATGGAATATAATTGTAAAGAGCACTGAGGTACAAAGATTTCAGTGCTGGAAGAATGATTTAGTCACATTCATCTGTTTACCAATTGAGAAAAATGTATGAAAGATGGATGTTTACAACCTGAGGGTATATGTAAAATCAGATAATTTTACATGTTGTCAAGAAATTATTAATCACATATTAAGTAAATATTTAGATTAAAAAGGGAACCCATGGTGAAAAATGATTTCAGCTATTTCCAATTCATACCTGCTTATTTCTACAAGTCTTCGTGTCAGGTGCAAACAACCAGATCCACATGTGAAGAGTTCAGTTCACTTTCAGAACTGTTTTATTCAGTTAGTATTTTTGTCACTATTGATTCAATCCAGCATGTGCTTTAGCCTGGATTCTTTAAAATGTACTGTATTTTGAGCCTTGAATTGTTTATACTGTACTCTAGCCTTCCTTCTTATCCTTTCTATAAACTCTTTCAGAAGTCACAATCAATTTCCTTGAGTCTAGAGAGGGAATCCAGTATTCATACCTTTAAATATTTCCACATTCTAGAGATAAATGTTCTATTTATAGTTAGCTTAGGTCCAGCACGTCTATAAGCAATATGGTAAAGGTACAGCATCTGTCTATATTGTTTTTCTAATATAAATTCCTAGCAAATAATTGGCCTCCTTATGGAAATTGTTATGTTCCAACTGTTTAAACTGTGTTACATGGTTCCAACCAGGTCCAGCGTTTGAGCGGGAAAAAGCTCAAACGCTATTGGCTGGTCTGTCTGACAGCTCCCTATAAAAGGGCAAGCTGTCAGACTGCTCTTTGCTGGTTGCTGATACAAGAGCTGAAATAAAGAGCTGTTTTGGAAGTCTGTCTCCTGTCATCTCTACCCACTATCCAACAGTGGCGACGAAGGCTTGGGTTCAGGAGAACCGTGACTGCTTCTTCAGCGATTCCAACCAGCCAGGCAGCTGCCTTTCTGCCTACTCTCTGCCACGATGTCCAACTTCCACCCACCGGCGCCTTTCGACCCGACCCGGGAGACGTGGGCCTCCTATATGCGGCGCTTCGAGTGCTTCCTCGAAGCAAACGACATGCTGGGTCTGACCGACAACCGTAAAAGAGCTGTTTTTCTCAGTCACTGTGGCCCCGAGGTGTTTGACACCGCGGAGTCTTTGTCAGACCCAACACCGGTCCAGACCATTCCGTCGCAAGTGCTTCAAGCCCCGCTGCAGACGCACTACGCGCCCCCCCCGTCCAAGGCCGTCCG
>QLTV01002664.1:706445-727121 GCA_003457575.1 Thermophis baileyi
CCTCTGGTGATTACAGAGAATGCGGTGCAAAGCCTATTTCAGAGACAAAAGCCAGGAAAAGCACCAGGTCCAGACAAGATAACTCCTTCTTGCTTAAAACTTGTGCTGACCAACTGGCCCCCATCTTCACCCACATCTTTAATAAATCACTAGAGATGTGCTATGTTCCTTCTTGCTTCAAATGCTCTACTATCATCCCAGTGCCAAAGAAACCCTCCATCAAGGAACTGAATGACTTCAGACCAGTTGCTCTGACATCTGTTGTTATGAAGACCTTTGAAAGGCTAGTGCTGAACCACCTGAAAACCATCATGGATCCGCTGTTAGACCCCTTACAATTTGCCTACCGAGAAATAGATCGACAGATGATGCTGTTAATATGACTCTGCACTACATCCTACAACATCTTGAATCTCTGCTGCTGATACAGTTCTACAGAGGAATTATTGAGTCTGTCATCTGCACCTCTATAATTGTCTGGTTTGGTTCTGCAACCCAACAAGACAGACACAGACTTCAGAGGATAATTAGAACTACAGAAAAAACAATTGCTACCAACCTGCCTTCCATTGTATATTGCACGAGTCAAAAAGAAGGCTGTGAAAATATCTACAGACCCCTCACATCCTGGACGTAAATTGTTTCAACTTCTACCTTCAAAATGATGCTATAGGGTTCTGCACACCAGAACAACAAGACACAAGGACAGTTTTTCCCCAAATGCCATCACTCTGCTAAACAACTAATTCCCACAACACTGTCAAATTATCTACTAAGACTGTATTACTATTATTCTTCTCATCCTTACTAGTACCTATCTCTTCCCACTTATGGCTATATCCATGTTGCTTGTATCTTTACAACTTATGTTGTTTTTATTTATTCCTAGTATGATTTGATTGTTTATTAGTATCCTATGACTATCACTAAGTGTTGTATCTTATGATTCTTGACAAATATATTTTATTTTTTCTTTATGTTGAAATCATATGCACCAAAGACAAATTCCTTATGTGTCCAATCACACTTGGCCAATAAAGAATTCTATTCTATTCTATTCTATTCTATTCTGTTCTGTTCTGTTCTGTTCTGTTCTGTTCTGTTCTATTCTATTCTATTCTATTCTATTCTATTCTATTCTATTCTAGGAACCTTTTTGGCTAGGGGCTGCCACAGGGAGGTTGGTTAAAGGCTGCCATAAGGACTTAGATATATTTGTGTTTTTCCAGTATGTTCCTTCCTAAATAATAATAAAGTTGCTGATTATAATATATGGAAATTGTTACTGAGTCTCCTAAGCACTGTACTGTACTGTAATGTTATAATTCTTAAAACTCTTTAAATCCTCCTCTTATCATCCCTTTGTTTCTTCTTCTCTCTACCACCTCACCTCTCCCTTTTCTTTATCTATTCCTAAAGGTGCTATTTGAAGCCATGAGAGGAGCAAAAAAGGTGACTGCTTTTATTGCTGCTTCTTTTTATTATAAAATAAAAAGGTTTCACTTAGCTCAATCAATGTTCAATTTAAGGGAAGAAAGGGCATCAGAAGTCCAATTTTGGGACCCCATGCTATCTCAGCCTCACTGAGAAAGCAACTGTGTACTTTTGAACTTGTTTCCATGGTCTATCTGTAGCTGAGACTGGAAAGATGTGTCAAACACAGCTTTAATGGAAAGCTGTGTCAAACACATTTAGCTACTATATAGTAGTATCATGTAGTTTGGTACTTGAACCATATGCTGTTTCATTTTTGGAGAGTTATTAAAAAGGTCTCCTGCTAGGTAATATTTTTAAATGACATAGCAGGTCAGGAAACCAAAGGCAAATTTCCTGAGATAATCCTGAAGGTTATTTAACAGTGATAGAAAACCATATCTAGCAGTGAGATGGCTGAGCCAATTCCAAAGCTAAAAAATATCTGAAGCACTTTGTTTATTGTTCTGATTTGTATCCATATGTGGATATTGCAAGTTTTTCCACAAAAAAAAAAATTCTGACTGTTGTATTTGTATTCATTGCTGATTCTCAAACATTCTTTAATTATAACTAAGGAACTGAAATTATTATTATATGTCTAATCACAGCTGTCGGTTCTTTGGCTGGTGTTGGCCTTCATATGCTTCAAGTTTTTCCCAAGAACCTAAGATGTCAGAGGCCAGAACTGAAAAATCATCAAATGATACAAAGTACAGATTGTGTAAAGAGACTGAAGAAACAATAGAACATATACTCAGCTCTTGCAAAAAGTTTGCACAGATTATAAACAACAAAATAACCCGGTCACCAAAATGATTCACTGGAAGGTCTGTAAAAATTATCCTGTGCCAGTAATGAAGAAAACGGTAGGAACATAGAACTGAAAAAGCAGTAAAAATGAGCAGGTTAAAATATTGTGGGATTTCTGAATACAAACTGATAAAGCATAACCCACCAGATTTATTTATAGTTGAAAAGAAGAATGTGTGGATACTTGATGTGATAGTATCAAGAAATAGTAAAATAGAAAACAAAGAATTGGAGACAATCACAAAGTATCAAGATCTGAAAATTGAAACTGGAAGATTATGGCTGTGATGGTTCCAGTACATATCAGCACACTAATCTTGGATGGCACTTAGAAAATCTGTGCATTGACAAAACTTCCATCTGTCAATAGAAAAGGCCACAGTGTTTGGATCTACACATATGCTATGCCAATACAATATGACATCCAAGGTCCTTGGGAAGAGCTCGATGAGTGTGAAGGCTAATATCAACTGGCAATTGTGACTTCACATTGTTGTGTATTTAATAATAATTTTAACTTTATGCCTCCTTACTCCCGATGACTATAGCCAGCTCAAAACAAGAAATTACACTAAAATTAATAAAAGATAAAATACAGAAAATTGACAAGCCTCATTGCCCCTTACCAAAGGCTGAAATGATGAGCTAGGTCTTCATGCTGTTATAAATAACAGGAGAGTGGGGCCCACCCAGATCTTGTGTAGAATCTCATTCCAGATGGCAGATGGTGCTACACATTTCTGAGATCCCAGCTGACATTGTTTAATTGAAGGAAGCTAGAGCGCACCAAACTTGTCAAATCAAACTGGTTGGGCAGAGACAGGCATTCCCACAAGTAACCAGGCTCTATGCCATGTAGGGTGTTATAGGTAATGACCAGTACCTCGAATTTCCACAGGAAGAAAACAGGTGACTGGTACATCAAATTCTTTATTATTATTCTTAAAGTGTTACAAAACTCTTTTTCTGTGGTTGATGCTGAAAGGTGTCACTTGCCCTTTTGGTTCCTGATAGTTCATTGTGACAAGATGTAAAGAGGTATCAAAAAAATACCCTGTATGTTCAGTTGTTCTGCTTTCTTCTGAGTGGAGAATAACGCTGAGAGAGAAATATGCCATTTTAAGTATAATTACTCAGAATTGACTTCAGTAGAATTTCTCATGTATAGGGCCGCAACAGGAAACAGATGCTGAATTAGATGGGGATGGGTTTTCTATTCTTTTCTCTCAAGTATATTCCACTAACCCTCTCTATAGATGAGAGACACATTGTACTATTAAAAAGGAAATTTCAAACGTAAGGTGTTTGGAGGTTGCCAATGTAGACCCGTTTAATTATTGTTCATATCAGTTCATATCAGTTAAGAATTTCTTATACTTACCAGTGGATTGCTTCACAGAAACATATCAGGGGGGAAAACCCTCCTTTACCCCCCTTCTAGTTCTTTAAAAATGATCCATGAAAAAAGAAACTCACCTGAATCTTGTCAGAGAATCCCTTTTAATAGCAATAGCAATAACAATAGCACTTAGACTTATATAGCGCTTCATAGTGCTTTACAGCCCACTCTAAGCGGTTTGCAGAGTCAGCCTCTAATCTGGGTCCTCATTTTACCCACCTCGGAAGGATGGAAGGCTGAGTCAACCTTGAGCCGGTGAGATTTGAACCGCCGAACTGCAGCTAGCAGTCAGCTGAAGTAGCCTGCAGTGCTGCACTCTAACCAATGACTCTAATGACTAGTAGACAACCCATGATTCACTGGATTATTGTTTCAGAGCTATTTCCTGACATAAACAGAGTGACCAGGGATGGGCAAAAAAAGCAGTGGAAGCAAGAGCAACTTTCCTACTGATTTCCCCACTGAGTATTTTTGTGAGAAGCTGGGAGGGAACATCAGAAATCAATCAATCTATCATCTGTCTGTCTGTCTGTCTGTCTGTCTGTCTGTCTGTCTGTCTGTCTGTCTTCCTGTCTTCCTGTCTTCCTTTCTTCCTTTCTTCCTTTCTTTCTTCCTTCCTCCCTCCCTCCCTCCCTCCATATTGAATTCTGAGGAAATCAAATTTAAAATAATACATTTCTAGCTTCCTTTTATCTAAAGAAAAAAAATTAAAAGAAAAAATGGAAACCAGAGAAGGGCTGCAGAAAACTTAGGAGTAGATGGCTCCTAAGAATGTACACAACAACCAGGTTTAAAAACAAAAGAAAATAAAAATCTGAAACCAATAAATAAACAGCAACACAGACACTCCCAAAAGACAGCTGCCTCAAAATAGGTGTTTTCAAGGGAATATGAAACAAAGTACTATGCTAAAATTTTCTGCTTCCCAGTGTTTGAAAGTTTTCTTTCCATGCCAAAGAGGCTTATTTTTTCTATCTCAATCATAGGACGTAATACTTTCTGCAGGTTATTTCCTGATGTACTCTACTTCAGCATAAATGATGGAATTTCCTCCCCCCCACCCTGCTCTGCAGCCTTTTTGGACTGGAATAAACCCAAGAGAGAGATTATCTCTTGGTACCTCCTTTGCAATTTCATCGAACCCTGGGATGCTGCAGACAGAATGCTGAAAAATGTTGCTCCATTAAAGATGACTCATTCACACAACCCTTGCCCCAGTGCAGGATGTCCCACGTCAATATCTGTCCTTTCAGTACCCTCGCACAACACAGCACATAACATATCACTTTCACCTGCCAGTCCCTAATTTCTTATTTTCAGGATCATCCCAAATACATCTTTATGATTCCTATATGAAAAGGCACTTTAAGAATGTCCAATGCTATTTTTAACAATCAAATGCCAAAGTTTTTGAGACTAGGGAAGGACACACCGGTAATTATCTGATCTCTCTGATATCGTAGGAACAGCATTTTCCCCCCAGCAGACTAGGCAGCTTTTGAATGATTTGATTGTTGATAGGAGTGCTATTCTTGAAGTCAGCAAAAGATTGGCTGCAGCAAAATTGGTGACTTAACTAGATCATTACATCTGCAGAGGATGGATCTTTTGGTATCTAATTATGTATTTCATTCCACAGAATAGAAACATAAATATAAGTCTTGCCATATTAGAGATGAAAAAGCAACTGACGAGCGATGCCAATTAATTTCTGAAAAAATAGTACAAAGTGCTACCTTCTTAATTAAAGTTTTCCAATCTAGGTGTGTCATTTCTGACAGTACTATCATTTTGAAGGCATCTCTTTCAGTTTAGTCATGCTTTATCACTGGAATAGACAGACCTTTTAAAAAAAGATTTATAAGCATTCTCAGTTATTAATGTTAACCTGTATGCTGGAATTTATACAAATTTAATTACCTCTTCATCATTAGCATCATCACCATGTCAGGCTGAAACCATGGAACTCGACTCACAATAAAATCACCTCAAATTTCTTGCATATTTTGAATTTAGGTATCAAGCATGTAAATAGTTTTATGACACATTCTTCCAGGTAAAACTCATATCATTGTAGGATTCCATTGGGAAAATCTCATGAGATGGAATTCCTAATATCTGTTCTTTGCCCCTGAGATCTTGAACTTCATTTGCCAACAAGATTTCCAGTTTTGCCAGAAAAATTGGCTTTCAAAAATATCTAATTGAAACCTAAACTGCACATTTCAAAGTTATTACAGAACTGTAATATTTCATGTGATGTTATACCAATGGAAAAAATTGCCAAAGTCATTCTTAGCACCAAACTCATTGATATACTTTTGTGTTCTACAACAAAATGAAGGTCTTTATTAAAACTGTCAATCTATTATTGCATTTATGTGTTGCATTTGCTTTCTTTATATTATATAATCCATTTTTCAAAAAGTCTCCATTCCAACTTATTTGGCATCCCGAAGTTTTCATTACTGTGCTATCCTTTATGTTGTTCTGTGGCTTGAGTTGATACAGTTGATATTTGATTTAGCATGCCAAAAGTTTTTCAGTATGACAGATACAGTTCAGCAGACAATAAAGAAACAATGTTTAAGGTAGGATGAGCATACAGTATATAGCTAAATTAGAGCTACCATACTTGGACTGCAAAAATGAGATAACTGGTAATTTGTCTGCTGCAAAGCATCAGTCTTCTGTATCTCTTTACTGCTATTTTAGCGTTTGTCTGGATTTTGGCAGACCTAGGTTTTGTGGTCAATCAAAGTTAATTTTTTAAGCCCATGAGAAATTGTCCACCACATTTAAAACAATAGAGAATGACCGCTTAGCCAATGAAATGGCTATAATAAGGATCAAATGTATGCCACCCATTGCGATTGTGAAGCAATGAGAAATACCTGAAGAAACCCATATACTAATAGGGGCAGATTAGCAGAAGACATGGAACAATAAGTAAGTGCCACTAAGCAATGAGAGTAGCATGGTTTGGAGACCAGTGAAGAACCAGGGGAAGAAGACAATGCTGAGAAGCTGCAGTTGTGAGATTAAAGGAAAGTTCCTCTAAGACTGACACTGTTTCTTGACATAGCAGCTCCTCTTCTTAGAAGAGGTTTGTGTCTATTTTACATACCTTTGGGATGAAAATAAGGTGAGGAGGAGATATAGTTTGACTCTAAAAGTAGACTGATGGAAAATCCTCTAGAGCAGGGCTGTCAAACTCCTGGCCCATGGGCCAGATGTGTCACACGCTGGCCATGCCGCCGACGCCCGGTTTAGCGAAGGGGAAAAAAGTCCTGATACATCACATGCCGCCGCCATGACAATGTGAGTTTGACACCCTTGCTCTAGAGGGTCAGGCAGGACAATTAGATCTGGACTGTTAAGTATGAAATGACACAATTCCAACTTAACAGGGGTTGTTTAACAGGAGTTGTTAAACAACAGTAATGAGACTTAAGAATATGTATTTAAGCAAGCAAGTGACCTATTTATTCTTAATCAAGAGAGTTACTAAAAAGGGGGTATTGTGTTTGTTTTCATAAGGGAAAGATGGTAATACTGAATCCTGGCTTTCAGAAGTGAGGGTTCAGGTTTGTTTTTTCTTGGAGAGATAGGAACAAATGGAATACCTTTCACCACAACAAAATGACAATCATAATAATAGGATTCTGCAGCATCATATTCTGAACATCCCCACAATTTCCTTTAAACATCTGTCACTGATGAACCCTACCAGAAGTCATCTCAATCATCTGTGAGTTTAGTCCTGACAGCTTTTATTTCAATATGAGAGACAGAGTCACATTTATAACTTGGTTTATACATGTAACAAATAAAGCAGGGTTCTGTTGGGGAAATCCCATAGTATTAAATATGTTTCTTCCCAAAAATATTGCAAAAATGCCAAATTCTTAAGTTAAAAGCTGCTGGTAATCTGTAACCTCTAGTAGCCCTTAGTGACCTTCTGTAGAGATGAAGATGGGACATCACTTATTATTACAACCCAGTTGTACATGCGCTCTACATGGGGCTACCCTTGAAGAGTGTTTGGGGACTACAGTTGGTCCAGAATGCGGCCGCGTGAGCTGTCATGGGTGTACCTAGGTACACCCATATTACACCAATTCTCCGCAAGCTGCACTGGCTCCCTATTGCTCTCCAGGCACAATTCAAGGTGTTGGTTATTACCTTTAAAGCCCTACATGGCTCAGGGCCAGGTTATCTTCGAGACCGCCTTCTACCACATAGCTCCCAGTGACCGGTAAGATCCCACAGGGTTGGGCTCCTCCAGGTCCTGTAAGCTAAACAGTGCTGGCTGGCGGGCCCACGGGGGATGGTCTTCTCTGTGGCTGCCCCGGCCCTCTGGAACCAGTTACCTCCTGAGATCCGGACTACCCCCACCCTGTTGGCTTTCCAGAAAGCGGTAAAGACCTGGCTGTTCCGGCAGGCTTGGGGCCGTTGATCTCGCTTCTGCAATTTGGCGAGATCCGACCATGAAAAGTTGTGTATGGGTTTTTAATTGTTTTAAAATGCTTTTTATTATGAATTTTTTTTAATAATGCTTTTTATATTTTAATAAGTTTTATATTTGCTGTAAGCCGCCCAGAGTCCCTTGGGAGTTGGGTGGCATAGAAATACAAATAAAAGTTAAAAAGTTAAAAAAGTTTTTAAAAAGTTAAAAGTTCTTTGTCCTCCTTAAACCCGCCAGTCAGTGAATACTTCATGTGGATTTCCCCCTGTGTTTTGAGAACTTGCTGATAAAATATGTAAAACACCTTGACAGCCTTGGAATATACAAAGGAGTCAGGCTAGCAGTGAGATGTCTGAGGGATTATGCATGAACAAATATGCAGGATGCAACAAATGTCAAACAAGAGAAAGCTTTTGTGACTGATAGTGCAAAGATGTCATGGCAGCCATCACATGATAGCAGCTGCAGCCCAGCCAATTCAATAGAAATAGACATGGCAAGTCTTGTTTCAATTCTTTGTAGATATTTTATATTTTGTATTTCAGTTAGTTACACCACGAGACAACTCTTGAATCATAAAATGGTTAAAGATTTAATTCTCAGTTTGAGATAAAAAATAAATTGCCCTATTTTATTAGTATCTGTTTCAGTAATAGCCTATTCTTCAATACTCAGTAGAAGCCAGAGGTGGGTTCCTCCCGGTTCGGACCGGTTCGCCCAAACCGGTAGCGACCCGCTGGTGAGGTCACGGTGACGTCATAGAGCCGGTTCGGTCCATGCCAGTCCATGGGCACCGCCATCTTTTTTTTTTTTGGATTTTTTTTTAATTTGGGGGGGGTTTTCCTTCTGCGCATGCGCAGAAGCCGAGATTCTGGCAATGCACATGCGTCACCATCTTGTTTTCGGCTCTTTTTTTGAATTTTTTTTTTGAATTTTTTGGCACTGCTCATGCGTGCGCGCGTGAAGTGTGCGTGCGCCCATGAGGCGCGCCCACACGGCGTGGGAGGAAGCGAACCGGCAGCGAGGTAAGTTAGAACCCACCCCTGGTAGAAGCATGTCAGTGCTTGCATGATAACCTTGTCAGATATAGAGAAAGAAAACAAAACAAAACAACAACCAAAAAAACCCTATGGCTTCTGGAATTGACTATATTGTAGTAGTTGTGTACAAAACATTGTATACTTATCACAGAACATCCTTATATTTCTTGGAATGTTCCCTGTTTATCCCAGAATGTACCTCTCCCTATCTCTATACCTCCCTATCCCAGGGATGGTTTGTCATTTTCTAAAGTAAATATTCTAGTATAGGAAACAGGGTTGGACTACTCTAGAACATCCCACCAGATTTACTTCAGGAAAATAACATCAAATTATATCTTCTTTAAGTTTCAGACTGACTTACTAAATGAGGATGAAATTTTTAGACTAGACAGAAATTATTATAACATTTGATCTTGATTTATAATTTATATTGTACTGGTTATTACAAATTGCATATAACCTTGATTTTAATAATGAAGTATTAAACTTTTTTTTTAATATGGAGAAACAAATAATGGTACTCTCAAATTTACTGTATATTTAACTAGACAATTGTATGATTGATTGGCTCATCTTTTAAAAGAAAGGTAGTATAGTCTGATGTGACCAGAATAAATATTAAATTTTAAGGTGATCATATTTTTAACCCAAATGCTGGGCATGAACATCTAAGACTAATATCATAATAATCATAAAATTATTATAAAAATAGTAGCGGCAAACAAACTTCAATGACAATATTTAACAGATAACCAGAATGACAATGGGTGGGCACAAAAGCAATGGGAGCAGAGGCAACTTCTGACTTCCTACTGGCTTCTCCATTGTTATTGTTTGTGTAAAATTGGCAGGGAGAGTTGGAAATGACAATCACATGACCACCAGGATACTGCAATGGCCACAATTTTGTGAACAAAACTGGTGTGAACATCGTGGAAATTCAGTTCCACAGGAGTAATGAGACCTAGATTTTTACATATTCAGTTAGTGGATTTTAGGTACTCTGACTCAAAAATTCTTTGTAGTATAGTGCACTGTTTGGCTAACTTAAGAGTACAAAATACAAACAGATAAAAACAATGAGAGCTTTAGTGGTACATAGATTTTATAATGCTGGTAAATCTCTTTCCTATTCATTTTTTATTTTCCTATTTTTCTACTCAAACATGAGCTTACAAAAGCTCAAAGAAGCTGTTAGTGACAAACTTTCCTTGTAAAATGATGTCCATAAGGTCAGAAAGAGTCAGAAGCAACTCAACAACAACAATTGGATATAGCATAATCCACAGTCCAGTCCCTTGGAATCTGTTGCCAAATGATTTTATTTCCTATGTAAGGATGAGAAAAATATTAATAAGGAGCAGTCCTAATAGCTGCATTTAATTTAATTAAATTTAAATGAATTCAAATTTTTGTTGTAGCATACAAAATTGTACATCTCTTTCATATAGCAAATAGATAAAGAAGATATGTATTGCTCAAAATTCCACATTTTCCCTTTCAGAAAGCCATACTAAAGTTTGCTGGGGGGGGAATAATAATGAAATCACTACAACTTATATAGAAATTAATAGGCCTTGGCATATGGTGCCAGTAATATATTATTCAGCAAGCAAAGAAATTATTCAAAAACCGTAAGTCAAAGCCCTTTCCTGCTTTCATCCTGACCTATAACTGTCAGAGTTTATTTCTGTAACATTCTCATTTAGTTCTTATGGCATTCCTGAGGAGTAGCCTGGCATTTGAATAATGAGGAAACAGGAAGAATTGGAGAAAGTACATGGTGGATTCATATTTTTCCATTTGCTGTAGAATTAGTATGAGATCTGTTAAGTGTGATTTGACAAGGGTCTCCATCTCTCGGAACATTCTTCATACTGCATTGGGTTGGCTAGATGCAAAATAAGTTGAAATTCCTGCAAATTACGAATAGGATAGGATAGGATAGGAAAGGAGTCCCTGCAGATTTTACTCTGCTAGTCATCGCTGACTATAAGGGGCGGCATTCATCTCCATTTTGAGACCATGAGCCAGCACTGTCCAAAGATGTGTTCACAGTCATGTGGCCAGCATGACATCACGGAGCACTGTTACCTTCCCACTGAAGTGGCACCTATTTATCTACTTGCATTTGCATGCTTTTGAACTGCTAGATGGACAGGAATTAGGTGAAGATGGCTGGTCACCCTGTTGCGCAATGCTTGAGTCACAAACTTGGGCTATTGGCTTTCTAGCCGACAAGCCCAGCGTCTTGACCGCTGAGTCATCATGCTGCATATGAAAAATAGGATTTAGCAATAACACTTAAACTTATATACCAGTTCACAGTGCTTTACAGTCCTCTCTAAGCTGTTTACAGAGTCAGCATATTGCCCCCAACAATCTGGATCCTCATTTTACCGACCTCGGAACGATGGAAGGCTGAGTCAACCTTGAGCCGGTGAGACTTGAACTGCTGAATTACTGGCAGTCGGCAGCAGCAGAACTAGCCTGCAATACTGCATTCTAACCACTGCGCCACCATGGCCCATATACTTATTTATTTATTTCAATTTATAGAGCACTTATATCAAGTACTGTATATAACTCTGGTTGGCTTACAACAGTTTAGAGCTCCTATACTTTTTTTTAGTGGTGCAGGAATCCTGCTCTCCCTCTTGGAATCTGGCTGTGCAGCTTTATGCTAGGCTGGAAGTATTAACCAGATACAAGGACAGAATGGGAATGCCTTATCTGTAGCAAAATTCCAAACATTTCAAATGTTACACATGTCAGAATAAGCCTCACTGATCAGCCTTTCTGACAGCTGAATGCAGGGATGGGTTCCGGATTTTCCTATTGCCGGTTCACTCAGGGATGTGCGTGCATTGCGCGCCGCATGGGCGGGTCACGGGTGCATGGGTGCGCGGGTGCGCGCACGCATGCACGATACAAAAAAGCTTCTGCGCATGCGCAGAAGCAAAAAACAAGATGGCGGCACCTATGGCGGTGCCGAGAGAACCAGCTCTGGGGCGTGACAGGCCTGGGTCGCTGCTGGTTCCAGCAACCCAGGCCGCCATATTACTAACGGTTCTATAGAACCGGTCCAAACCAGTAGAAACCCACCTCTGGCTGAATGTTTAGGTAGGATGTAATGTCAGTTTATTTATTTATAGTTTGGTTGAGGAATTTTTGCCATACTTTTTTAAATATAGTTTTTCCTGGCCTCAGGGTGTAAGGATTGGTTTGGGGTGAGTGGGTGAGTGGGTGTAAGGATTGGTTTGGGGTGAGTGGGTGAGTGGGTGAGTGGGTGAGTGGGTGAGTGGGTGAGTGAGTGGATTCCTGTAAGAAAGGGAGATTGTGGTTTTAAATATATTAAAGTGATCCTAAGTTTAGCAATAGCAATAACATTTAGACTTATATACTGCTTCATAGTGCTTTACAGCCCTCTGTGAGCAGTTTACAAATGTCAGCATATTGCCCCCAATAATCTGAGTCCTCATTTTACCAACCATGGAATGATGAAAGGCTGAGTCAACCTTGAGATGGTCAAGACTGAACTCCTAGCAGTGGGCAGAGTTTGCCTGCAATACTGCATTCTAACCACTGCACCACCATGGCTCATTAATATATTTTACACACCATATCTGCTCTATTTCTCTTGGAGGGCTAATAAGAATTGGCAATGTGTACAGACCACAAGCTGCCACTCTTTATTTGTATTACCTATTTTTAATGTAGGTAAAATTATATGATTCAGAAGAAACCAAACCAATAATGACATATTACAATATTCAGACAAAATGACAAAAGATTCTTACTATATCTTTAAAATTATAGAATAACTATCTAACAGACAAAAAGAGCCGAGGTGGCGCAGTGGTTAGAGTGCAGTACTGCAGGCTACTTCAGCTGACTGCTAGCTGCAGTTCGGTGGTTCAAATCTCACCGGCTCAAGGTTGACTCAGCCTTCCATCCTTCCGAGGTGGGTAAAATGAGGACCCAGATTGTTGGGGGCAATATGCTGACTCTGTGAACCGCTTAGAGAGGGCTGTAAAGCACTGTGAAGCGGTATATAAGTCTAAGTGCTATTGCTATTGCTATTGCTAAAAATATTTTGGTTGGTTGGGGGTTTTTTTGGTGGGGTATTATAATTATAATAACAGAATTGGAAGGAACCTCATAGGGCTTCTAGTCCAACCCCCTGCTCAAACAGGAAACCCTATACCATTTCAGACAAATGGTTGTCCAATTTCATCTTAAAACTCCTCAGTGTTGGAGCACCTACAACTTCTGAAGGCAAGTTTTTCCACTGATTAGTTGTTCTAATTGTCAGGAAATTTCTCCTTAGTTCTAGGTTGCTTCTCTCCTTGATTAGTTTCCATCCATTGCTTCTTGTCCTGCCTTCAGGTGCTTTGGAGTATAGGTTGACCCCCTCTTTTTTGTGGCAACCGCTTAGATATGGAAACACTGCTATCATGTCACCCCTAGTCCTTCTTTTCATTAAACTAGACATACCCAATTCCTGCACCATTCTTCATATGTTTTAGCCTCCAGAGCCTTAATCATCTTTGTTGCTCTTCTCTGCACTCTTTCTAGCATCTCAACATCTTTTTTATATTGAGGCAACCAAAACTGGATGCAATATTCCAAGTGTGGTGTTACCAAGGCATGATAAAGTGGTATTAACACTTCATATGATCTTGATTCTATGCTTCTGTTAATGAAGCTTAGGGCTGCATTGGCTTTTTTTTTTTTTTGCTATTGCAACACACTGCTGGCTCATATTTAAGTGATTGTCTACTAGGATCCCAAGTTCCCTCTCGCAATTACACTCTACATGTTATTAAGCAGTTTTGGTGGCTGTCACCCAAAATTCTTCCAAGCAGATTCTCTAGCAAGAGAGGCTGACTAGATTTTGTAGGATTTGTTGTACTTTTAATATAAGGAGAAACTCTAAATTTCACTTGATCCCTTAGAGGCAAATGTTGGAGAGATGATGGTGCTGGTTGACTTGGAATAACAAGATGCTTACTTGCTTGTGAATTGTTTCTAGTTACTGTAAAGAGATTTAAACCCATACATGAGCCTTTGACTGCATATTTTGCTACAACATTTGTGCATTTTATCAGAATTTCTTCATCATCAGCTACATGCTGCCAAATCATTCAGACTGCCAGTGGCCTGCAACAGATCAAATATAATAAAATGTCTATTATGAGTTTTAAAAAAAATAATTGTTTGCTAATTTGTATGTTCAAATGTTTAGGAATTATAGCCATATAAATCAAATAATATTCTGAGCAGAGGGCAAGGGAAGGCAAGTTGGTGTCTTCTAAGTTCTGAGCTACAGCTTCCAGCATCTCTTGTTGTTAGCCATGTCTTTTATGGATCATGAAAATATACATCCATCTCTGTGGTACTTTGATAAACACAAAGCGGTATACTAAAAGGAGATAGAGTTGAGCTATTTCTTTTTCTGAAGATATGAGTTCCTCTTGTTTGTTTATTTTTCAAGAAAAAAAAAACATTTTCACATATCAAAAGCAATTTAAGACTGAATTAACTCTTCTGTCATTTTCTCCAAAGTATTCATCTGAAATATGTGGGAAGCATAGTTATTTTTCAGTAAAAACTTAATTAAATCCATCTGCTCAGTGTAGCTATTTTAGTTTAAGAGAACACTAATCACCACATTCATCACCAATTCTCAGTTCTATCAGACCAATACAGATAATAAAATCTGACTCTTGGAGCTGCTTGTCTGCTTTCATTTTAATGATACAAGATTTGCACATTCTTATACAAGCAAACATTATGTACAACTTGATAACATAAGTCTTATCCCATTTCCCCTTCATTTCTTAACCAAACAGAAAGCATCTGCGAACTCCAGAATATTATGACAGAAAGCTGTCAGCTATCATCAATTCACAGAATTTCCTAAAGCTAAAAAATTAAGCAACATGTCATGGTTTTAGGTAAAAAAAAGAAAAAAAAGGAAACAGACATTTGGGTACTTTTACCCCAAAGGCCAGAAGAACAAATGTAGAAAAGTAAGAGGTAGATCTTTTTACAATAAATTTCACAATACTTAAGTATGTAACTAACAACCAAGAAATGTAGCTCCATCTGATTTATTTAAATAGTCTGTGGAACAATGATTTAATTACCTACAGGTTAAATATTTACACAGAGTTACATTAAGATTTGACTTTAAATTGTTAAACCTGATAGAACCATTGAAGCCTACTGCTTAAAAAAAGACCAATCAAAATTGAAATATATGACCTTGTTACAATTGGGCTACTGGTGGAGAAATAGCCATTGCAGACTTCCTAATGTGAGGCTGTCATATCAAGGCTGCAGTCATCTGACAACCACTAAATTGCACCAAAGAGCTTGAGTTCTGTCATCTAATGGTCATCTGGAATGTTGCAGCCCAGATGTGGTGTTAATGTAGTTTCCCTAGCTTCTTGTTGTGAACAGACCACACAGGACAAATTCTCTAGATGGTGATGATGATGATGGTAAATAATAATAATATGTAACAGTGATACCCATTGTGATCAGGGCACTTGGTACCATGTCCAAGAATTTTACAAAATACATCAAGAAATTGCAGCTTCCTGCAATAACACCAGCGGAACTGCAAAAAACTGTGCTACTCGGAACATCGTACATTTTAAGAAGATACTTGGTTGATACCTAGAATGGTAGCAATCTGTATCAACCATCAGCGCCAGTCAATGATATTTGTGATACATTTTTAAATGTTCAGTTGACTGAGTTTCATGTTTAATGAATAAAAGAGATAATAACAATAATAATATACAGTAGCAAAAGAAAGCAAAGGTAATATTACCAATAGTAATAGTAATAGCCAGCTTGGGTACAATCCAAAAACAACTGGAGCATCACTTGGACACCATCAGCATTGACAAATTCACCATCAGTCAATTGCAAAAGGCAGCTTTACTTGAAATAGTTTCCATCCTGTGACAATATCTGTAACACCATCAACCATCCACATCTGCCTATCCTAGGACCTTGGGAAGGACTCAGTAGGTGGCTAAACTGCCAAATCCAGTCTAAACATCTAGCTGACTGTGTGATGAATCAAAATAAAAAATAACAGCCAATTAATGTTGTTATACATTATCACATGGCTGCAGTTATAAATGAATACCTGGAATGCAAAATCAGCAAGCAAGAAAAAAAGCCAGAGAGTGCACCACCAAAATAGAAAATCAGGCTGGAAAATTAGTACCGGCATGTTAAAATCTGATGTAAACAATCTAGAATAGATGAAAGAAAATAAGCTGAAAAACAAAGAAGGCCAAAGAATGCCTGAACAAGAAAGATCACGTAGAAACAAGGGAGATCAAGGAAACACTGAAAATAACAAAGCAACAAATAACAGTCAGATCAGAGAAGATCAGCAGATACTAAGTTTGAATTGCAGACTGGAGGCAGAATCCCCCATTTCAGTCAAATCAGAAAATACATCCATTGAAAAACTGCTATGAACCAGTCAACAATTGACAAAGAAGAAACAGGGCAGTTCTGGGAGCAGCTATGGAACAACCTCCCAAAAATACAAGAATGCAACTTAGCATGGATAAAAAAAAATTAGAGTTGAAATGGGAAAAAAAACTTGTAATAACAGCAGAAAAGGTGGAGAAAAGGGCAAGGAAGATTAAGAATTGGTTGGCACCAAGTAAAGATGAATTGCACAGTTTTTGATTGAAACATCTGACTGGTCTACACCCATTTGTTGCCAAGCAATTTAACAACATATGCAAGCAGGTAACAGTGAAGATTGGTCAACATCTGGAGAAACTTACTTGATAATGAAAGATCTAACAAAAAGAGAGCAGCAACTACAGGCCAATTACCTGTTTACCTATGACTTTCAAATTGCTAACTGGTATGGTAGCTGATACAGAGAAACTACCCAACAGCAGAGGGGTAAAAAAATCAGTTCCTATTTGACAAGATAATTCTGGAAAACTGCAAGAGAAGGAAGATCAACTTGAATGTAAAGGTAAAGGTAAAAGTTCCCCTCGCACATATGTGCTAGTCGTTCCCGTCTCTAGGAGGCGGTGCTCATCTCCGTTACAAAGCCGAAGAGCCAGCACTGTCTGAAGACGTCTCCATGGTCTCCATGTGGCTGGCATGACTAAACACCAAAGGCGCACGGAACGCTGTTACCTTCTCACCAAAGGTGGTCCCTATTTTTCTACTTGCATTTTTTACGTGCTTTCGAACTGCTAGGTTGGCAGAAGCTGGGACAAGTAATGGGAGCTCACTCCGTTACGCGGCACTAGGAATTCGAACCGCCGAACTGCCAACCTTTCTGATCGACAAGCTCAGCATCTTAGCCACTGAGCCACCGCATCCCTTTGTATGTCAACTTGAATGTAGCTTCGATTAATTACATGAAGGCATTTGATTCCCTGCCACATAATTGAATAATCAAATGCCTTCAAATAACAGGAGTCAACAGAAACATCAGAAACTTTGTGGAAAGATTAATGGCATAATGGAAGACACAGCTGGTTAGTGGTGATAGTCTGGGAGAGATTAATATCAATAATATCTTTCAAGGGAACTCACTTATAGCATTATTGTTTGTTGTTGCACTGATTCCTCTGTCAACAATATTGAACAAGCCAGGCCAAGTAGGGGTGGGTTCCAACTTACCTCACTGCCGGTTCGCTCCCTCCCACGCCGCATGGGCGCGCCTCATGGGCACGTGTGCGCTTTGCGCATGCGCGCATGTGCAGTAACAAAAAATCTGGAAAAAAATAAAGCTGAAAAAAAGATGGTGACCGCATGCACAGCGCCGGAAGTCGGCTTCTGTGCATGCTCAGAAGGGGAAAAAAATTTAAAAAATAAAAAAAAATAAAAAAAATTCAAAAAAAAAGATGGTGGCCCCCATGGACCGGCACTGACCGATCCGGTTCAGTGATGTCATCGTGACATCACCAGCGGGCTGCTACCAGTTCGGGAGAACCGGTCCAAACCGGGAGGAACCCACCCCTGAGGCCAAGGCTATAAAACATCAAAACGTCTTCTCCTTTAGATGGATGATCTGAAGGTGTATGGAAAAAATATCATCTGAAAAAGAATTGCTACTCAATACTATATATAGAAAGAGTAAATGATAAATAGAGAAAAGAGACATGCCAAAGCAAAGTATTTGGCATTGACAAAATCCCCATCAGTCAAATACAAAAGGCAGCTTTACATGGAATAGCTTACATCCTGCAAAAATACCTTTAACACCATCAAAAAACAAACAAACATCTGTTTATCCTAGGTCCTGACAAAGGACTCTATAAGTGGATAAAAAGCCAAATCCAGTCTAAACATCTGGCTGACTATGAAACAAACCATAATAATGAATTGTCAGCATTAGAAAAGGCATCTTCCAGGACGACTCATTGTCACTCTTATTATTATTTCTCATTGCCATTATCCCACTTTCAGTGATTTTGAAGAAAACAAATCATGGCTATCAAACAGCAAAAGATGCTAATAAAATCTCAACTTGCTTTACATGAATGATCCGAAGCTTTATGGAAGATCAGAAATTGAAATCCAGTCATAGACAACACTGTAAGAATTTTTAGCACAGATAGAGCAATGGAATTTGTCTTACAGAAATGTGCAACTGTAGCAATAAAGCAGGATAAAATCACAAACAGTAATGGAATTGAAATGTCAAATAGCCAAACCATCAGGAGGCATTGGGACAAAGCCGACTCTCTCTGTTTATTTATTTTTTTATTTTATTTTTATTTTATAAAATTTATATGCCGCCCAACTCCCGAAGGACTCTGTTACAGTAGAATAAGGCATTAACAACAGATCACAGCTTTTTGTTTTACCATAATAGTATGAACCAGTCATTTCTATAAAGATCTATCAATCCAATCGGTTAAACCCAAAATCAAAGTTTCATTCTTTTCCACATCAAGCACGAAGTTCAGAAGCGGTTTTCATGCGGAAACAAAAGTACTTATATTCTTTTCTTTAATCAAAGTAGTCAATTTTGCCATTTCAGCCAACTCCATCAGCTTCTGCAACCATTCTTCCATAATAGGAATCAAAGTGCCCTTCCATTTTTGCACATACAATAGTCTTGCTGCTGTCAACATATATAGTAACAAAGTTCCAAACTTTTTCTCCAGTTCTTTTTCCATTAGACCCAAGAGGAAAAGTTCTGGTTTCATTTTTATCTCTACTGTAACAGAGAGAGTCAGAAGTCAATGTTTCTTTTTCTTTCCCTATCCTTCCTCACTTTTCTTTCCCCTTTTCCCTCCCCCCTCACTGTCCTCTTATTTGCTTTTGTATTTTATAATACCTTATAACTTAATAAAAAATGTATAAGACAAAAGGAGGCATTGGGACGAAGCCTACAAGTATCTAGGAATTTTAGAGTTGGATGAAAAACACCATCAAAACCATCAATTTCTGGGTCATGGCTGTGATATGATATACTGATGGTATTATTGATTGGACACAAGCTAAACTGGACAATTTGGACCAAAAAACAAGTAAACTAATAACTGTTCGCTATGCATTACATCCCCATAGAGATATTGATACATTATACCTGCCCTGCAGAAGTGGAGACAGAAATTTACTTGAGGTTAAACAAATTGTCAAAGAAGAAAAGCATGCATTATGTAAAAGACAGCCAAGAATAAGTGTTAATGCAAGATAAAATTTGGAAGTTACTTAAATGTACAGGAAGAAAAATTGAATATTGAAAAAAATGTAATAAAAGTACAAACAGAATGGAAGCAAAGAAAAGTACCGTGTTTCCCCGAAAATAAGACAGGGGCTTATATTTTTTTGACCCCCCAAATATGGTCTAGGCCTTATTATCGGGGGGGGGCTTATTATTTTGGGGGTGCAGTAGGCGGCGAGCGTGGGTCTGCATGTCCCATCGCCGCTGCCTCGCCTCCCCTCCCTGCCGCCACCGCCTCGCGGAGCAGGACTCAGCAAGGGTACAGGGGCTTATATTTTTTTGACCCCCCAAATATGGCCTAGGCCTTATTATCGGGGGGGGGGCTTATTATTTTGGGGGTGCAGTAGGCGGCGAGCGTGGGTCTGCATGTCCCATCGCCGCTGCCTCGCCTCCCCTCCCTGCCGCCACCGCCTCGTGGAGCAGGACTCAGCAAGGCTTGTTGTGCCGTTGCATGCACAAACTGCAGGACTGCCGCAAACTTCATCATACTGGCACAGCTGGGGTCCTTCTGCCGTTGGTGCATGCAACGGCACAACAGGCCTTGCAGAGTCCTGCTCCACGAGGCAGCAGCGGTGGCGGGACGAGTCTCACAGAGACTCATTTCTGATTTAATATAGATTATTAGACCTGTCTGAAGGATGCGGGGAGGGCAGGTGGAGGATGAGCGTCCCGAGCCTGTGAGCGAGCGAGCGAAGGAGGCGTGGCCGGGAGGCAGAGCCGCGGCCCGGCGCCCGCTACC
>QLTV01002664.1:730393-747217 GCA_003457575.1 Thermophis baileyi
GGTGGTGGGTGAGAGAGAGAGAGAGAGAGAGAGAGAGAGAGAGAGAGAGAGAGAGAGAGAGAGAGAGAGAGAGAGAGAGAGAGAGAGAGAGAAGTGGGTGCATGCACACCCCGCGGGACTGCCTCGGCTCCTCTGGGCTCTGACTCTGCCAGTGTTTTGAAGAGCTCCTGCCTGCGATGCGGCGGCGAGGCAGGCATCGAGGCTCCCCTTCTCTTCCTCGGAGGCAGGAGCGCGTTTGAAAATGCTGGCAGAGGCAGAGCCCAGAGGAGCCGAGGCAGTCTCGTGGGGTGTGCGTGCCCTCGACTCTCACTTGCTCTCACTCTCCCGGCCAAAAAAGTGCCCGCAGCAAAAAGAGCGCCTCCCGGCATGCCCCCCCTTTCCCCCGGAAAGTAATGGGGGGGCTTATTTTCGGGGGGTGGCTTATTTCAACGCATGTCCCGAAAAGCCCTGTTGGGCTTATTATCGGGACATGTCTTATTTTCGGGGAAACACGGTATTATGTGATTAATTTCTACAANGCAGTCTCGGGGGGGGTGCGGGCCCCCGCCTCCCCCGGCCAAAAAAGTGCCCGCCGCAAAAAGAGCGCCTCCCGGCCATGCCCCCCCTTTCCCCCGGAAAGTAATGGGGGGGCTTATTTTCGGGGGGTGGCTTATTTCAACGCATGTCCCGAAAAGCCCTGTTGGGCTTATTATCGGGACATGTCTTATTTTCGGGGAAACACGGTATTATGTGATTAATTTCTACAAAAGTTGAGGGGAAAGTAGATAAAGATAAAATCTGGCAATGGCTTCTAAGTGGAACATTAAAAAAAGAAACTGAAGGCTTGATCATGGGTGTGCAAGAGAGCAAGCTATCTGAAACTAATGCACAGAATATAAAAGTCCCTCGGCTTTGTTTAACCCACAATAAATGCTGTTCAAACTTCTAATACATTCTAGTATAGCTATTTCGCAATGAAAGCGGCCTTTGCAATTCCTTTGCTCAAGGATGACATTAGTGGCAGAATGTCCTGAGCAGTTTTGACAAATCTTTGCTCAAGATCTCCAGTTTAAGTCCATATAATAAAGATGACACCTGTATATGCCAGTTAAAAGAAAAAGCAGGAGCTGAGGAAGTGATGCTATAACTATAAAGATAGTGTGAAGACACTGCCATATTTTGATGGCATTTATAATGTAATAGAACTCCAATATCTGGAGCCAAAAATGGTTAGTAAGTCTCATGTAATGAATTTGATAAGATTTGATATTAGGAATGAAGGTTAATAAAATTGGATCAAGAGTAAATACTGGGTATTGTTCCTGAGTTACTTTATAATATGTTTTACAGATACAACCAAATGACAGGCACTTACCGTACTTCCCTCTCAATTATTCTTATCTAAAATAACACCAATGTTACATTTAATGAAGAGAGAAAATAGAGGCAAACATCTTACAATGATGAAACTTGCATCAATTGATCAAAAATTAAATGTAAGTTGATTGTGGCTGGTCAATTATCACTTATCTACCACAATCAGGAATATCCCCAGAACCTAATAAATGAATATAAATAAATATAAAATAAATCTCTATTTTCCCACCCACCCCCTCCTAAGGGCTGTGAGTATATCATGCATTTTGTTCTAATTGACATTAAACTTCTTTATGTGGATGCACTACTAGTTTAGGTCCAAAGTTTAAAGGCAATGAAGAAAAGTCACTAAAACACTTGGGTATCCCTGTGAATTCAAATTTTGAATTCAAAATTGTGTAAAAAATTTTTTTTTCAAAGAAATGTAATATCTTTAAGCTAACATTTTATAATATTAAGGACACTGCCTGGAAGAATAAAGAAATAAAATATTATATGCCTTAAAATATAGAGAGGGAACATCTTTGTCTAAAATATTGGACACTTTCAGAGGAAAAATATTTTTGTATAGTTTTTTCAGTGACATATCAGACTGTGTAGGAAATCCAGGATATTTTGTTTTATGAAAAACAGTCCAAAGACACTGCTTTATTGAACAGCATTTCTCTGTGGATAAATGTTTGTATACCTTGATTTTTTCACGACAGATAGTGAGCAGAACAGTATCCATGCCAAAATAGTTAATACTCTTCTATGTAATTTCTTTTTAATTTCCTGATATTTTCACTGACAAAGTAGTAAGTTAGGTTTAGGTACTTTTGAGCATGCTAGACATTTTGGGAAAGCCAGTTTGGTCTAATGATCAAGGTACCAGGCTAGAAACTGAGAGGTTGTGAGTTCTAGTTCCACCTTAGGAATGAAACCAGCTGAGTGACCCACTCTCTTTCAGCCCTGGGAAAAAGATAGGAACAAACCATATCCATATTGCCAAGAATACTGCAGGGATTTGTCCAAGCAGCTCCCAGGAGCCAAGAGTGACTTGAAGAAATAAGAAAAAAAAAATATTTTGGACTTCAACTCTCATGGGACCCAATCAGCCTGGTTAATATTAAGGAGCTGTGGGAGAGGCAGTCTAAAATAACAGGAAAATGTCAGAATGCCTCTTTCTGTTAGAGCTTTTTAAATGCATTTGTACCAAATGTTTAATTTGCACTTCAGATTTCTGAAAGTTATAGATCTAAGGGATTAATGTGTATATAGTTATGAAAAGTGAGTCCTGAACGTTGTTGATATTTCCAAGTTCTCACTACCTTTTCTCATATAGCAGGGGTGTCACGTGATGTATCGGGACTTTTTTCTCCTTCGCTAAACCGGCCGTGGGCATGGCCAGTGCATGATGGTCCATCATGCACTGGCCCACGAGTTTGACAGCCCTCTCATATAGTCTGCTCTAAAAGGTTTATATTTATTTCCTATGACTGCAAGCTTGAACATGCATAACAATGTAGTCATGGTTTAAACAAAAGTGTAATTCTGCCTGAGATTCTTTTAGAATTCAGAAGACAGACTAGATGAAATACACCACTGACATATAATGCTAAAGGTATTTCTGCATGCAGCTTTAGGGGCTGAGCTGTCTGTAAATAACCTGGGAAAGATTTCAGGACTATGGTGGATAGTTCAGTGGAGATACTGTCTTACTGTGCTGGAAGCATTTTAAAAAGATGAATTTCATGCTAGGAAGCATTAGGGAAAGAGATGGAAAGTAAAACTCCTGATGTTGTAAAGCCCTTATTCAAATGTACATCCACATCTGGAAAACTCTGTATAGTTCTAGTCACCAAATTTGAAAAAGGATATTACAGAGTGGAAAAACACACCGGAGCAGGCAACCAAATACCTTTCTTACAAGAGAAGGCTAAAACATTTGGGACTCTTTAGCCTAGAAAAAAAGATGACTGAATGAGGACATGATTGCAGTGCATAAAAATCAGATGATTGAGCAAGGCCACGATTGTAATATATAAAATCACTCTCAGCATGGAGGAAGTGGGCAGAGAGAAGCTTTTCTCTTTTGTTTAAAATGCTAAGGGCCAGGGTCATCCATGAAAGCTGTTTGGAAGGAGATAAGCATGCTGTATATCAGCGGTGAAATCTACTTACCTTCCCTACCGGTTCGGAAGCGTGCGCTTTTTCACCCTCTGCGCATGCGCAGAAGGCTTTGCGCATGCGCAGAGGGTTAAAAACATGAAAATGGCGACGTCCGGGTGGATGGGCGGAGCCTTGTGCTGCTGCCGCTACCAGTTCTCTGAACCACTGGTGGCTGCCACTACTGGTACGCCCGGACCAGGCTGAACCAGTAGCATTTCACCCCTGCTGTATATGATTAATCATAGAAACTCATTATCAGAAGTGAGTTAGGTGAAGACCACTAAAGAGCCAGTTTAATATAATGGTTAAGGCATCAGGCTAGAAACTGGGAGACTGTGAGTTCTAGTCATGTATGAAGCCTAAGCTGGGTGACTTTGGGCCACTAACTCACTTTCTCACCCCTATGAAGGAGGCAGTGGCAAACCACTTCTGAAATCTGAAAAGAAAAACTTGCCGGGACTTTTCCAGGCGGTCACCAGAAGTCAATACTGATTGACTTGTAAGTGCAAAAACAAAGAAACAAAACTTGAATGGCTTTAAAAGAGGGTTGGATAGATTCCTGGTGTGTTAAGGGCTATTTATTTTAAGAATACTTCTGAGATGGGGCCAGATATCATGTTTGGAAATAAGAGAAAGGGAGTAACAGTAAGGAAAATGTATTTCAAAAGATCCTGCTTGTTTCTAGTTGGCCACTGTGAGAAACCAAATTTTAGACTTAGATGAGCCTTGGCCTAATCCAGCAGAGCTATTTTCACATGCTTATGGAGCTCATGGAGAACATTAGGTGATTAAGAGCCTTTCAAAAATCAAATTATAAGCCATAAACCAAAGTTAGTCTAAAAGGGTGCTGATAGACTCACACTAATTTTTGGCTACCATAGCCTCTCCTCCTACAATATCTGATTTGGGCCATCCACTAACTCTCAGCCAAATTACAAACCTCACAAGCTTCTTATGGCAGTGCGGTGGAGATCTTCCTGCAGATCTCAAAGGATCGGTGAATGGCTAATAGTGTTAATGAAACTGAAGAAGGGCTATTCCTAAAGTTGCAGGATCCAATCTGAATCAGTCACCGGAATCAAGAGTCCTAAAGGTGCTTTTTCAGGAGGCAACTGGACTTTCTTGGTTTTCTCTTTGAAGACGTTTCGCTTCTCATCCAAGAAGCTTCTTCAGCTCTGGCAGGATAGTGGATAGACAGGATAGATCCCGTCAGAGCTGAAGAAACTTCTTGGATGAGAAGCGAAATGTCTTGAAAAAACAACAACAAGAAAGTCTATTTGCCTCCTGGGACAACCATGACCTGGATGGCTAAGAATCTCTACAGACCGGGACCAGAGGTTTTGTCTTCTGAGCTTTCGGACTCATGCTGGAGCCCATCTTCAGGAAACTTCTCTCTAGCGGAGTGGGTGTTGTTCTGTGTGTGATATTTATATGGTGCCTGTAGCTTTTTATATGGTGTGTGTAGCTTTTTAGACGTAGATTGGGGAGCTGATGGCTAGCTATTAGGTTGTTGGTGGGCTGGACTCCAAAGTCCCTTCCAGCTCTATTCTGATTGTTTCCTTGTGCTGCCAAGCTCTCGCCTCCTAAGTAATTGATAAACTGGGGGTAAATTCCTAAAGTCTCCTAAGTAGACCTACATAGAGCCAGCATAGTCATATTCTACTCAGTATCAAGGATGCAGCTGTAGAGGTGGTCAACAGTATTAAGTATCTGGGGGTGCAGATAACTAACAATCTGAACTGGTTCCTCCACACGTCATCCTTAGTGAAGCGTGCAAACCAGAATCTGCATTTCCTGTGTCGGATGAGGAGAGCACATCTTTCTCCTTCTGACCTGGCTACTTTTTAGAGAGGAACAATTGAGAGCATTTTAATAATTTAATTTATTATGTTTAATTTAATTTATTATATTTGTACTGCATCACTGTTTGGTTTGGTGGCTGCAGTGCCTCAGAGAGAAAGTCCATTCAGAGAGTGGTCAGGACAGCAGAGATTATAGGTAGCTCGCTTCCTGTCAATCAGGATACTGCTTATAAGCGCCATGTGCTTCGAGCTCAAAGCATTGTTAGAGACCCCACACACCCACTTCACGGTCGCTTCCCTCTGGGAGGAGGTTTCGAAGTATATCTAGCAGGACTACCAGATTCTGTAACAGCTTTGTTCCCTATGTCATCCGTCTGGTAAACTCACAAGATTCATTTTTCTCGGCCATGTACACATATACATCCGAACTAGACTGTGTTGTTTCTCTGTGTCATATACCTGGGTATATGCATAATTTTGTATTTATTTATTCTGTCATGCTTATGTAATGTATATTGGAGTTGGTGAACCTTTGAGAGCTGTATGCAACGAAAATTCATTTTAAATATATGCCAATTAGCGTACATTCAAAGTGACAATAAAGTTGGTCTAAGTCTTCCCTCCGAGGCTAGTTGCTTTCCAGAGGAAGAAGCAGGTCAGCCCCATAAAACATGCACAAGACAATCCCACGAATCCAAACGCCCTCCCATGAGCGCAACTGCCGTTCCCGACAAGCCTCGACTACTCGAGTAGCTTTTACTCAACTCCGACCGTCAAGCCATTGAAGAAGAAGAAGGAGAAGGAGAAGAAGGAGAAAGAGAAGGAGAAGAAGGAGAAAGAGAAGGAGAAGAAGGAGAAGCCCGGTCCCAAGCGGCTGCTGGAGCTCGGGGCAGGAAAGGCTCGGGAACGCCATTGGCCGCCTGGAGCCCAGCCGGGGGAACAGGAGGCGGTGGCCACCGCGCGGCAAGTTGGAGGTGGAAGGGGGGGGGGAGAGAAGGCGACTGGCCCCACTTGCTCCGCGCGCGAAATGGAGCGCAACTTGAGCGTCGGGCTTGGCAACGACTCTTCTCGGGCAGCAGCGGGGGGAAACGGCGGGGAAGCGGCGGCGACCTGGGTTTTTGGCGCGGTCCTCTCCGTCATGTGTGTGGCTGGCGTGACGGGCAACGTGTACACCTTGGCGCTGCTCTGGCGCTCGGGCCGGGGCGCCCGGGGTGCGCCCTTGTCCGGCTCCATTGCCAGCCTGGCGCTGGCCGACCTGCTCTACCTGTGCTCCATCCCGTTCATCGTGGGCACGTCGGTGGCCCAGGACTGGTACTTCGGCGAACTGGGCTGCCGCTTCCTGCTCAGCCTGGACCTGCTCACCATGCACGCCAGCATCTTCACCCTGACCGTCATGTGCACCGAGCGCTACCTGGCCGTCACCCGGCCGCTGGCCGTGCGGTACCGGGCGCCGCGCTTCCGCAGGATCACCGCCGGCGCCGTCTGGGGGATCTCGCTGCTGCTGACCCTGCCCATGATGCTGATGGTCACCCTGAGCCAGAGCGGCGACGGCAAGCATATTTGTGCCCCGACCTGGAGCCCCGATGCCTTTCGGCTCTACCTGACGGTTCTTTTCAGCACCAGCATCCTGGCCCCCGGGCTGCTCATTGGCTGCCTCTACGCCCGCCTGGCCGCCACTTACTTGGAGTCGCAGAAGAACCCGCCGCGCAAAACGGGGCCCAAGCGCTCTCCCCGCCAGAAAGTTCTCATCCTGGTCTTCACCATCGTGCTGGTCTTCTGGGCCTGTTTCTTGCCCTTCTGGATCTGGCAGCTGGTGTCCCTCTACCACGGCCCCCTGGGGCTGCCGCTCCACATCCAGAAGTATATCAACTACCTGGTCACTTGCCTGACCTACAGCAATAGTTGCATCAACCCCTTTCTTTATATCTTGCTGACCAGGAACTACCGCGAGTATCTCCGTAACCAGCATAGGAAGTTCTACCGCTTCACTTCTTCCTTTCGCAAGAAGGGCTCCAACTTGCACTGTTCTTGGAGACGGTCGTCCTCTTCGGGCACCCAGTTTGAGTCTGGGACAGAAGGCCTGGGGATGGCTGTACTAAAGGACTGCAAATGAACTTCTTCTCCCTCTTGCTTGTTGGGAACGGTTTCTAAAGACCATCCAGGTGGGCCCGAGCAAGGTGAGATTTGCCATGTGGGTGGTCTGTGGGGAAATTTTCCCAGGGTGAACCAAGAGAGCAATTTTATTTTCTCAATAACAAACTTCTTTAAAGTGAAACTTACTTCCGTGTTAAGCATACACAGAATTGTGTTTTATTCAAAATCAGAAGTGCATGTTCACCTTAAATGTGACACAAATTTACTCCAAGTCTTTGGAGTAAATTTAAGCAACATAAATCAAGAAGTATTTATTTTATTCATTAAGATAATTCTTAGAAAGTCTTACCCTGAGCAGTAAGCTCTGGGATTGTAGAAAATTGGAGAGAACAGTTATTATAATACCTTAATTTAGGCAGAGGGTTTTTTTTTTTTTGAGTATAACATACAGTATAACTTTGGAGTTATATGAATAGGCACAAATCTTTGCAAATAGATACATAAACATCACTCTTATCTATTCACAGATATTATTAAGGTTATATCCCATAAGTCTTGGTTTTGTTGTTTTCTTATACATGAATGTTTTAATATAGTAGCTGATTTTAAGGGTCATAAGGTAATAATAAAGACCCACAATTTAAATTGCAATATTATAGTTACTTGGGGTTAAGTACTTTTGAACTCAGTGCAGTTTACTTCTAAGTATGTATCATTCGGTTTTATGGCAGGGCTTAATATTTTACATGTTTGTTGATTTGTTCTATAATCTTTCTGAAGGCTGAGGCTGGTGCATCATAGTTGGTTTTTTTTTTTTTTTTACTTTGGTCAATATATTGAAACCAACAGCTATATTAACTTTAATGATGCACTGATAATGGGCTAGGCAAAGGTTATTGCAGGGTAAATTATTTTGCTAATCTTTTAAAAGAGTAATATTTCAAGAACTCAATATCTTTGGTAAACATTCTACCAAGATACACATATGTTTCACTTTGTTTTGGTTTTACACGATTTATGTATCTTGCAACAGTTCAACTCTCCCTGTCAAAAACAAATTCTTTGGCCTTGGATACATTAATTTTCAGATCCATACTCCTTGTTTCATACAATTTAGCTAACATTTTTTCCAATCATTTTGATTCACAGCCAGCAATATCATCTGAATATGAAAGTATATGTATATTCATGTCCCCAAACAACAAACGATGACATTAGAGTGTCATTGCAGGCAATATTAGTAGTATTGCCCTAAATCAGTTCATTACAAGATGAATCCCTTCTCAATTGACTGTGCTAGCACAAATCACACAATTTAATAGTTTAAGAGGCATGGATACCTTTCTACTGGAGCGAGGAAGGTAGGCAAGCAGCAGCTCCAACTGAATGGCACACTTTCATGAACAGGATCTCTCATCTGGCTTTATGTGACAGCATCCCTAAGAGTCACCAAAGACTACCAGATAACTACAGCCACATACCCATTCCTGCCCTGAAATCACTATTGGTGCCACACCTGAAATCTGGAAAGGCACCTCTTCAAGAGGGGGGGTCTCTGCCCAGCCAGGTTTCAGTAAAGCATGTCAGGTTGACCCTTTCATTCACAATCAAGTTATGGATGAGATAAGCTTTATTATACAAACTGACATAGCATTCATTGAGCTATGATGGTGAAACAAAGATTATCTGAAAACAAGGGTTCAACTTTTTAAAAAGTTAAGGCCTATCTTTGTTCTTTAAGCAGCCTGCAGGGCTAAATTTGATTTTTAATTACATCTAGAACAAATATAATTAAAAGGTAAAGTGTCCTCCAAGCTGAGGTCTCCTCTTTGGTGATTTCATGGATAGATCCATATAGTTCCTTGGCAACAGTACAGAGCTGACTTGCCTCCTGTCTCCTCATAGGATTTTTTCTCTACCCCCCCACCCCAGTTTTAACTCATAGACTTGGTATTTTTTAATTCCTTCCATCCATCCAGGACCAACCTACTTAGCTCCCCAGCTAAATGCTGCCATGCGCTGAGGCTAATGTCATTCTTCTCCTCACACTTATTTTTCTGTTACATTAATAATTACAGCGTGGTGGCAGCTTTTAAAAGATTGTTTGCAGCTGTGCCCAAGGCTTTTAAGCTGTATCTGGCCCTGCAGATTGTAAGCTTGTCCATCCTCATCTTAAAGGAACAGAAAGCTAACAATCCTTTTACTCATTTGCTGCCTGGCGAAGGTGTCCAAGCCTTGCCTATTACATTTTTGCCCTTTGCATCTTCTCCCAACTTTGTCTTTTTCATTCTCAGCTAGCCCTCCCTCCCTAGTTTTTCCAACTTTTTTCCTACTTCTGAAATTTTGCATGCTGATGTTTTTTTTTGCCATACACCTGTAACATGTAACATGTTCCCAGACCTTTTTTTCCCAGTTGCAATTCTCTCTGCATTTTTCTATGCTGCTTTTATTCAGCCCCAAGGCCTCTGAATTATTTATTTCCCTACTTCCCAGGATTCTTTCACATTAAATCCAGAGTTCTCCCCATCACCAATAAAGATCTTTTGAACTTGTAACAACAAATCTCTTTATTCTGATTAAAAGATGATAGTTCATCTTTTAACTATTAGTCATTTCATTACCAGTGATTCCCCTAAATCAAATTTTAAATCTTCTTACAGGAACACTTCAACTATTAAGAAAGTGTTGCTGGCTTCTCCTTATTCTCTGCTTTGCTCTTCTTCTTTGGCCCTGTTTCCTTATAGAACAATCAAAGGAGAAAGTCCCAATCAAATCAAATCCTGTAGGTGAAGGTCTCATTCCTTGTTACCAAGTCCCTATGGCTGTCCATCATCAACCGAGAGACTGCCAGGTTGAATGGCCCATTTGGATCCTTCATACATATTCTTGGACATGTCACCCATTTTCCTGTTTCCTTCTATTCTTATCCTGCCACTTCTCTTTCTGTCTGTCACACTACTCCCCCCCCCAGGTACCCTTATCAGATAAGGTTACTGATAATTTTCTTCTTTGTTGAGTTATACTTTCAGAATCAGAATCAGAATAGAGCTGGAAGGGACCGTGGACCTTCTAGTCCAGCCCCCTGCTCAAGTAGGAGATCCTATACCATTTCAGACAATTGACAGTCCAGTCTAGTCTTAAAAATCTCCCGTGATGAAGCACCACAATATCTGAAGGCAAGCTGTTCCATTGGTTAGTTGTCCTCACTGTTAGGAAGTTTCTCCTCAATTACAGGTTGCTTCTCTCATTGATTAGTTTCCATCCATTGTTTCTTGTCCTGCCTTCTGGCGCTTTGGAAAATAAATTGACCCCCTCTTCTTTGTGGCAAAGCCGCTCAAATACTGGAATACTGCTATCAGGTCCTTTAATGGTTTGTGTTCTGTTCGGTTATAGATGTGCTACATAGCTTATTTTTTTCTGGAGACACTAGAACACTGAGGGGAATCAAAGACAAAGAAAGAAAGAAAGTTAGTAAAATACAGATTTTGGTGAAGAGAAAAATTGATAAGTGACTGATACAGAGTTCCTGAAATTAGACTTAATGATGCAATTTGGTTTCTGACATAGCAGTCCTGAATAATTTGAAATCACTGAGTCATAGCAATATTTCTTTTAAAGCCTGCTTACTACTAACTTATTTCACAAATATATTCTGGAGAGTTATATTTATAAGTCTTTGGACCTGTTCTTATGTGTTTATCTTTAATAATCCATCATGTGTTTGTTTTTATTATTTTAATTATGTAACGATCCATTTGGAAAGGGTATAAATTCGCATCTATTCCCTTCCCCTTTTTTTGCCACCAGCCAGCTGCTGTCCAGTGAATTAAGATGACCATTTCCAACTAGCCCCATGCTGCTAAGCTCCTCTCTTACTGGAAATCAAGAAGAAGCCATTTAGATTTTTCTTCCCTGATGGAAAGCCACAGCAGTCAGATGCCTGATCACCTGCTGATCTCCTTATACTGAAATAAAGAGCTGCATGGGGCTAGATGGGAAGTGGCAAAGCTGGCCGTGATGATCTGTGCTGTTTACTCTGGAGTCTACATAGAGACAATTTTAAAGATAATTTTGTCTGTTTGTGATAACATTGACCTTTATGGTGAGCAGTTTTCAAAGTGTCTTGCCAAGAAGAATAGTGTCGAAACAATCCTTGTGAAAGGATGTATCCCTTTAGTGCGTTGACTGTAGGGTGACACCATAACATAAAGTTACTATATTATATTTTCCAGGTGATGGCGATGTCTTTGAGGTCGTGCTGATGAACTGTGACATAGTCAAGTATTTGATAGATCACAGACTTGTTTGGTCAATCCTCAACCTGCATGTAGCCCTTTACACAGTATGCCACCAAGGACTGTCAGTGCGTCCTTCATCATCAACAGACTGCAAGACCCAGGTCAAGTCCAATGTTTTCAAGATGTATTTAATTAAAAAAAAAACTCTCCGGCAATTTATCATTTGTTGGAACCTGTTCTGAAAAGTGGATGCAGTTTAAAAATGTCATCACTCAGACTGCAACAACGGTAGTTGTACTGAACACCTGGGTGCACCAAGATTGCTTTTGATGAAAACCATGAGACCATTTCAGCAGCCCTCCAGGCCAAAACAAAAGCTATGCAAACTGGCATTTATCATCTATCTCAAAGATACACAGTTTAAAATATCTGCAGTCCAAAGTACAGGAGAAACTGCAAGAAATGCAGGCTGAGCGGTAGCTGAGAAAGCCTGCTGAGCAGGCTGAGCAGATGGAACGCTATGCAGACATGCATGCCACCGGAGAGTTCTTCAGCACCATAAAAGCAGTTTATGGTGCTTCTAAATCAGGATGTTCCCACTTGCTGTCATCTCCTGGAGTTGAACCGGATCAACTGACCAGGAAGAACTGAGAACTACTGGGCTGAGCACTTTTCCAAACTACTGAATAGTTGACCCTGATGTCTTACAACAGAAATCCTGACATTCCTCCGCTGCCAGTCTTGGGTGCCTAGATCTGCCTCCTCCTACTGATGAGATCAGGAAAGTGATTTTACATAGGAACTCAAATAAAGCAACAGGGCAGGATAGCATTCCTGCTGAGATCTACAAAGCCCTCAAACTCTTTACAGATATTCCAGTACATCTTGGCAGATACCTGGCTCATAGAAGTGATGCCTGAAGATTCTGTGATGCCTTCATTGTGGCTTGCTAGAAAACTAAGAGAAGCAAATCAGACTGTGGAAAGTACAGGGTATCTCACTGCTGTCCATCGCAGGCAAGATTTTTGCCTGCATCCTCTCTACAAACTTGTCACTTCTTGGAAAGAAACCTCTCAGGGACACAGTGATGGGCTAGAACAAAAGTACAGCAGACATGATATTTACCATGAAACAAATCCATCAAAAGTGCATTGAACAAACAAACTTCTTGACTGTCTTTATTGACCTGACAAAGGCATTTGACACTGTAAACAGGAAGGCTCTCTGAATCATCCTGAGATGTTATGGACGTCCAAGGAAATTCATGAAGTTGATTCAGCTACTCCATGATGGAATGACAGGACAAATCCTTTACAATGGTGATACATCAACTGCATTTGCCATTTCCAATGGGGTGAAGCAAGTGTGTTAGCTACAATCCTGTTCAATCTATTCTTCACTTGCATATTATTACATGCCATCCAGGGTCTCTTTGACTTCACTGCTTGAACCCACAAATAAAGTGCCTCCATACAGTCATTCAAGAAACCCTTTTTGCTGATGACTGTGCTCCTAGTGCACAAAGACAGTGGCTGGCAGTTGATACTGAACAAATTATCAGACACTGCTATGCTCTTTGGCCTGACTATCTGCCTGAAAAAGAGCTGGTAGTTCTATCAACCTGTGCCAAATACCAACCACATTGGTATTTGATCCAAAAATCACTGTTGATGATACCTAGCTGACAAATGTAAGAAGTTTCAAATACTTGGGAAGCAAGTGATGGGTCTTTGGAAGAAGAAATTGACTCCAAAGACCAACCAGACTCTGTACTATGGTTCTCAATCAACACAATACCTATATCTCCCCAAATCTGAAAGTCTACAGAGTTGTGGTTATCCATGCTCTCCTATATGGATAGGAATCCAGGATTCTGCATCGATGACAGATCAAACATCTGGAGAAATTTGTTGGAAGGCATGTCTCCAGCCTGGAGGTTTTGGATCACAGGGAGTCCACCGGCATTGACTCGATATGGTGGGTGGGATATGTCATCAGAATAGACATCCGCCATATATCCTGCCAGTTGCTATCTAGTGTACTGTAGACTGGAAAGAGACCTCAGGGTCATTACACGTGTGCTACGAAGGTGCTGTGTGAAAGAAACCCTATACCGCTGTCACATCCAGCCAAGGGAACTAGAAGTTATGGCTGCTGACACAACTTGCTGGCGAGCTCTGTGTTATGAAGCCTCCATCGGGTTTGAATAGACAACCATTAGTGGTGTCAAAGAATAATATTCATAGCTATTATAATGGACTTACAGTACCCCTTTTATGCTATATTCTGCGCTGCCAGACTGCGGAGCAATCTCTGAGTTCACAGATGAACTGCACAACAGTATGTCTTTTTCGACTCTGAAGATCTCTCTCTTTCTTTCCATCCCTCCATCATCTATCTATCTATCGATCATCTATCTATCTATCTATCTATCTATCTATCTATCTATCTATCTATCTATCTATCTATCTATCTATCTATCTATCTATCTATCTATCATCTATGTAATCTACCCATCTTTCAAGTCACTTTCATGATATTTTGAAGCAGTCCTTCTTAAATGATGTAATTGGTTTGCTTATAAGCGCCAATGTATGTGACAGTTCCCCAAACTATGTTAAAATGGTATTGGAAAGAAAATGGGAACATCTGTGTTTGCTGTCATGCATGAAGATTGTGGAATATGACTTGGAATCAATTGTTTCAGGGACATGACGGGATCCATTGATAACTAAACATAATTTGTTTTGCAGATTTATCAAGTATAAAGATACAGATCTTTCAGCACAACTGACAATCCAGCTGCCACATTTTGCACCAATAACAGTTTCTGGAAACATTTCAAGGGTAGCTTCATATCAAACATATTGCAATCACCAAGGAGAGGCTGATCCTAGGTGTAAAAAAAAACTCTTGCCAAATTTAACAGCTCCAGAAGGGTTGCAGCTGGTCCATCTGATGTACTTCTGCAAAAGTACTTCTTGACATAATAGCGCTGCCTGCAAATCCACTCACAGCTTAGGCTCAAGGAGTTCTCCCAGGTTGCCCTGGCTCATTCAGGAGAAGTGTGTCAGGCCTTTGAGGAAACTCAAGCCTCGGAGTTTTCTTTGTTGTGGGTGTTACTTGGAACCTTGACAAAGTGGTCTATGTTCCCAAACAGTCTCAATCCCCAAGTCCTCCAGGGGTGGAGAGAGAGAGAGTTGTGATATCTGTATGCCTGCAGTCATTTTATTCATCCGTATTTGTGCATGCAGACGAAACATAATGTATTCCTTATTTCTTAGGTGTGAAGTAATAACTAGCTATAGGAATATCTGTTCCATTTTAAAAATAAATGGTTTGGGTAGGCTTTTTGAATATTCACTCCCTTTCTTCCTGTATGGTCCTTTGTTGGTTGAAACGTCTCCATTACCAACTCCACTGATTTGTCCCCTGTTCCATCCAAAAAGAGAACACAAGCTGTTTAAAGTATATATGGAATATTTTATCTTGATCTGCAAAGAAGCACCTTTTAATTTACTGCATTTCTCCTGATGCTTTTTTTAAAAAGAAAAATAGGCAGGTACTTGGAATTCTCTTTCCTGCTTGTTTAAAATATTTTATCCATAACTGATTCTAGAAAGAATACATTTTCAATGATTGCATGATATTTTAGAATGTATTGGTTTTATTGATTGTATATGGTTGCCCATCTCACCAGAAGTGACTTTTGAAATGTAGAAAGTTAGCACCCACCCCTCTCCTAGAAGAATGAAATATTTTAGGAAATATTAAAAAGGCAGAATATTATATTTCCCTAAAGAGAAAAATGGAGAAACATGCTCTTGGAAAGCAGCACCCAACTCTCTTAATAGCCCTCAGCAGATGTCAGCACTTAAGAGATAAAGAGATAAAGAGATAGACAGCTCTATTCATAAGCAAATTCCCTGCAGCAAGGTACAAAGGTAGGATTAGCCCTCAGCCACAATAGGAATTGCCCAACAAGTCTCTTCATTGCATCAGCCCTAACTTCAACAAAACCTAACTCAGACAAACTCCTAGGATTTGTACATGGCACCATGGGAGTCTGACAACAGCCAATAGAATATATGTTCTTGCACAGGAACAGGAAGTTCAAGTGTAAAGCCCAAGAGAAGATATAAATACCCTCCTCTCTCAACTCCATGTGGTCAGCTGCACCAGAACCACAACCCATGTGGTCCTGTTCATCAATAAATGAACCCTCTTTCTAATCAGCCTCCAGCCTCCATTTTGTCTCCAGTGCCTTTCTCCCAGCTTGGAACGGAACCAGATGGATATTTCTTCCCACAGAAAGAAAGCATTATGTTCATGAAGTTCTCTTGATCTGCTTGGGCCAGCTGTGACCTAGATAAAACAACCCTCCCTTATGATTTCCTATTCTGTGTTTGACCAAAAGAAACCTCCAAACAGTTGGGGGTGCTTTGCATAGGGATCTGCAAGATTCAAGCCTGCTGGAGAGCAAAACCCTGGATGCCCACTAGATGGCAGCAGAGAAACACCCCAAACTCTAACATCTTCTTGTGTCCAAGTGGTTGTTTTAATACCTGCAGGCCCAAATTGATAACCGTACCCTTAAGATTTCCTTGAATAAGGGAATGAATGAAACAAAAATATGGGTGTAAATCCTAAAATAGGGTGAGTATAATTTACAAAAAAGAAGAAAAAAAAATAACTTGTATCCAATCAAAGCAAAAAAAAAAAGACATTTTTTCATACATTTTGCGTCATCAACCCAGCTGCTCCATTAATATTTTTAGTCTAGCTTTATAAATGAAACTAAAAAATTATCAGAACACAAGTGTTTATGGTAATCCGCTCAATAAGAGTGAACGGCCATGTTTATAATTAATAGCACATGAACCACCTGGTAAAGACATTTGCTGAGTTTACCATTGCTTCTCTGTTAGCTGTCCCTGCAGTCCTTGTTTTCCTGCCTTGCATATTAATTGCTCCTCTCCTCCCTTTTAAATGCTCTTTATTAATTTGATATTTGAAATTCCTCAAGACTGCAGCTGTGTAATTTTCCAACAAAATATATTCGGTTCCATTGCCTTTATTATTTATTCATATATTTATTTGAATTACGTATATGCTGCTTTTTATGATGTAAGTTCTACAAAAGAATCTTAGGAGAATTTCAGCAAGAATAAAAACAAATATAT
>QLTV01002664.1:748537-762083 GCA_003457575.1 Thermophis baileyi
CACCTCCCCAACCCAGATTCTTGTGCATCCTCCCTGATCTTCCCAATGTCTCTCATATACCCCCTCGCACTCTTTCATATCTCCCCAACCCTCTCTCAGCCCTTGCATACCTGCCCATACTGGACTTCTTGCACACCTTCCCTGACCCTCCTCCACACACTTCCTCCCTCCCTCTCCCATTCAGGGAGCCTGCAGTCTGCCACTTGCAACGTCCTTCCAGCTTGCCCCTTGATTTCAGTTGCAGGAAGCTACAGGCAATCGCCTAATGACCATGGGGCTCAGTTAACAATGGCACAATTGCTGTTGAAAGTCAAGGACTACCTGTAATGCAAAGCTACTTATTTATGAATATATATATATATATATATATATATGTATTTGGAGAAAAACATTTGAAAAATCTCCCAAAATTTAACCTCCCAGGACATTGGGTAGCAATGGCTTTTGGAGAGTAGAGAAGTGTCTAACTAAACAGGCTTCTATGTTGGTTGTTTGGTTGTTGGTTGTTTCTTGCTTGGACTATACTCACAATAAATAAGAGTGAATGGAGCCCCAGATAGTGGTTTCCTTATTGTACTGCTGTAGGGAAAAATAGGAGGGATGCTGTCTAAAGTTCACAAATAAAAGATGGGTTATAAATCCAATATATAAATAAAGCAGAAAACTATAAAGCTTTCTGGTGCAATCCACTCAACATGAAATCCCACTGACTTTAGCGAAATTTATTTTCCGATAACTGTATGCCAGATTTCACTTTTATTTAACCTACAGCCAGGGCCGTCTTAACAGCATTATGGGCCCCGGGCAAAGCAGTGTACTGGGGCCCCTATGACTACTCACAGGAATAAAAATGTAAATGGTTGATAAAATTAAACATATATTTGCATGTTAGTATTAATAAAAAAAATGCAGTAAAATGTAATAAATATGTTGCTGTATTTATATGATACAAGGTGCATTGAAGGGTTAACATACACAGATTAGTATGGGGCCCCTATGCTTGTGGGGCCCACGGGCAAGTGCCCATCAGGCCCACACAGCAGAATCTTTCTACTGCTGTTATCTTGAATCTACCTCAGATTTGCATGGAAATGTCCAATAAGAGCTTTACTTTCATAACTGCAAACCCAAGCATTAAAATTCATAAAGCAAAAACTGTCTTCTGAAATTATTGTTCATTAATACATGAAGCGGGATGTTCTAAGGAACAGGTGTTTAATCTTTACTTCCATCAGGACATGAACAATAAAGAGAAACAGAGTTAGGATGAGATTTATTTCCAGTGTTTCTCAATCTTGGCCATTTTCAAATGTGTGGACTTCAACTCCCAGAAATCTCCAGCCAGCCTTGTTGGTTGGGGGAAATTCTGGGAATTGAAGTCCACACACCGAAAAGTGGCCAAGGTTGAGAAATACTAATATAGATCATTCTTGCACACAATACGTTACAAGGTATGTTCTGTATCTGAAGCCATTTTACTTGCATTCTTAAATTGGAATCCTGAGAATTCTTATGGTTTAACACAATAGAAAAAATAGGCAGTGTGAGGTCAGGATGACAACATTGAGTGGCTGAGAGCCTTTCTATCTTGCAGCAGTCAAGACAGTGATGTAGTTGGTGCCATTCAAAGAGGTGATTTTTCTGGGGTTTGGGATGATTTTTGAATTTTCATCCTTAAATAAAGCCTTCACTTTTGACATTTTTTGCCCAAAATAATGGAAAATTGAATTCTGATGTCATTAGCCATTGAAATGGATACATTAGGGCAGTGATGGCGAACCTTTTTGGCACTGAGTGCCCAAACCAGAACGTGTGTGCAAGTGCGTGCATGTGCGCGTGCCGGAGCACCGGAAACCCGAAGACCAGCTGGCTGGCGCGCATATGCCTGTTTTTTGGCCATTTTTGGTCCTGTTTTCAGGGCCGTTTTCAGGGCTGTTTCAGGTCGCTTTTTGGGCCATTTTCAGGCCGTTTTTTGGGCCGAAAACGGCCTGAAAAACAGCCTGAAAAACAGCCTGGTTTTTGGCCATTTTCAGGCCATTTTCCGGCGCTCCAGTGCCCGTGAAGACCAGCTGGCCAGCGTGCATCTGCACGCCGGAAACCAGAAGAGCAGCTGGCGATGGCACGCGTGCCCACAGAGAGGGCTCTGCATGCCACCTCTGGCACGCGTGCCATAGGTTTGCCATCACAGCATTAGGGGAAGAGGAGGATGGGGAAGTTGTTGAGAGCCATTTACAGTTTGGTAGTCTCAAGATATCCACATAATTAAGTATAAACAAAATGTTTTCACCTTAAGAAATTTTGTCTTGTGCAAATGTCCAGCACTTTCAGTACCAAACCAGCAAAGTATTACAAAAGCAGTTTAGCCTTGCCTGAAAAGAAATAGCTTAGCATAAGAACCAAAACTAACACTGACTGTTTTAAAAGGGGGGGGGGAGAATAGAACTGCATTAGTCCATTGTGGCATTCATATTTGTAGCAGATTAGCACCATATTGTAATCTGCTTGGAGCATTATATTTTCTTTTTCTTTTGGAGGTATTTTGGATATTTAAAATGTTCAGGACAATATGAAACTGAATCCATATTGATTGATAGATTGGTTTCCCTTGCTGGGTCTCTCTCTCTCTCTCCCTCTCTCCCTCTCTCTCTTTGGAGCTGCATTAATGGCATAGCAAATGGGGAAAATGTTACCATTTGTTGAAAAAACAGAACAGTGTCCTCTTTCTCTCTGTAGATTAAATTCAGAGATTTATGCTTGTTAATTTTCTGGCCAGGAAATGTCTTGTTTTGGTTCCTATGCATACATAGGCAGAATTCTTTGGTTTTGGTTTAGATAAGTTGCCAATATTTTTTTTTTTAACTTTTGTGGTGTGAAATTGACTGTAGCGTGGTTCATGTCTGCCAAGACAGTATCAAAATAACAAATTGGACAAATGCTGCAGTGCTGCTCCAGTTTCGCTGACTGGTAAATAAGGATGAGGTATGTGACATCTTCTCAAGCAGCTGGTCGCCTCTAAAATAACTGACAATCATATGGAAAGGAAATGCCATGCCTAGAAGCAGCATGAAGAAGGCGTGTGAAATGGATATGACAGCCAATCTGGGCAGAAGTGTACTTGCAACATATTTATTTTTATTTATTTATTTATTTTATAAAATTTATATGCCGCCCAACTCCCGAAGGACTCTGGGCGGCTTACATCATATTGCCACATCTCAGGTTTGGAAATCTTGTGGTTGCCCGGTGTCCAGAAAGAACCAGCTGCTTTGTGTTGAGAGACTTGATATACTAAGCAAGAAAAGGTGTACTGCTCAAAGGAAGTCATAATTTATGACTCTGTAAAGATAATGGTGGCATGCTGGTTAAAATACAGAATCGCAGGCAAACTCTGCCCACAGCCAGGAGTTCGATCCTGACCGGCTCAAAGTTGATCCATCCTTCCATCCTTCTGAGGTTGGTAAAATGAGGACTCAGATTGATGGGGGCAATGTGCAAATAGCACTTAGACTTATATACCGCTTCATAGTGCTTTTACAGCCCCTCTCTAAGCGGTTCACAGAGTCAGCATATTGGCCCCAACAATCTGGGTCCTCATTTTACCCACCTCGGAAGGATGGAAGGCTGAGTCAACCTTGAGCCGGTGAGATTTGAACCGCCGAACTGCAGCTAGCAGTCAACTGAAGTAGCCTGCAATGCTGCACTCTAACCACTGCGCCACCTCGGCTCAATAATGCTTCTATATTGTAAACAGCCCAGAGAGTGCCGTAAAGCGCTGTGGGGATAATATAGAAGCCTAAATGCTATTGCTATAATGAAAAATAATGCACATTTCAATATAATGTAAGTAATTTCGGTAATATAAATGTGTGGCCTTGTAGCATAGATTTGTGCTACTGGAGGTTTCAGCCTTTATTTCTGCCCTATGGGAGATTAAACAATCTCACAGATGATAAACCAGATCAAAATTTATTAAAAAAATAAACTGTAAAAAAAAACCTTTTAAATTTTAAATATCCAAAATAACTATATTCAAAACAAAAAGAAAATATAACACTCCAAGCAGATTACAGTAAGGTGCTAGTCTGCTACAAACACGAATTTTTGTAGCAGAACCTTCAAAGGGATGTTGCAGGATTTCAGTTTGCTACAAATCATCATAACATTATGATGACAAACAATATCCTCAGGTTCATCCTGAAAAATAGGTAAAGGTTGAAATTATACAGAATTAATTAGCTTGTACAGAGAATTTTTTTTAAAAAAACTGACTTAATACAAAATACCTATATTCAAAACAAAATACCTATATTCAAAACAAAATACCTATATTCAAAACAAAATACCTATATTCAAAACAAAATACCTATATTCAAAACAAAATACCTATATTCAAAACAAAATACCTATATTCAAAACAAAATACCTATATTCATAACAAAATACCTATATTCATAACAAAATACCTATATTCAAAACAAAATACCTATATTCAAAACAAAAATGTAGATGCCAATCCTCTTCAGAGCATTGTCCTGCAGTTTTCTGCAGAACAAATCATTTTTCTTAAAGGAAAAACTCTTTGATTCCTTTTAACTATTCTTCCCCTTTTTCCTGGAAATTCAGAACTTTCTGACTTCCTAGTTCCGAACTGAAAATGGTAGGGGAAGCTGTGCTTTTCCCACCCTCCATTTAGAGTTTCTGAATAAGTTCTGTATCAAGATTTAAAACAACCAAACTTTTTCTATTGTCTCCCAGAGGGATGATGGCGGTGAGGACATCTGGGTAGTGTATGGATGAAGGACATTGTCTGTTTCTTGTGAATGTATATTGAGGATTTGAGCCTGTCCAGCAAACAGGTAACCTTCATTCACAATAGCTACCCTTGCCTTCAGTTTTTTCATGTTTGAAGCTCTTGGGTTTGAATTTTCCCCATTTCTTACAGAGAGAAAAGTGGATTGCTATACGAAGTCTTTTGATAAGGAACTTTGCCAAGGAGCTGTCTATCTAGAAGCAACCCAAATTTCAGTATTTAGCTTGTGCAAGCTTTTTTCTTTTTAGCCTTGTTGCAGGACAGGTAGGTTAACTTGCTCCTGTGACACATACCAAGGCCCTGAGTGCAGATTCTGCCTCTTAGGCACCAAGAAGGATAAAGGCTGTATTCTAATTATCCGGGAAAAGACCCAGTAGAAACCACTGCTAAGTATGGTAACCTCCTACAAATAAAGCTAGAATTAAAATGTCTATTATACTATTACTTTTGGCTCAATGCAAAACATTTTCAAGCTTTTAGAATGCATCAAAACATTGTTAGGGATACAGAAAGTTCCTTCTTCCTTATCCTTTCCACTCGTTTCGGCTATTATTGACACTGAGACATTGCACTGTTGGCTTACATCCAAATGAAATTCTGAACTGATTAGACTCTGTGCCAAAGGGTTATGCCAGAATCAACAAGTGATTATACTAAAATAGCAAAGAAAATTTACATGATTAGCTTGAGTAGCGTTAGTTTCGCTGTTATTATTGTGCTGATCAAAAAGACACAATTCACTCTATTAAGTCTTTTTAATACTTAAAATTGTAATTATAAAAGGGTCCTATTTGACCCCATTAAAGAGAGATTATACTAATAGGTGATTATTACTTTTCTCCCATTTCAAATGGATTATATGCAGAATGAGGTTTAAAATAACCCTGAGATGTTTTTTGTATGGACCTATATGTAAAACCATGTGTCTATTTCATCACAGTTACACAGATAAAATAGTCCTGATCTTAGGCAGCATGACAGGAGAGATATATGGCATTTCTGAGAGCATGAACAAATTAAAAAAAAAAGCATCCAAAATGGGTTGTGTAATTTCAACTATCTTGTTAACATTTTCATAGTGACGTAAATCAGCATTAGGCATTTAAGCAGCAAATTATCAGTGGGTACCAAATTACTACAGGGAATAGAATGCCTCTACTTTAATTTCCTCTGGGTTGTAACCTGAGCATGGTCAAATAAAGAGCTTCAGTATGGTTCCATCATAAAACACACAAACAACCCTCTTTTTTCATATGTTTTGGCAATTGCCTGATAATACGGCTTTTTATATAAAGAGATGCATAGCTCATCTGTGAGTGTGAGGCTAATTTTGATCTGTGCAACTGATTCCAGTTTTAACTTAAACCATCAAATTAGAACCCTACCTTTAATTTTTACAATACATATTATTCTTCCCAACCACAAAACAGAAAGGATGCTCATCGTCTGAGGTCTGGTTTTCCACAGGAGAGTGACCTTCTCCATGAGCTTTAAAAATAAATATACTTTCAACCTTGTGTGGTTATCTAGTGTGGTAACCCCTGTATTTTTATTCTGCTTGTTCTTGGGGATGTGTGCTGGAGAACAGTGGGCATATACCGTGTTTCCCCAAAAATAAGACCGGGTCTTATATTAATTTTTGCTCCAAAAGATGCATTAGGGCACTGATGGTTAACCTTTTCGGCACCGAGTGCTGAAACTGGAGTGTGTGCGCGTGCCGGAGCCCGGAAGAGAGCAGCTGGCCGATGTGCATGCACATGGCGGCCAGCTGCTCTTCCGGGTACCGTTGCGTGCATGCGTGCCGGCCAGCTGGTCTTTGTGCGAAGACCAGCTAGCTGGCGTGCATTCACGCGATGGAACCCAGAAGAGAGCAGCTGGCTGGCGTGCATGCGCATGACAGAACCCAGAAGAGCAGCTGGCGATGGCGCACATGCCCACAGAGGGCTCTGCGTGCCACCTCTGGCATGCATGCCATAGGTTCGCCATCACGGCATTAGGGCTTGTTTTCCAGTTAGGTCTTATTTTGGGGAAAATACAAATCTTAATTGGGGCTTACTTTGGGGGGTAGGGCTTATATTACGAGCATCCTGAAAAATCATGTTAGGGCAGTGATGGCTAACCATTTACGTCACCGCGTGCTGACCTGCGTGCTGGAAATGGCACACAAAACCATCCCGCCTGGACCGTGCGACGTCGCTGGCCTTTGCGCGCGTGGGAGTGCCGAAACCCGGAAGAGGAGCATTCTGGTGCGGATGCGTGCGCAGGCACCTGAACTTCCGGTTTCCGGCATGGATGCGCGCCTGACAAACAGCTGGCGCATGCGCGATGGAAACCCGTAAGTTCGGGTGCCGGCGCGTGCATGCACACCGGAACGCTGTTCTTCCGGGTTTCGGCGCTCCCACGTGCGTGAAGTCCAGCTGACCGGCACATGTGTGCACAGGAACGCGGAAGAGCCAGCAAGGCCGTGCGTCCTGTGTGGGATGGCTCTGCGTGCCGCTTCCAGCACGCGTTCCATAGGTTCGCCACCACGGTGCTAGGGCTTCTTTTCTAGTTAGGTCTTATTTTCAGGGAAACCGGTATGAACAGTTGATATGTTAGGGTGAGGTCTAACTGATAATGCAGCCTTTCCAAACAGTTGGACTAAGCTTGTAGAATTCCCCACCACCATGTCTCTTCTTTTTGCAATAATTTTATTAAATAATATGTTATACAAATAAAAGTAATACACTCTACATAGAGTTAAAATATATTTTAAAAGAAGACAAAATATAAAGTTCCATTAAAAGAAGAGTCCTCCTTCCTCCCCTGCAAGTATGATCAATATTAACAGCTTATTATAATCTCTTTTTTAAAAAATCATCTCCTCCAACCTAAATAGCAAGAGTCCATTAAGAAATAACAACATACTATAAAAGTTACATTAATAAACCCACTTTGAATCCTTCATTTTAAGTTTATGTCTCATTTTCTATTTAAACAAATCCCTCATCTCATTTTAAAATAAACAAAATTATTAAAGTATCATATCCAATCATTAACAACCACCTTCATAACAATTAAAACATCATCCTTGTATTAATCAATTAAAATTCATTAAATGTCACTGAAACTAGCAATTCACATATTAATCCTGACCAAATAAACCAATGTTGAATTCTTTTTTTTTTCTTCCTTTAACTCCCTCAAAGTCCAAACATTTAATTTTTCATATTCTCTGTATCTTTTCTCTCAGAAGTGTTGGCATCCTTTTCATGACTCTTTTGTGATTCCAATGAACAAAAATTATACTCATCACTCTTCATGTTCTCACTGTCACTTCTCACAAAAATCTTTGACAGTTCCAACTAGTCCTTTTTGTAAAACCATTTGTCATCCACATCACTCTTCTGGTTTGATGTTTGTTAAGTCTTTTGTAATTATAATAAGTCAGCACCCAGTTCCATTTGTAAATCCATTATTCCATCTCTTTGTTATAAGCTATCATTTTAAAATCCCATATTCAAATCCATTTGGGTTTTATTTGATGGAATGTTCTTCTCATCAGTATCATCTTCCTATTTGATAACAGATAGCTTTATAATTACAGCTTTAGACCATTCATCAAAAATTTCCTTTACAAGGCCATTGATACATTTAATTTCCTTCTAGTGCCCTCTAGTGTCCAACCTTCAAAGTCATCTTATGAGCGGTTTAAAAAAATTCCCATGAGAAAGGATTATTTTAATTAACTTCAAAGTCTTTCTTTAATTCAGATCCATCTGAACCCTTAATCTGTTTAAAACTTTCTAAAATTGGCACTCTAATCACCATTCTGCTGTATATTCTGGGGGGGGGGAATTCTTACCAAACTTTAAACTCATAATTTTCTTTTACCCAGCAAATACAAACCAACTTGCAGTTCTGAAGGTTTTCAATCTTAACAAGCAGTTTAAAAAAAAAAAAGTCAAAGAATTTTCAATTTTAACAAGCAGTAAAAAAAAAGGAGGGGGGAGGAAATGCAAAAGTGATTTAAAAAATGATCAAACCTTTGACTCCATATAAGGCTACATTAATGGCTCTGAGCTTAAGAGTCCCAGTTGTTTGCAAGAGACTGCAAAAACATCCGTTTCTGCCCTCTGTTCACAAAACAACCCCATCTGTCTGGAGTACTTATGGGTGATTTCAAATACATCCCCCCTTCCTCCAGAGACAATTTGGCAGTCTGGATGCAGCATCCAACTGCTTGTGGGCTGTAAGGTCTCCTGGTGTTCAGTGGGGAGTCAATTTGCCATTCCTCACTGGAAGCTTCTCTCCTCTTTTATTAAAAGGACAGTAGGTTGGAGAAAATAACTTCATGTAAATGCCAGCATGAACAGGAAAGGGACCTGCAGATATCCCAGAGCCAAACTAGACATGAACAAGGCATTCAGTTTTGGGAGTACAGCCTGTCACATAAAATTAATGCTCTCACTTTTACAGTGTTTTGGCATAGAGGAAGAAAGACAGTAAGAGATAAAGAAGCAGAGCGGAAAATGCAGAATGGAAATTGCAGGGCAAATAGTATGTATGGAGAGGGAGACAAGGCAACAGATAAAGGGGGCAGTTTTTCTTCCTAGTGATTAAAAGTGACAGGAGTGGAAGGGGTTCTTTCCTAGGTAGGTGGTACCATCTCTGTCCATCCCGTTTCCAATGCAAATAAAGAGAGTTATTGCTTCATTGTCATTACTCACTCTAGCATTTGACTCAAGCCATTGGCACATACTCTTACTCTGCATTATGTATCAATGACATGACAGTAGAATTGCAGAAGACTGAGCAAATCATCCGATATCAACATTTTACCATTAAAAGAATTGTAGCATATGAAAATAAAACCCTTCAAGTCAGCAACATGCATTTTGTATTTATTTATATCACACCTTATTTTTACAAATAACTTTTTTTTATTTTTTATTTTTTTTAATAAATTTCTTTATTGCATTTTTCTTTTTACATGTCACAATAACTTAAGCAAATCTACGACCTTTTACATACACTTGTATTACATTTTGTACATTATCTTACAATATTTTCTAATTCTACTTTTTCTTTGTACATTTTCTCTTCATCTTTCTGTTATCAGTCCAATCATACCACTTTTCCCATATTACATAATAATCCAAAACTTTTTGTCCTTTAAGTTCTATTGTTAACTTATCCATCTCCGCACATTCGAATATTTTTTTGATTATCAAACTCTCGGTGGGTGTGTTTGTATTTTTCCAACATTGTGCAAAAGCAATCCTGGCTGCAGTTATAATGTATAAAATCAAATATTTGGAATTTTTATCGTATTTCCCTTTAAATATCCCTAGAAGAAAAATTTCTGGGGTGTATTCTATTTGTAACCCTACTAATTCTTGTAGCCAACTGTGTATTTTTACAAATAACTTGAAGTGATGAGAACATATCCAACACACCTTCCTCTTCTTATTTTCCCCACAACAACAACCCTGTGAGGACAGTTGGGCTGAGAGACTGACCCAAAGTCACCCAACTGGCTTTCATGGCTAAGTGGGATTTGAACTCAGTCTCCCACTTTCTAGCCTAGTGCCTTAACCACTGGACCAGCGGTCACCAGCTGGTGGTCCGTGGACCACTGGTGGTCCGCAAGAAAATTTCGGTGGTCCGCAGAAAAATTATTTGCATGTTTTATATTGCACTAAATCAGGGGTCCTCAAACTACGGCCTGGATATGTGCAATGAATGCTTGTGTTGCTGCAGAGAGTCTCCCCCTTCAGGGTCTTTTTGTGCTGGTCGGAGGGGGGGGGCAGAAATTCCGACTTAGAATTTGGCCTCCTGGTGTGGGGCTTTGGGCAAAGGCTGGAGGGAAGTACCGCTGGTGGCGAAGAGCCGGAGGGCCTCATTCCAGTGGCACAGCAGCATGGCCTGGAACTGGCTGACCATCTCAGCCCGCTGAGCCTCCAGGCGCCGGTACCTGGCCTTGCACTCCCGCAGGTCTTCCCTCTGCTTGGAAAGCCTATGCTTGTAGTCCTCAGTGAGGTGCTTCTGCTGAGCCGCCTTCTCAGTCAGATCCAATTTGAACTGAGCCAGCTGTTTTGCCAACTCTTTCTCATGGTGGCTTCTTAGCTCCAACAACTGCTTCCTGTTGGGGCCCTAAGGAGCCCAGGCGGGCAGGCGAGGAGTGGCTGGGAGGGGAGGGGCGAGTAGAGGCTGGCAAGGTGCCCCTTGACGTGAGTGACATAGAGTTGGCCATGCCCACCCAGTCACATGACCACCTAGCCACGCCCACCCAGCCGGTCATTAGCAGATTAGTGGTCCGCGGGATTTAAAATTATGAATTTAGTGGTCCCTGAGGTCCGAAAGGTTGGTGACCCTTGCACTAGACCAAACTGGCTCCCATAATGGATGGTGAATGAAAATAAACATTTTTGCTTTCTTCACTAAATGTATTCTATAGAGCATCAATTAAATAGTAAGAGAGTCACTTAAATTATACATAGATCTTGGAATAAGTTTATGGTGGTTTGCATATGCCAAAGGAATTTATGTCAATCAGACATGGATGCTTGTAATGATAATTATGAGACAATTTAATTCTTCTCTGGAAAGCAAATTAAATTCTGTTTAGAAAACAATTTTCTCATTAAGTGCTTGAGTGGAAGATCTGTAGTGAAATACAAAGCCCTAATCTTGTCAGAAAATGAGAGAGCATTCAGAATATATAATGTAGATTTCTTTGATATTTGGATGTTTTGCTGCAGGCAGAAAAAACTGGACAAGACAATAAAAGCTGTGAAGAACAAAGTGGGAAGAAAATGCTTAAGCGCCAGTAAAATGTTTTTTTTTTCCTCAATAGCTTTTTGACAAGATCTTTATCAAGGATTCTGCATTTGCTGATGGAAATGTGTTGATTAGAAATCATTGTCTCCAACAATTGCAAATTTTATGTTTGAAGGAGGCAACTATAAGCCTATTCTCAAGCAGCTGCAAGGTGGAAGCACTTTTCTCCTGCATTCTCATTGACTAAAACGAAGGTTGAAGTGTTGAAAGGTTGAACTGATCTAGCAAATGTGAAGGTATTTCTTGAGTGATTTGCATACAGGTAGTCCCTGACCACAGTTGGGAATGGAACTTCTGCCATTAAGCAATATGATCATTAAATGAATCGTGCCTGATTTTACAACCTTTTATTGCCACAGTCATTAAGGAAAACACTGCCATTGTTAAAGTCAATCCAGCTTCCCTCATTGACTTTGCTTGTTGGAAAACCCCTGGAAAAGTTGTAAATAGTGATCACATGACCCTGGAATGCTGCAACCATTGTAAATAGATGGTTGCCAGTTGTCGGGATTCTGATCATGTGACTGTAGGGATGCCGCAATGGTTGTAAGGACAAGGACTAGTCAGCATTGTTCTAACTTTGAACAAACACAAATGAATGAATATACCGTATCTTTCGGACTATAAGACGCACCGGTGTATAAGACGCACCAAGATTTCGAAGAGGTAAGTAAGAAAAAAAAAAGTTTTTGCCTTCCCCCAACCCTCAGGAGCACTCTGCAGACCTCCCAAACCCTCTGCGCACCCTGTTTTTGTGAAAAATGGGCCATTTTTTTGCCCATTTTTTGAAAAAACGGGGATGTTTTTGCCCTCCCCCAGCCCCCAGAAGCACTCTGCAGACCTCCCAAACCCTCTGCGCACCCCACTTTTGTGAAAAACGGGCCGTTTTTTTCCCATTTTTTGCAAAAACGGGAGCATTTTTGCCTTCCCCCAGTCCCCAGGAGCACTCTGCAGACCTCCCAAACCCTCTGTGCACCCGTTTTTGTGTGGGGCGGGGCTTTGGGAGGCCAAAAATGCCTCCCAAATACACCGAATGTATTCGGTGTATAAGACGCACCAACATTTCCACCCTCTTTTAGGGGTAAAATAGGCGTTGGACCTACCTGATACGCCTCTTCTCATCCGGGGGGAGCCAGCATTCAGGATGGGTTGTCCTCATCCAATCCGGTTTCAGGACTGAGTCTGTCTATTTTTTTCTTATTTAGATTAGGATCCGCCTCCTGTAGCCCCAGATTTGACGAATCCTGAAGACTAGACTCGACGTGGCAACTCTTAACCCAGGTAAGCACCTGGCGGACTCCCATCCACTAATTGTAGATTTAAATGGAAACAAAAATTGAAAAAATGTACAGGTAAGGGCGGGACTGAAGGCTGTCCTCATCCAATCCGGTTTCAGGACTGAGTCTGTCTATTTTTTTCTTATTTAGATTAGGATCCGCCTCCTGTAGCCCCAGATTTGACGAATCCTGAAGACTAGACTCGACGTGGCAACTCTTAACCCAGGTAAGCACCTGGCGGACTCCCATCCACTAATCGTAGATTTAAATGGAAAAAAAAATTGAAAAAATGGACAGGGAAGGGCGGGACTGAATGCTGGCCCCCCCCGGATGAGAAGAGGCGTATCAGGTACGTCCAACGCCTATTCTCCATCCTGGGGAGGAGCCAGCATTCAGGATGGGACATACCAAAGCATGTAGTCCCCTAAGGGAGGGACCTGTCCTGGCTAACCGATCGGTGATCAGACTCCACCACTCGTTGAAGGACCCGACGGCCAAAAGCCGCATCTGTAGAAGCATACGTGTCTATCTTGTAGTGTCTGATGAATGGCGTAGGAGAGGCCCAGGTGGCCGCCCGGCACACCTCATCCAGAGACGCTTGCGTGGCCCAAGCGGCTGAAGTGGCTGCACGGCGGGT
>QLTV01002664.1:779487-809288 GCA_003457575.1 Thermophis baileyi
ACTAATAGTTTCAGGCTGCATGGATTGCCATAGCCTATTCCTGCTTGCAGCCTGAAACAGCTGATGGTCGGGAGGCTGACAATCACTTGCTTGTGCTATTCGGGCTGTGTGCTGTTTGCTGCAAGGAGGCAAATTGCTGGGAGGCAGAGGCCAAAGGGTGGGGGCTGGTGGGTGGGCGAGGCTACATTCAGTGTATAAGACACACCCTAATTTTCACCCTCTTTTAGGGGGGGAAAGTTCATCTTATACTCCGAAAAATACGGTAATCTTTCTAGGTAACTTAAGGCACACCTCTTCTGCCCTGTTTGAACTATTTGTTGGTTCTTCAAAAGGATTTCCTTTACAATGGTGGAATTATTTCCTGTTGCTACAGGATCAAGCCAGAAGTAAAAAAATAATTTGGAAGCAAGTTGCTAACAAGACTGAGGAAGCTATATATTTGCCTATAATTTTGCACCAGTAAGCTAGTAATTAATGTACTGCTATCTCAGCAGGGGGCAGCACCATTTGTCTTTTCTTGTCAGCTAAGCAGAAAAGCTGAGTATGGAAATTGCTAAAATATGAATATTAGTGTCTACAAATTCTAGTCCATCAAGGTCATTTTCATTTTTTTCTACAGGGGCTGCATTTTGAGCAATTTAATATAGCATGATGATTAGTAGGATTAAGAATCAAGCCCAGGAACTGTCACACTTATGCATCTAAATACATCAATACATCAAGTTGAGAATTTTGCTAAAATTGCTGTCTTGATGAATGATCACTAGTAGAAGGCATAGGCAGGAGTCTGTGCTATGATACATACATTTGCCAATGATGGGAAGAACATCAAGAAAACTGGTGAGAAGAACCTCAGAGGCCCCACTTGGTAGGAATGAGCAGCCACGGTTGAGGGCTTTTAATCTTACCTGATTCTAGTATCTGAATTTGGAAACTATTTTTAATGTTTCTCTTGTTCTAAAACAGTTTAGGATATGTTAAAAGGAGTTTTAACAAATACAAATGCTTTGATGTAACTGATGCCCATAAAGAAACAAAATTGCTCTTATTGTGCAAAACTACTAATTAAAATTACTGAATAGTTCATTTCTTGCCAACTTCGTAATTAGTATAAGCTTTTAAGTATATATTATTAACTTTCTAATAATCTGCCCCAGTTGGAAGACAAAGAACAAGGTTTTTCCTAACCCCAAGCTGAGTAGATGAAACCAGAAAGTCACTTTCTATGAATGCCCCCCCCCCCAAAAAAAAAGCAGCCTTCTTTCCTCTTCCACCACCCAGAAAGCTGTAAAAACTTTGGATTTGGGATGGATAAAATGTGCATACTAATTTTAAAAAAATGCCAGTGTAGTACATAATAGGACTTTCCCATGCCTTATATCTATGAGGGGTTCCCCAATAACTTAAACAATGTAGTTATTTATCTCTACTCGTATATATGTTCCTTTAGCATTTATAGCATACGGATGTGAACAGATTCTCATCTCAACCCAACATGGGAAATATACAGCAGTAAAGTTATTAATTGTTAACCTATGCAGAAAGTTGAAATATAGAGACAAGTGATGGTGGAGGTCTGCTTTATCAGGTCTGCTCCTAAATATAATATAGATCCATTCAATTTTCTGGAGTTCAACAGAAGGCCAAGTCATTTAATTATGTAAGAACTCTCTTTTATTTCAACGTACACATCATATGTTTTGAGACTTCACTAATAAAAACAGTTTCAAATTGCCACATTACTAAGATGTAAATGTACTCTAGTTATGACAGAATACTTCAGGCTTTTCTCCCAAAATGGATAACTTTAAATAATACATTTTCTACTACATCAGTTGGCAGTAAAAAAATAAATAAAGTTACAAGAGCTATGAAAAGAAAGCATATGATTAGATATGACACTTGATGTTAGCTCACGTCTGACTACTTGTATTTGCTTAGAAGGGTATGTTAAAATTCTAGCTTATCAAAGAATGAACATCGTAGCATTCACTTGTCAGTAAGAATGGCTATCAAACCTAGCCAGTCCTGGGTATGGTTCATTGCCCCATCAAAACCAAGAACATTAGTTCCACTCAGAGTAAGCAAGAGCAAAACCCAGACTTCTGACTCTCATTCCAAAGGTCCTAGTTAATATAACAAGTAACCCAGAGATAAAAATGCCTGAATCCCTTAGCCAGACCTTTCTACTGGTAATAAAGGGACAGCATGTGCTAGCCTATTGCTCCTTCTCTGGGAAGACAGAAGGCTGAGGAAATCTAAATGCCCCAGAAGTAAAAAGCAACTATAAATTCCAATGATAACATACACACCTATGCTACAAACCTATTATTCAGGTCACATGGGGGAGGGTAAGGGAAGAACCCCAACATTGTAAGTCACAAAAAAACCCACATTATTTAAAATGAGTTTGATTAATGCTTGTTCAAATGCAAAAAGTTTCAGAATCTGAAATTGGAACTTTTTACCATAAGTGCATTGTATTTTCTATGTACTTCTATAAGGGTATTTAAAAATCTTATTTTTTAAAAGATCTAGGCATCTCACAAAAACAAGCTACAGTAACAGTACTTTACCTATAAATCTGAGGACGTCTGATGGATTTGACCTGGACATAAGCTTTGGGAGTTCAACTGTGCTGACTGGAAATGGAAATTCACTTTGAAGTGGTCCTCAACCGACCTCCGGGTTTATACGCTGCTCTGAAGGTTGCCCTTGGAGAACTACTCTTGCAGAGTGAGTCAATCTCATGCCTAAGAAATCTACTTTAAAGGCAGAAGACTTTGTTCCCTTAGTCTTACTTTCTTTCAAAACAAATGCCCAAACAAAATAAAGAAGAAAGGCCTCTGCTTTGAAGGGATACCCCTGGGAAATGTCACAAAATCAGACTGGTGTGGAAGTAAGCCAAGCTATTTCCTATTCTTTGGCAATTTAGGTAATTTTTGCCTCAAGACAATATTTATTAAGCAATACAGAGATCTTTCCTGTTAAATATGTGGAGTTTCTCCCCTCTCCCCTGACTGAGAATCACTTAATGAGTAAAAACCTGTAGTAAAAAGTTCATTACATCCTCCCTAAGATCACTGGATGTTTTATCATTAACTTTGGGTAAGAAAAACCAGCAACAAAATACATCTTTGTCATCGAAGACTTATAGCAGAGATTTTTAAGGAAAATTTAAGAGGGATGAAATGTGTTTGGCAGAAAAGTAAGACCTTCTACCTGAGTGCCTCCAATTCAAGCAAAGTGGTCCATTCCTCTTGGATAACACCTTTTCAGATATTGTCTATGGTGATTGCTTGAGTCAAAATGGTAATAGTTTACAAGGTTTCCCAGGCTCTCTGTTTCATGTGATTCAATGAAAAATAAATATTTGTTTGCATGTATTCCTTCTTTATGAAGTATAAGCAATAATACAACCATGAACATATGCTTTAAAAGCACCTCAAATAACAAAGTCATGCACTGATACATAAATGTCTTCCAATTCTTGTTGAATTATAGTTTCATCCCTCTTAAATTTTACAGGGTTTAATTTAATTGCATTTTTGGAATGCAAAAAAGATAATGATTGTTCTAGTCTTGTCTCCACAAATAGTTCAGAAACATGAACTATTCAACAAACTTTTTTTTGTTGTTGAACTAAAACAAAAATATTTTTTCTTTCTCCAGCTAACTTTTGTTGTTGTTCTTTATTCCTGTGTAGTCATAGAAATGGGGCATAACTTGATTCCTAAAGGTACATCCAAAGGGCATTTGTTGAAAGTTTGACCTCTTTAAGATTTCACTTAAGCTTCGTGTGCTCATCTTCAAAATAAAATGTATTTAATTGAGCTTCAAATAAAAGAACAATAGTTTCCAACATGGATTTTAGTGGAGAGATTATGAACTTCTTCCAGGTATCACCTGAGAAAGAAGATACCTTGCTGATCACACATCTGAGTCTTCCTAAGGACTTGTTTTAAAGTGACAGAATAGGCAGCTTCAGATCATTAGGAAGGGCCCCCTAGACCTGACCTCTTAAGTGTAATGTTCTGTATGTCATCCCTTCAGCACAAAACTGTTTCCCATGAGTGAAGAAAGATTTTACTTTATTAAAATAATGTTCAAGGGGAAAAAAAGGATCAGATTAATCAGAAACTTGTTCATAAAGGAAATGTGTATGTGGAGAAAAGCAATTATATCCAGCAAAAGACAGTTTCCAGAGACCAAGCAATCAAATTATTAAAATTCCTTCTGCGGGAAAATTACGAAGTTATTTAACTGCACATTGTTAATGCGGAACATGATTATGATGATTTAAGAATTTTACTCTGCACCTACTTCCTTCCCTGTGTCTTCCTTTTTTTTTCTATTTCATTTCCCTCCAACAGTTATAAATTACATCATTTTTCTGGACATATTCCTCTGTTTAACCTACCACCAGTATGCCAATTTTTTCAAGTTATTAATGCTTTTAGGTATTGCCACAATACATTACACCCGCTTTTGTTAAAAAAAATATTATTAAAAGTTAACATTATAGAGCTAATTGAAATGGCAAAATATACACATTAGAATGACTGCTTGGGGATTGTGATTGTGCTAAAAAGGCAACACATGAAGCTACACAAATGTCGACATGATTATAACACTGATGCCTCAGTGATTTAGAGATTCTCAAGAATCCCTTGGAGATCTTGGCCACAATTTACCACAAAATTAATTATGCTTAAACTTAGATGTTCACAATTAAGAGCCAGAAGAACCCCAGGGGCTAAATGGGATCCTAAGGATCTTCAAAAGCTTCAGTTCAGAAAAGGTCAAACAGGAAGTTCTCTGCAGCTTTTCACTTTCTCTCTTTTTCTTCCAAATTCTTTGAGCCTGTAAGAGGGCTTAAGGGAAAGGCAGAGCTTTATTTCACCTATCTCATAGAAATTGGGGGAAAGGAAAGTTTGAAGACATTTTTGTTACATATATTCAAGGGGAAAAAAACCAGTCCTTTTCTGGAACCTTCCTCGACCTAAAGAGCTCAAAAAAGAGGCTGGTGGTAGGGAAAAAATCAGAACTCTTTAGTGAAAGATCATTCTTTTTCTTGCTTTAATTTTTAATTTAATTTTATTTATTTGTCAAGCATATATGATTACAAGCAAAGTATAGACAAAGTATAAACATGATTGTATATATATATATAATAGTACAAGCATGATTATGAGTACAAGAAGTATGAATAGATGGCTCGTGTATTGTTGCGGTTGAAGCTCAAGTAGTCATTAACAGGTAGGACATTGTGGCAGATAATTTTGTGAGCTACACTTAGGTCAGATCGAAGGCAGCGTAGTTCTAAATTTTCAAGTCTCAAAATTTCAAGTCTGGCTTCATAAGGTATTCTGTTGCGAACAGAGGAATGTAATACTCTTCTTGTGAAATTTGTCATGGTTTGGTTAAAAAAAAATATTGAAGAACAGCAGAACAGTTCCAGGTATTTCTTGGCATGTCAATTAAAGAAATACATGCCTTCCTATTCCTCCGCATATAACTTTAAAAATTTTGGGAAATTTTTCTCCCATGAAATGTTTTTCAAATAAACTGTATATTAAGCCCTAAGTAATGATGAAATGATGATGGAGAGGGGTTAATCATTTGATTCCTGGCAAAGACCTCAATTAGCCTCTGCAGTTTTTTTGGCAAGATTTCAGAAGTGGTTTGCACACGTCTCCTTCTTAGGGATGAGAAAGTGTGACTGGTCCCAGGTCACCCAGAGGTGTGAAATAATTCAGATTAGCTTTTTGTAACTCAGGATCTTCCAGATACCTTGGGACCACAACTGTCAAAATTCCAATCCAGTGTGGCCAATGGAATGTATCTAAAGGACTCCAGGTTGGGGAAGGATAGACTAGGTGACCCTTTGTAGCATTACATTGTTATAAAATTTCAATAGCATAGTGAAACCTCTATGTAGGCCGTCCACCGAATCATTTTGGCTGTCTCTTTGACTCGGTCATTCAGATTGTGAAGTCAAAACAGATAGAGATTTATCTATCTGAATGTTCAGACGGTATATTTCATTTGCAAGAATTCAAAGCACACTACTAGATTATTAGCCGAGTATCCCTCTTTATATTTCAGTCTCCTTTTTTACCATCAACAAAATAGTTTGAAAATTAACAATTCACAAATCATGCTTATTTTTTAAAAAAATTAACGTTGCTTTTCAAAACCATGTTTCCTCATATAACATTATCACGTTGCAATACATATTTACCTCTCATTTATTCTTGTAATAGAAGGGAGCTAGGAATCACAATTCTTACTTGTATAACATTTGAATGATGAAAGGTATAACACTGCCAAAACTAGTGTAAGATAAATGCAAATATTAGATAACTCTTAAGACAAAAGCTGCCAGTTTTATTTGCACTTATTTCTACTGACTTTCTAATTCATTTATTTCTATCTTGAAGGTACGGATACACAAATTAGAGAGCTGTGTTCAAAGGAAGATATTAAAAACAGAGCATGAACTAGTAAGATCTGTAAAGGAAAGAAAGTTCTACCTGCTCGAGGTTCTACAGTCCTATTTGCACCTTCGTCCATAAAGACAAACCGTCCGCCACCAAAGTCTTCTGCATAGTCTGATAGGTAGAGCAGTGATGTGTAATCAAAGGAGCCATAGGTCACCTACAAAGGAAAGATAAAGTACTGAATATCAAAAGAAAGCTTGGGGATTGTATTGGATCTGCAGATGCATAGGCCCTGAAAGAAGTTGGTTATCTGGATCCCTTTCACTTGAGCTCCAAGTCAGAGTATGGCAATGAGATTTTATTGATTTCATATGTGTTTGACCTCTGGTGAGACAAGGAATGTATCCCTCCTGGTACTGAATGATATTTCAGTGGCTTTTGATACTATCAAACATTCTTCCTGGACTGCCCCCAAGAGAAGAGTGGGGCACATTGCTTTGCAGTGTTCTCAATCTGAATTTGCTTCTTTTGCAGCCACATCATGCTAGACCTTCCATCTGCAATCAGCTATTTGTCACATTTTTTTTATAAACACTATTACTAAGCTACGTGTCTCCATCCTATATCTTTATATCTGATTTTTTTTTCACTTTATGAAACACTTGTATCTGTCTCTAATAAATTTCCTTCTGCAACTTTTAATGGATTGATTGAACTTTCCCAAGGATATTAGCTATTTTCATCCTCATTTCTAAAGAGGGGCTATTAATGAGCACTGTTTGAATGGGATTTTTTAAAGTCAATTAGGCAACCTCTTAATTATCATGTCATCCATTCAACACACAATTTGCTAATCAGAATATTATGGAATCCTTGATCAAATGGTTTGCTGAAATCTAGATGGCTGCAGCATTTTCACAATCTAATGAAGTTACTGAACACAAAAAAAGGGTTATTCTAATAAGACCTATCCTTACATATATATGCTTATGTTTACTAACTATCACATTATTTTCAAGGTAATAGAAATCAGAGATATAATCACTGATTGATGGATAGTTTCTTGGATGGTCTCTTTCCCCTTTTCAAAGGTAGGAACATTTGTTCTCTTTCAATCATATGACATTTCACCTGTTCTCCATGATTTCTTAAAAATAACACATAAAGGTTTGCCAAACCATCAGCTACATCTTTCAGTATCCAAGGATGCAATTCCTCAGAGACTTAAGATTCATTTAAAGAAGTATCGTCACACCATGTTTTATTAAATTGTAGCTCTGTGCCTTAATCCTGGTCTTCATAATTTCCTTAGACAGCACATAAATTCTTGTTGGAGAAGATCGAACCAAACAGCAGGTAAGAAAAGGGCTACTTCCTGTTTGCCTTTTCCCGTTTTCGTTAAGCAGTTGGTATACTAATTTGTGTTTCTTTCCCTTTTATGTTGAACATATATAAATAATTTTTTCTTCTACTTGTTCCACTAACAGTAAATAGGTTTTCTCCATTTGTTTCTTTTAAAAAAAGAATACGAATACTTATACGAATAAGAATACTTATATCATGTACAATCTCTATTCAGAAACAAAATTGATAGGTGGTGCATGTTCCAAACAAAAATAATTTTCTTGCAAAAATTAATATCCTTCATCGGTTTAAGAATGAAAGAAAATGATGAGGCAGTAGCATATGCAAGAGAAAATATCTTTGCAGAGTTGATCAATTAGTTTGCATAATTTCCTAATCATTTACTGAAAGACCCAAGTGAGCCTTTTGCTATGTTTTTATACCAGCTGCTGCCACCATAAATTAATTTGTGTAGTAAAGTGAATAGGACTGCCTTCGAATATGAGGTTTGAGATATTTGTCTTAAAGTGCTTTATAAAAGAAGCTAAAATGATGTCAATAACTTGCAACTATTTTCAGCACCACTTAACTCTGCTGACAAGTGCAAATGTATTCTAACAATAGAGGAAAAATCCTGACAAATGTTTATGTCAGCAATCCACAATTTCCTCAATCAATAATATAGAGTGAAATGTCCATATGGCGTTTCAAACCCAATTTTCCGTAAGTTACTGAATAATCAGTATTTCTAATCTTACAGCTTTGAGAAAAAAAATATTTTCACTAGAATGAAAGCTTTGAAGGTCACAAATGTAATCTTTGTGGAACCTTTATAACCCAGAAAAGGTGGTTTTTCATCCTGTTTTCCTTATCTACCACAGTTCAGTTTTACAGATCAGTGTAATCTCAGTTGCAAAATGTGTTGCAGAATGCTGAGCTAAATATTTAAGTGCGACATTATCACTCACATTTGGTTGAGTGGAAAGTAATAAATTACTCTCTTCCAATCACCAGAAAGGTTCAGAAAAAAGATCTTGGCTAGATCAAGGACAGAACTGCCCAGTTTCCTCCTGATGAATATAACTTCAGGATCTCTGGGGAAGTAATGATGGACTGAGGAGCCAACAACCACCACAGGATAAAAAACAGGCAAGTAGACTGGCTTTTTGATTCTTCTTCTCCAGACAAGGAGTAGACTTAAATTACAAGTGCTCCAGGCAGCTGCCACTCATGAGATGATTGCAAGACAGCAGTCTCCAGCGGGATTACAGCTCTGGATGATGAGGAAATAGCCATCTTGTTCAAACAGCAGTCAGAGCCTTTGAAATTGTCATGGACCAAGCTTAGGACTCACGTACTGAGTCTGAATCTGCCACTGAACAACCTGCAGCTGAACCGTTGGTATGTCAAGAGAAATCACATGAGGCCGATCAACACAGGCACTACCTGAGCAGCTGGAAAAGTCAGAAAATGACATACGACCTCCCAGCCCACGCATGTGACATGTAGAGAGCAGAGAAGGTCTATTAGACTCCTCGCCAAGCAAAGAAGAAAACCTTCTAATTGGTGACAGCTGGCTGCAACTTATCAAAGAATCTACTTTGCCTGTTTTCTTTGCTGGAAATGTCTGCCATCCAGCTCATGTACAACATTTGTGTGTGATTTTGGTTCTTGGGCCTTTAACCTTTGGCCTGGCTGATAACCTTGACCTGACTTTGGAACACTGAGATGATTCTGGATGATTCTTTGGCATGCTCCAGTTTTCAAAGCAAAACTTGCAGGCAAGCTTTGGCTTTGTTTATGTTCCTTGTTTCCCTGTAACTTCTTCAGCCAGTAAACTGATAATCACCCTAGAAAGTGTGCACGCATGTGTGTGGCTGAAGCCTGCAGCAGGGCACAAAGGATACTAACTTCACAAATTTCCTTTTCTAATCACTTTCAGAAATTACTTGCTAACTGCTTTTCAGCTATTATGAACCTTTAGTTTGACAAGTTTTATAGCACCAGGTGTTTCCTTCAATCCTTAGCCAAATGTTTTAACTAAAAGTTTAAAAATTTAAACGCTTTTTTAATAAACAGCAAAAGGGCGATTAAAAGTTTGATTTTAGAAGGTTACAAATGAACTAAGGGTTCATATAAATATGAAATAAGATTTTGGAATTGATTATAAAGAATCCTTCCTGTGGGAAAATGCTTTTGTTTTGCTTTTGTTTTCTTTCTTTCTTTAAGGTAATAAGACTTTAAAAATTAGGTACTAAAGCGAACTAAACATTATAAATAAAGGTGATGCAAACTCACAATTACAGAATTAAGCAAAGTATTTTAACATTAGACAATAACTAAAGGTATTTTTGAACAATGGATCCAGAAGTTCATTTTAAGAGTATTTGCCTCTATAGATAGACTATTTAAAAGATGTTATGGAAAAGGAACAAGTTCTATCTGACAATATCAATACTAATTTGACAGTCGATGTAAAAATGACAGGGTACAAGAACAACATGGAAAAAGATGTTACCCTAGTCATACAAAGGAAACTATTTTTAGGACCTAAAAATTAAACAGGAATCTCCATACAAGGGTTGGAAATCTATACTAAAGATTTGCAATTTTTCCTCCAAGGGAACCCCCCCCCCCCCCCCCGCCCTGTTTCCCCCACCCAGGAATCTCCATACAAGGGTTGGAAATCTATACTAAAGATTTGCAATTTTTCCTCCAAGGGAACCCCCCCCCCCCGCAATGACTTATTTTATCACAGTTTTAAGAGAATCATTAAGTTTAATCCATGAAATGTGAAAGCATATTGATACAAAGAGGCACTGATAAAAAAAACCCCAACTATACATATAATTCTGAGTTCCTTCTAAAAGTAAGGAAGAGAATATAATGAAACAGACCACGCTCCATGTGAAAGCTCAAATGATGGGAAACCCTATCCATTTAAACTACTTTCATTCCTTTCATTTTTCCAGAGAGTGTGTATAATGCAAATTATTACTACTTATTACTGTACTAATAATTATTACTATTACTAAATCCCTCAAAAACCGTTGTTTACTAGGATTAGTCTTTAACATCTTTTATCTTTTTATTTTATGTTTTTTTTCAATAATCTTTATTAAATTTTTCAATAAAAACATATAAAGAAAACATACAAGAAATACATAAAAGACAAACACAGTAAAAACAAAAACTAACCATTTTTACACCTAACTCATTTCCAAATATATTTTATTTTATTTTTATTTTATGTTTTATTGATTTTATTGTAATGTCTTTGACTGTTGTGAAATGCCCAGAGTCACTGAATGCTGGGCAACATACAAGTTTCAAAAATATGATTTGTTGCACAGCCAGCCAGACCTTTAGACTGGATTTAGCATTTCTATCCATCTATGCAATCCTTCCATTATTATTATTATTATTACAAGAGCTATGTTCAATTCAATAAAATAAGATGGATGAAATGCTTTTTTAAAAATAAAATAAGATGGATGAATTAAAAAAAACATTGGAACTGCCAAGATAGCAACAAATCTGGAAGAGATTAGAAAAATAATTTTCTCAACTAAAATTAAGCAAGATAATATCTGAAAAAAATAAACATTTTTGTGGAAAACTGTAATGCAACTTTTTACAAAATGATATGATTTACTGGAACAAATCATACTGAATCAAATCAAACTATTTCTATCATATTATTTGAAGAGGAATGACAATTTGCAAAGAAAAGCAGCAAAAAGTGTTAGAGTGATTTTGTTTATTGTATGAATAGATGGAGGAAAATGTCGAAGTTACTCTCAATAGCCTCATTCAAACAGTAAAAAATAAATTGGAATGTTATAGTCTTTGAACTTACATTGGGTAAAACATTTTTACTACTAACTTCCTTAATACTTTTCTGAGCAGAAAAGCGGAATGTAAACTTTATAAATAATGGATTACATAGTACAAATATAAAAGGCAATAGAAAGCCAACATGATAAAAGAAAATTCTAAAAAATAAGAAACTAAAAATACCCCCAAAATAAGATCCTCAAAGTCATATACTAAAAATATTTTAGCCTTATCAAGACAAGAAAATCCTCCTAATGAACAAAGTGCTACACATGCTGATACTCTTTTCCTACAATTTCATATTATCTAGCAAAACACAATAAGAATCAGCAGAATGGCCAGACTGATTATGTAACTTAATAGGAAACAACCCTAGGTTTTTAACTTCTAAATTTTGACTCACCAAAAAGGGAGCACTACGAATTTAAAAGTCATTCTATATCCATTTACTCATTAATACGTTTCATTAAGCTCAGCAGGAGTTACTTCTGAGAAGGCACACATGGTATTTACAAGCTAAAATTACATCAGAGCATCATGACTCTTTAATGAGAGTGCAAGCAATTATACATGCAGGACACCAATGCCAAAGGTAGATATTTAGAAGAATAGTATGGAAAATATTATTTCAACATCTCATTACCTTATCAATATGAGGATGCCAATATTCATCATGGGTTGTCTTTGCTTCTGAGTTATTTATTCTAGAGAAGAAAGTTGGTTTCGTCAAATACATGGAAGATGAGCTGATGCCAAAAGCAAGAGCTACTTTTTGTTGAATTCTTAGCCTTACATCACTACAAATGAGAAAAGAGCACCAGAACTGAGTGAAACTCTGTACAACATATTGGATTTATTTTAAATATATTCTTTTATTTCACAATATCTAACATACACAGAACATTAAAAGAAATCCATGCACATTGTCTCAAGAATTCTATAACATATGTGTCAGGGGTGGGTTCTAACTTATCTCACCGCCAGTTCGCTTCCTTCCATGCCACGTGGCTGCGCGCGCATTGCGTGCCGTGTGGCAATTCGCCACCGTGTGCCAAAAACTCAGCTTCTGCGGATGTACAGAAGCAAAACAAGAAAAAAATAGAAAAAAATAAGCCAAAAACAAGATGGCGGCGCATGCGCAGTGCTGAAAACTCGGCAAGCAAAAACCCCAAAAAAATTCCCTCCCAATTTTTTTTCAAAAAAAAAAAGATGGCGGTGTCCATGGACCGGCACCGACAGAACCGGCTCCGTGACATCACCACCGGTTTACTACCGGTTCTATAGAACAGGTGCGAACCGGGAGGAACCCACCTCTGATATGTGTAGCACAATTAATTATAATACATCATGGATAGCAGTCTTCAAGAGAATAGATTACATTAATTTGTTCATAGTTCAGTTCAGTTCAGTTCAGTTCAGTTCTGAAGCTTCCAATGATACAAATACTGTATATGACCTGCACTTTATACTCTACTTCTATAACCTCCAATCTGAAAAAAAGTATAATTTGTTATTTTTTTCTAACTGTGCTCGGTTTCACACATCATATAAGTCATAAATCAGATTTATAAATCACAACGGGTGAATTCAATCTTCCCATGGAAAAGCTTTTCACCCAACAAACACTTTTGTTAATGGAAGTGGAGGCCAAGAGAAATTCTGTCACTTTTGGGTGGAAGGTCTGAAGCAGGCAGAGTGGGAACCAGTGACAGAACTATTATCTAAAAACTAGGCAGTTAATTTCCCACTTTCAAGGCCAGAAGAGAATTGGCCAATATTCAAACAGGTGGAAAGAAAAGACTTAGAATTTAAGTAAATGCTGTAAAACTCTAAGTAGTCTTTGAGTTATGACTCTTGGTTCAGAAACCATTCAAAGTTACAGCCGCACTGAGAATGAATGGTACTTAAGCCCCATCACCAAATTTACAGCCATTGCAGCATCCCTGAAATCATGTAATCAAAATTTGGGTGCTTGGCAGCCCACCTGCACTTAAAAACCACAGATGCATTTCAACTCCCTCCCATCTCTGTCCTTTTGACCCCTGTATTCTTTAGCCCCTGCTGACCTGCATGCTACTGTCGTCCCCCCACCTGACCTTCACTGCCTTCTTACCCTCCCCATTGAGCATTTGAGCATAATACATTTGAATGTTTCTCCATATTCAGTGTCCATATTCTCAATTTTTATCAACACTGGAAGATTTAGAAGAAAAGAAATTCTCTATCTAACACTGTGCTTCCCAGCCTTTTTCTTCATAACTCAAAACTGCTTATCAGAAAGTCTTATTGAACTTTGAGTCGTAACTTTGAACGGTTGCTGAACAAATGGTAATCATTCAAGGACTACCTGTATTATAAAAACATTTTTATATCATCTCAACAATCATTTCACTGTCAATTTTATTGATTTTCATCTTAACAGGAATACTTTGGGAGATTTCTGAATATATTTCAATAAACATGGCAATCTTTAAGTCAATTTAAATGTCCCTGTTATGATGGGTAATGGGTTTGTGTGTCATTACTCAAAGAAAAACCATTTTTACCCAATTTTGGGTAATTTACCCAGGTTTGGGAAGCACTGATCTAACAGTACAAACTTGCACATAACACAAGTACTGTTTTCTTTCATTATCCACACTGCTTCTTTTCCATATTTCAGATCTACCTTTTTTTAAAAAAAAAAGTTTATTCAGAAAAGTTTATTCAGGAAACTTATTTTACGAAAGCAAATCAGTTTGAAAGTCTTGCCTATTTTTTTTCAGTAAACTTTGCCTATCATTTAAAAATATTCCTCAATAACTAGTTTCTATTCACATAGTCTATTTGACAAAAATCAATTCAGGCACTCTAAGTAGACAATAAGGCTTTTCTTTAGCTATTCCCTTGAGCTGCCATTCTGAAAGCTATCCACATACTGAATTATACTGAAAAATCCTTTAAGAATTTCTTCTGTGCTGACACAATAGCTGTGATTATATTGAAAAGGCATCAGATGCTCTTTAATGCAGAGCCACAGAGATTATAATCCAAAATGAAAGGTTATTTTTATATCAACCCACCATTTAGACTTGTGTTTATCTACCTTTTCAGAATGAATCTTCTACCTATAACTAGCTATATTAGAGGCAGTATCTAGTAAAAGTAGCAGATACATAATGTAAACTGAATTGTGACCATAACATCTATAGAGTTAGAATTCATTCATGAATCAGATTAATATAATTAAGACTAACTCATCTTTTTCTGGTTCAAAATACTACATGGCAATACAATTAATCCTTCCCAAAACAATCAGACTGACAAAGATTCCCCTGACAAACAATGTGTAGAAAGTTAGCACCCACCCCTCTCCTAGAAGAATGAAATGTTTTAGGAAATATTAAAAAGGCAGACTATTATATTTCCCTAAAGGAGGAATGGAGAAACATACTCTTGGAGACAGAAAGCAGCCCCCACCTCAGCAGATGTCAGCACTTAAGAGATAAAGAGCTTATTGAAAGAAGTCAAGTATCTAGGTAACTCTATTCATAAGCAAATACCCTCACCCAAGAGCCAGAACAGGAAGCCACAATAGGAATTACCCAACACCCTTTCAGAACACAAGCCCCTTCACTGCATCACCCCAGCAAATGTCAATTTCAGGACTTGTAAAAAAAATCCTGGCTCTCATCTAGCTCAGTTGCACCACTCCCAGTAGTTCAAACTTCAACCAAACTTAGCTCAAACAAACTCCTAGGATTTGTACATGGCCCCATGGGAGTCGGACAACAGCCAATAGAATACATGTTCTTGCACAGGAACAGGAAGTTCAAGTGCAAAGCCCAAGAGAAAGTATACCCCCCCCTCTCAACTCCATGTGGTCAGCTGCCCAGAATCACACATGCTTGGTGGTTCTGCTTCATCAATAAATGAACCCTCTTTCCAATCAGCCTCCAGCCTCCATTTTGTCTCCAGTGCCTTTCTCCCGGCTTGGAACTGAACCAGATGGATATTTCTTCCAACAAGTAACAGGTCCAGAATGCTCTCACTAAGCATGCCCCCTCTGAGTTTCTATTCAAGCATCATCCCACAGTCCTTTTCTAGTCCTCTCCAATGGCAATGAACAACTGATGCCAACCAAGGCTAATATGGTGTAGTGGTTAAGATGCTGGATCAGGAGTAGGGAGATACAGGTTCTAGTCTATCGTCAGCCATAGAAGCCTACAGGTTGATTTTGGAACAGAAACACTCTCTCAGCCTAACCTACTCTTCAGATTTATTCCTGTGGGGAAAAACATGATGGCATCTTCATATCAACTTTACTAATCTTAAGTATTACCAATCTTTAAAAAGAAAGTTGCACAAGAGACTCTCTCCTTTTGCCATTTAAGTAGTGGACGGTACCAAAATCAAATGCTGGGATCAAATAAAGTCTAGGATACCTCACCCTGCCAACAAAAGTGCATATAGTCAAGGCTATGGTTTTCCCAGTTGCAATGTATGGCTGTGAAAGTTGGACCATAAGGAAGGCTGAGCGCCAAAGAATTGAGGCCTTTGAACTATGGTGCTGGAGAAGACTCCTGCGAGTCCCTTGGACTGCAAGGCGATCAAACCGGTCAGTCCTAGAGGAGATCAACCCTGACTGCTCTTTAGAAGGCCAGATCCTGAAGATGAAACTCAAATACTCTGGCCACCTAATGAGAAGGAAGGACTCACTGGAGAAGAGCCTAATGCTGGGAAAGATTGAGGGCAAAAGAAGAAGGGGACGACAGAGAATGAGGTGGCTGGATGGAGTCACTGAAGCAGTAGGCGTCAGCTTAAATGGACTCCAGAGGATGGTAGAGGACAGGAAGGCCTGGAGGAACGTTGTCCATGGGGTCGCGATGGGTTGGACACGACTTTGCAACTAACAGCAACAAGGATGCCTCAAGCTACATTTAACCAAATTCTTTCTGTACTCTACCCCTTCATTCATTAGTGATAAAACAACAATGATATCATGAAGATTCTTCCCTTCAAGCTATTAAAATGTTTCTTGAACTAATATTTCTACAATGCTAAATGTTTCATCTTTCTTTGCTACATAACAAGTTAAGACTTGTTATGTATCAATTCAAAAATTATGCTGCAATATAATTTTTCTCAAATACAGTAATAAATAATGGGTACTAGTATAACAAAGTTATACTAGCCAGCTGGAGAAAGCAAAAATAAAATTTTATAATACCTGGATTTTCTTACCGGTATAACTGAAAATCCTCTTTTCTGAAGATGTCATGGATTTTATCATTAAAGTATCTGGAGGGAAAAGAAATAAATGACTCATGAAATCAATTCATAGATAATGTAGATTAAATTTTTGTACTAACCAATTACTTTCAATATTCTTTCAATTAAATTGTTTACTCAGATCACAATTTTAATACACAATTATTTTTAAAGTTTCACAACAATACTTATTAAGTCTAACACACAAGATCAATTCCGGTAAATACCAATTGCTATGGAAAACTGACAGCTTGTTTAAAAAATATTCTAAAATGAACAAGAGCCTATTTCTACATCCAATATGCCCAAAACGGTTATCATATATTCTTTGCTAAATGAAGAGAAACTGCTGAACATAGAGTAACCTGTAAACCTGTTTAAAAGACTGAGAGCTAGAAGAACAAAGATCAACCATTCTAAAAGTGGATATATTAAAATGCAATTCTAAATTTACCTGTACATATTAACAAAATGCTTCCCCAAAGAAAGGGCTCCAGAGTGCAAATCTAGAATTGAAGCCTGAAATAGGAATAAATAAATACATTCAGTATGTAAATACAGACAATGGAAAATATTTAAGGCATGTTGCTTTCTTTAAAAAGAAGACAGATTACTCTGTTTGGAAGTCACATTCCTATTCTACAATGTTCTGAGAACTGAATGTAAAAGTGTTTTGATTGTAAATATTTCCCAAGAATCAAGGAAAGTCAAACTTACTCTGAATTATTTCCCAAGAATTCTTTATCTATACATATCAAGCTTTGCTATAATAATTCATACACAATGGTTACCAATTATGAATACAGTGAGCCTTACCATTATTTCTGGAGGGGAAAAAGTTATGAACTTTCAAGTGGAGTGGATTTGATTTAAATTGTGATTTAAACCATGATAGAAATCACTATTAAGAAACAATGATTTAAATCACAATTTCTTCAATAACTAAAAATATTTAATAACAATTAACCCCTCCAAGACTTAGCCAATTCAGTTGGTTCTAGATTATTGTTTATCCCTCCGCTTCTTCTGTTTGGGTAAAATGAACAAGCAAACTAAATCCTATAGCAGGAATGGGCAACTTTTCCACATACCCTGACTTTTTACTGAATTGTAATTTTGAATGTGGCAGATGGGAAGAGATCATAATTATAATTAGGCAGGTCTGAATTTTTCCCTGACCTCAATTTTTTTTTCAGAATAAGCCTCCAGACAGAAAATGGCCAGTCCTCTGAAGTGGTTTCACGTTACAATATAGAGCAATACGTTAGCATCTTGCAGAAGGGATCCAGAAATAATCCCACTTAAGTATTCATGATCAAGAAAAATTGCTTGACAATATATTTGTATTTAAGCTGAATTTATATATGAAATAAAATGCAAACAAAGGTTATTTGTTTAGTGAGGTAAAGCCATGGTATATTTTTATTCAGGAGTCAGTTTTTTACATTCTCCATAGAATATCTGATTTAATTTTTTTTTAATTAACATTAGGAGCAACAGCAGTAATATTCTCTTTTCATGACCTTGGTCAGATTACATAGGAACCTGTTCAGGTAGTAATCAAGGTTAGCTTTACAATATGCTGACAAAGTAACTAGCTTTTAAAACAAAGTTTTCAGTTTCTACAAAACATGCTGAGTGACTCACTGTACAAAGGCCATTAAAACAAACAAAATGTCAGGAAAGTCATTCATTCATGAGAATCTGCTCACCAGCGTAAATAGAAGCACGGTGGCTCACAAGGTTAGAACACTGGGCTGATGATTCACGTTTGAGACCCGTTGCTGCCACAGGGTGGGGTGAGCTCCTGTCACATGCTCCAGCTCCTGCCAACCCAGTGGTTTAAAAGCGGGTGACCGTGAGTAGATAAATGGGTACTACTTCAGTAGAAAACTTCATGGGGACTCAAAAGGATCCCCCAATAGGCATCCCCCAATAGGGCAACGGTGATGTCACCAGCAAATCCTTTCACCATGGAAGCACTTTGGTGCTTCCGATACGGAAGAATTAGTATACCAGCGTAAATAAAAAATAGGGAAAGCATCTGTATGAAAAGTAGACATTCTTATGTCGTGAATATTATAATCCTTAATCTGAGGGTTCCTAGGTGCTCTCTGAGCTTGAGCACTGATTATGTTACATAGTTTGGGTAATGAAATATCTGCAAGAAAACAACCAAGCTCAGAGAGTACCAAGGACCTCCCATTTCAATCCTACACTACAAATATTCTCCTTTATTGATCCTTAATCTGCAGGAATGGCAAAGCAGTTTGTAAATGATGCAGATCACACATGCATGTAAAGTTATCTTAAACTCATACTACCAATTTTAGAACAGCAAACAATCTCCATCAATTCCACTCAGTGTAGATTAGACTATGATACTAGGAATAAGACCTTATTTGTGATAACATCTGACAGAACATCTGATAGAAATCTTCACTTGGGCAAGTAGGACTAGTCCCTATGTGCCTTTAACTAATATATGAGAGACTAATAATTTAAAGCATTTATGAAAAGGTTGTCCATCTCTCTTGCATCAAATAGAAGGAAAGCCATGCAAAAGCAGAGATTTCTTGCTGAATGAAACAACTGAAAAGAAGTCATACATTCAATTTAGGATTTAGAGAAAAAGATAAAAGCAATACTGAAACAACTTGATTTATTGGAGGTATGTGAAATTTATAAAAATCATCCTGGACAGAAATACTATGAAAAAGGTATAAACCACAGACATATTGTTAACTTATCAATTTTAGAAGAAGGGCATAAAAGAAAGATAACTTCTATTTGGGACAGAACCCAATACATCTCTACAACAAATTACATTATTCAGCAATTCATCAATTATTTTTGGAATTGTACAGCAAACAGCCACCTGACCCAGAAAAAAAAATGAATATTTAAATGGCATATTATTTTAAATATTACTAATCAACAAAAAGCTCTTAACCCATAACAGAAGTCAAAACTAAAGAATCAATTGAAAAGTTAAAAATGAATAAAACTCCAGGACCTGATGATAATTCAACAATATATTACAAGATTTTGTCCCGCAAACAGCCATTTAAAAGACAGCACAGTTCACAGGTGCAAAATGGGTGGGCAAAGATTCAGACCCATCTAGCTTTTGGGGCTGTAAAAGAGACAGTGGGAGAATCCTATTTTCAGAATTGTAAGATTGAGGTCAGCCTTTCCAGCTGAACGAGACAGGGCAGGAAATACGACCCAGATAAACTAATCCTATTTTATTGTAAAGCTACATTACCAGAATCTTGAGTATTCCAGAAAATTGTACTTAAGTTACTCAACTAACAGACTTCCTACATTCAACCAGGAAGATATAGTACACTATGGTTTGGTATTAGGATATCAGATTAATCAGAATAAGACACAAAGAATTATATGGAATCTATCAGAAAAAAGACGTAGTAATACTGTCAAGCCAATTAAGTACCTGGGAATTTTACTCAGCAAAATATAAAAATATTTATTTAAGAATAATTATTCACATATTTGGAAACAAAAAAATTGCAGATATTTTAACAGCAGAGACTTGTCCTGATCGAAAGGATATGTGCAGTAAAAATGAATATTTTACCAAGAATTAACTTTCGGTTTCAAATAATTCCAATAAGAATTGAAGAAAAGGTACTAAATGTGTATCAGAAATGAATAATTAATTCTATTTGATCAAATAAAAAACTGGCAATAAAATTTAAGATTTTGCAAGATGTGAGATAGATTAGCAGTATCGAACCTTAAATTATATTATTACATCAGTTGTTTAATCTGAATCCCTTGCTTCAATATGAAGTATTTATTTTCCTGAAGGTGAATATATAAAAAATTTGACTAGTAGAGATTCATACGGATAAAATAAAGATGAAGTCTTTTGAGATTCTCTCCTTAGAATGGTTAGAATTGTCTGATTGGTTTTAATATCTCCAAATAGGTAGTATAGTTCAAACAAGGGAGCATACACAAAAGACCTGACTGAATTTTAAACACTTGTTAACTCAAAACATTTGTTGGGGCTTATTTCTAAGTTGTTACTGAAATATGAACCAGAAAGTGAACAAGTTAAGGACTGTATTGCTGGAATCCAAAATCAATAACATTAGCAGATATAATCAAAGTTAGGTTTTTACTGTGCAATAAAATAGCTAGAAGCCATCATAATAGTAGATGAGGTACTGTATTTTTTGCACTATAAGACGCTTCGAACCATAAGACGCACCTAGCTTTTGGGGAGGAAAACAAGAAAAAAAATCTGCCTCTGCCTCCCAGCATCCATCGGTATTCATCTGGCTAGCGTCCTTGCAGCAAACAGCAAACAGCCTGGTCAGCTTCAGCATGTTATCGCAGCCTGATTTAGCACGAGCAGCTGATTGGCAGTTGGATCGGCCTCCCAGAATACCGCCGATCAGCTGTTCCAGGTTGCGGGGATCGCTGCCGCCTATCGCCGCCTCCGCGTGCCCAACTTTCAGCCTCCGCGCGTCCTGTTTTCAGCCTCCAGATGCCCCGTTTCCGGCCTCTGTGCGTCCTGTTTTCGGCCCGTTCCAGGCGGTGGGGATCCCCGCCGCTGCTCGCCACTGCCGCCTACTGCCACCTGGAACAGGCCAAAAATGGGACATGCGGAGGCCAAAAACGGAGTGCGCGGAGGCCGAAAATGGGACATGCAGAGGCCAAAAACAGGGCACACGGAGGCTGAAAATGGGCCATGCGGAGGCTGAAAACGGGGCACGCAGAGGCCAAAAACGTCCGAAGGGTGGGGGCTGGCGGGTGGGCTGGGCTTCGGCAGCATTCATTCTATAAGATGCAGAGACATTTCCACCCACTTTGGAGGGGGGAGTGCGTCTTATAGACCGAAAAATATGGTACATAAAAAAAGACTTAGCAAACTAAGTTGTGGATTATGCATCAATGTCAAAATTATATATTTAAAAATAATTTTGAATTTAACTTGAAAACTTTTTCTGAACTGTTATTCTGTACATGGACTTGTACTATAGGCAAAGTTTGGGTCTCTTTTAAGGTACTGTTTAAAATACTAAATCTTGTCTCTTTTGTCTAACAAAGAGAAATCATCTAAATTTGGTAAAAAGTTATACACTTTATTCTGATTAACAGTTATTTTTATTAATTACTGATATGTGATTTTATTTCAGTAATTAAGATTACTGTAATATTAACCCAATATTATTTTGAAATGCTTTATTCAATATTATACTGTGTGGAATTTTTTTTAAAATCAGTTTTATTCTTTTTTTTATTATGATTGTGCTATTAAATTATTACAATGTAAGCATACCAATAACATTTGTTTATGGAAGAAAGCTGCTAAGCCAATCAGTCAAGTTCAATCACATGATCATTAGTGCTGTCACGGTTCCAAACTAAGCCATCAAAAGAAGAGGACACACTGTGAGCAGAACGGGTCTCTTTACTGGCGTCTCAGCTTAGCACGTGCTGAACAATACAAGTAAAAGGGTTTCTAGCCAGCATTACTGGCTTCTGCTAGGCAGCTGGCTATATGGACTCAGCACGCCCCACCCTCCTCTTCCCGGTTGTTCCCAGCAAGTACTTTTTTGGCCCGGCTCCAGCAAGTACTCTTCGAGCCCGTTTGCTCTCTGGCCGGCTCCAGCAAGTATTCTTCAGGCCTGGATGGCTTCTGAACTGACGACAGCTGGCTTGCCTTCCTGGCTCCTCTTCCAGCGTGAGTCCCATCACCTGACACCCATCTGTGCCCCCCATGCACCCTCCCTCCCCCTGCATGTGTGTGGCAACTCTGAAACAGCACGTTGTGGCAACTTTGAACGGCATGCTGTCTCGGACGTTGACAGGTGCGTTTAAAATTCTGTACTTGAACACATTTTGCATAATAGAAAATGAGCACACTGATGTAAGTAACTAATATATCCTAATGGAAACTTATTTGACAGATAGTGGGCAAACAAAGAACAGGCAATGTACAGTTCTAAGAGAACAGAAAGGCAGACTGAAAGAGGGTCCTTCTCACTCATCCAGATGAAGAGACTTTCTGGCTTTCAAACAATAGCAAGGATATATTGATTCCTTATTGAATAGGCTGTACATTTCCTAATAAAAAAGACACTAAGATTGAATGGCAAAATCTGGGATTTAATGTTACTGGATCACAGACAGATGAGATTCCTATCAGTAACTAAAATGAACATTTTGATAAATGAAGATGAGAATGAACTCCCGTTTCTGTCTGACTGGTACTTCTCCCCGAAAGACAGTGTAAAACATAATCTGAAGAATCTTGCCTGAATACCAGAAGAACGTAAGAAAGTAACAGGACACTGCTCACCCCTCCATCCGATCCTCCCAGGGACAGTCCCCTCTCTGCTATTCTGTGGACGAAACAACAATCTCAAAACATAGCTTTTTCCCCAGTTGTTTACAGATGCTTTTGAAATACGACTTGCCACCGTTGATAGAGAAGAAACAGAAAAGAAACAGTCCCCTTGGATTCATAGCAGGTAAATCAGCATAACAGGTGGCCCTCATAATCTGTGCAGCTTCATTCTCAAGGGTTCAAACTGCGGATTAAAAAAACTGTAGATGTGACCTTAAAAAGAGATAATTTATGCATAGACAAAAGCTATCCAGAATATTGTGCTCATGTAAAAGGGGGGGGGGAGCTCCAAGCTACAGTTACATAAACTTTTCCGCATGATCTGGACTCCGTTTAACAATTATAGAAATAAAATACTGCAGATGATGAGGGGCACCTGTGCCACACACATTACTCAGAAAGAGGCAAAGCATTTGCTAGTAAAAATGGCAAAATCCAAAGCTCACCGCTTACCCAGTCATTTCCAGGTAGGATTACTCCAAAGGTCAGCAACAAGTTTTGAATTACAAGTGAGCAAAGGATAGGAAAATCTAGTTCATTATCAATGAAATAATGTTCTGTGGGAAAGTGGGAATCTATAGGCTGAATAGAGGAGTTGAAAGATGCAGTGGAGAGAATGAAAAGGGAGCGGCTGAAGTACCTTCTGCGATGAAAAGAGCTGCCCATCTTTATTGAAAAAAGTGATAAAGCCCCTAATTAAAGCTTTCAGTTCTTTCTGTGTTTACCACTGAAGACTAACCTTAGGGCTGGTCAAGGTGTACTTTTCCAGCTAAAGTTTAGAGCAGCTGAATATGGGAAGAATAACAATTTAGGCTATCCAGGAAATAGGGCTGGCAAGGGAGAAAATAGTATATGCGACTCATATTCCCAACAGCATACTGTGTAACAAGGCCAAAATATACATTCATGCTGAGCTAGTCAACATTTCATAGGAATATCACATGTTGAAACAGAGGCATATAGTGCAGAGTATAAAACTGCATATACTTGAAATAAATATCGTGTTTATATTCACAAACACACATACTCATTCATAGAGATACAGTATGTGTCCATGGGAGCTGTATCTAGATCAGGGCTGTCAAACTCCCAGCCCAAGGGCCGGATGCGTCACGCGCTGGCACGCCCACACCCAGTTTAGCGAAGGGGGAAAAAGTCCCGATATGTCACGTGATGATGCCGTGACAACGTGAGTTTGACACCCCTGATCTAGATAGAGCAAACTATTCTAGATAGGCTTTCTGGATTTCCGGATCCAAATTCCAAAATATGAAAATACAAGAGAGACAATTTGGAAACCTGGTTTTAAATTATGGCCAGTAATTTATTTATTGTTAATAAACAAGTTAATACAGTTAGAGAGGAGGTATAATCTCATGTTTTAAAAGAAAACATTTGATCCTTTGGCCTTCCCAACCTTAATTCCATACCTGTTAAATGAAATAATAATGGTGGCCTATGTCACAAGCATGTTTGAATGTAAATAGAATGCAGACAAAAAAGTATGTTTCATGTTATATCAGGGGAAAGGATGTAAGACACTTTAGATGTTATAGAACAAGAATTCCCAGATGTTTCACCAAAAGTCCTCTTGACTAGGACTGGGAAAATTAGTGGAATGTGGAGTCTTTGGTGCTCTCTTGGCTGTTTTCTTATAGACATTTCATTACCTACCTAGGTAGAATCATCAGTATAAGTGAGCATGGAGTTTGCTCCCAGATTATATACAATAGCTTGCCCTGTCAGTATTATTGGGGATGTGGTTTCTCATTGGTATTTCCTTGATTAGGGATTGTTTTCTGCTTGATCCTTTGCCTGGTGCTCATTCCAGTGTATCTGGTTATTGGCTGCTGTAGAGCATATATTCTGGGTTTTTTTGTTTCCTTCTTAGCTTTTTTTAATTGTCTCTTTTGAATGGTGTGTAAATAATGTTTAATAATGTATACTGGAAGTCCTCATTTAACAATGCTATTGTGACTGGTAACTCTGTTGTTAAGTAAAATGGTCATAAACTGAAAAATCATGTGACTGCATCACTTTGTCCCATCTTAGTGATGACCCTCCTGGATGCCACTGTAAAAAAGAACTGCACAGGTGGTTAAACAAGGATGTCACATGACTGCAACTTCCAACTTCCTGCCAATATCCCCAATGACTGCTTGTGGGAAGTCAGCAGGGAAAGTTGTAAATTATGATCACATGACTGTGGGGATGTTGCACCATCCATAAGTATAAGGTCCAGTCATAACTGCCACTTGTTCAGAGTCATCGTAAGTTCGAACAGTCACTCAACAAGGGGGCATCTGTATACTGTTTATAAAACAAACAGAAAACACCACCACCGCTCTATTTTAAAGTTTTTAACAAGGACATTCTGTGTCTGGAAAAAAAAAATATTTACCTACGGATTTGCTCAGCTTCTTCCCTGTTAATTATGGCATCTGTTATTCCTCTTCCACATTTCCGAGGGGTACAGCCTAGATAATGCATAAGAAAAAAGAAGAAGACAGTATTTAAATATTTTTCACTGCTGTACCTGTCTTTAAAGGTATTACAGACAGCCAGGGTGGATAAAAATTGATTTAAAAAAAAATCAAAAAAATCGGATTTAAATCGGATTTTTTTTTAAATTTAAATCAGACTTTTTTGATTTTTATCAAATTTATTTTAATAAAATGCTTTTGGAGTAAAAATCTATCTAAAGATAGTTTTCTATTTAAGATACATTAATAATTTAGTTTATTCAGCATGAAATGGAGCTTAATTGTATAGCATCAGGCTGTATATTCTGCAATATTGGGACTGTTAGTGAGTCAACAGCAGGTCAGAGGAGGAGCTGCTGTGGGACAGAGTGACAGTTGCTCTTTAAAAATTATGATTTATGAGTTGATTTAAATCAAGCCTTTTTACTAGTGATTTAAATCATGATTTAAATCGTGATTTAAATAGACTTGATTTAAATCTAATCCACCCTGCAGACAGCTGTATTGCTTGAGCTGATTGATCCATCAGTAGTAAGAATCTGAGAACAACTTATACATTGCTATCATTATACTTCATACTTTTAATTCTCACAATAATTATTGTATCTTATGAAAAAACAACTATCCATTTCAATTTCCCCTGCCATTTTTCTTGGTCTTATGCATTAGCTAAAGAATCTGACATTCTAATTCTCAAAATTATACAAATTATTGTTAAAAAGTCTGTATTCCCCCCCCCAATGATCCTGCTATAATAATAAACATTGTAACAAATCTAAGTAATGTTTTTTGCCCAATTCATCAAAATAATTTTGATCTGTTTGGAAGAATCCACTGATACCAATTTTTAATGTCTCTTGATGTCACTTAAAAGTTAGAGATAAAAGACAGTTATCTCTAACTTTGCAAATCTTTATATTTTTGTTAGGAGCTTCAAGTAGCTGAAGTTAATATTCTATTCTGTTGGTTTTACTTCTTGGACATTTTCAAAACTATCACATTTCAAGGAGCATCTGGGGAACAACTATTGATTCAACTACTTCAAGTGAAATAAACAAATATTGAGTTACAAGCTTGATCTTTCAGAATAAATTAGACTCTTGAGACCAACTTTTCCTGTACTCTTAAAGAGTAAAAATGACAGGAGAAAACAAATGATCTATCTTCAATGGACACTTCAATCATGGTATTTTAAGAAAAAATATATTGAAACATATACTAGAGAACTCTGCAGCATTTTATGTTCAATTCTAAAAAGATGTTGGGGGTACCAGTCTGCAATCTAGGCAGCTTATATAAGATTAAAAACCAAACAGAAAAAGACCAGCAAGATAAAACAATAGGAAACCACAATACAACAAGGCTGAAATCATAGCCATAAGTTGAACTTATCTACTCCCATGGTCTAATGCCTGGGGACGAACCAGGTTTTCAAGGCTTTATGAAAGGACAGCAGGGTTGTCTGAATCAGGGGGAATCAGGGGGACAGCAGGGTTATCTGAATCAGGGGAAGGGTGGGCAGCTGTTCCATACAGCAGGCATTGTGACAGAGGAAGTACAATCCCTACTAGATAGTATTGATTCATGGAGGGGATCCAAAGCAAGTCCATCCTGTCATATCTTCTCAGACAGGCAGAAAGAATTGAAGACAGGAAATCTAATCTATAATTTGAATCTGTACCATAAAGAGGTTTATAAGTAGTAACCTGCAGGGGTGGGTTCTAACTTACCTTGCTGCCGGTTCGCTTCCTCCTGCGTGTGTGGCCGTGCGCGCGCATGCGCAGTGCAAAAAAATAAAAAAATCCCCCCCAAAAGCCAAAAACAAGATGGCGACGCATGCGCAGTGCCGGAAACTCGGCTTCTGCGCATGTGCAGAAGAAAAAAAAAACCGGAAAAAATTCCAAAAATAAAAATAAAAAATTCCCCCCCCCCCCAAAATTCAAAAAAAAGATGGCGGCGTCTACGGACCGGCACCGACTGAACCGGATCCATGATGTCATTGTGACATCACCAGCAGGTCACTACCGGTTCGGGCGAACTGGTCCGAACCGGTCCGAACCCACCTCTGGTAACCTGTAATTTGAAGTATTTAGAAGTCTACTGGGAGCAAGTGCATTTTGCATACTATGACTACCTATGCTGCCACATTCTGGATCAGATATAACTTCCTGATAGCCTCCAAGGGCAGCCCCATGCACAGCACATTACAATAGTCCAAACTGAAAGTGACCAAGACATAAGTGACCATGAACAAACCAATCCAGGAAGAAGCCCAACCAGTACACAAGATGGTTTTATGCAAAAGCCCTTCTCACCATAGCTGCCATCTGCTCTTCAAAGTCCAAGAGACACCAAAAATCTACACCAGTTCTGTCTGGAGAAATGCAACCCAAACACCCCAAATAGAGGTCCCAGGATCCAGAGACCCCTAGAATCCATTGCCACTCAATTTAGTTTCTTTTCAGATCTGTTCTTCCTCATCCAGGCTCCCATGGCCTCCAGATATTAGTACAAAAAAACATCACTTGAATGGCCCTGAGTTGAGATTCCTACATGAGTATCATCAGTATATTGGTGATACTTAGCTGCATGACAACAGGTGAGCCCACCTGGTGAGTTCATATAGATGTTAACTAGGAACAAATAGTACTGTATTCAAATCTCTCAGGAATCCTGGACAGAGTTTTAGAATTCTCAAAACTAAAGCAGATAAAACAAAGCTGCACAAATTTAGGAAGGAATAGCATTGCAGTAAATTACCAAAGCAATAGATAAATCCTGAAGAAGACTAGAGATAAATTACAGCTCCCAGGATTCTCATCAAGGGTACAGTTAGATGTGATTTAGGCAAGCACCAAACTGAATTTTGATATATTTAAGAAACTTTGCTGTCAGGTTACAGAATAGGGAACCCTGTCAAATGCATCTCACGGGTGCCCCCAAGTGGAAACTTGGTAATATGAAAATTGCAACAGAAATGCAAAAAAAAGAGCAGACATTCAGGAACAGACTGAATTGATCCAGCAGAGTATGATCAGAATATATTCATTTAAGAATATGTATTTGAATAGGTCAAAATAAAATATTTTAAAAAGTTAAAATACTTCAAAATTAAATTCATTTTTAGTATTGAAAATGCAAACCTCCCCTTTGAAAGCATGTTAAAACTGTAATTTCACCCTTAAAAACCAATTGTCAATATAAATTGGAACCCCCCCCCCCAAATGAACCTAAAAGCATTATCCACCAAACTGAGCATGCGTCCAACAAGCCCAAAAACGCAAATGTGAGACATTAAGCCTATATATTCTTTCATTCTGTATGAAATCAAATATCTAGCTCCACGGTTATAAGCACTATTTTTGATTCTGATTTTTAATTCTAATTTCAACTTAGTGATTCTGAAGGTACAAAATCACAATTATGAGTAATGAACTGTTACGAAAACTCATGTTTTTACAGAAGATGAACTTTTGAATCAGATTATATTGGCACAAGCAGGCAACTATAAGAATCATGGGACCTGAATTTTAGAGAGGAATCATATAAAAAAATATGAATACAAGACATACCGTGTTTCCCCGAAAATAAGACAGGGGCTTATATTTTTTTGACCCCCCAAATATGGCCTCGGCCTTATTATCGGGGGGGGCTTATTATTTTGGGGGTGCAGTAGGCGGCGAGCATGGGTCTGCATGTCCCATCGCCGCTGCCTCGCCTCCCCTCCCTGCCGCCACCGCCTCGTGGAGCAGGACTCAGTAAGGCTTGTTGTGCCGTTGCATGCACGAACTGCAGGACTGCCGCAAACTTCATCATACTGGCACAGCTGGGGTCCTGCTGCCGTTGGTGCATGCAACGGCACAACAGGCCTTGCAGAGTCCTGCTCCACGAGGCAGCGGCGGTGGCGGGACGAGTCTCANCGCCACCGCCCAGGACTCAGTAAGGCTTGTTGTGCCGTTGCATGCACGAACTGCAGGACTGCCGCAAACTTCATCATACTGGCACAGCTGGGGTCCTGCTGCCGTTGGTGCATGCAACGGCACAACAGGCCAACAGGCC
>QLTV01002664.1:811881-858644 GCA_003457575.1 Thermophis baileyi
GGAGAGAGAGAGAGAGAGAGAGAGAGAGAGAGAGAGAGAGAGAGAGCAAGCGAGAGGCGGGTGCACACACACCCCGTGGGACTGGCTCGGCTCCTCTGGGCTCTGCCTATGGCAGCGTTTTGAAACGCGCTCCTGCCTGCGATGGGGCGGCGAGGCAGGGACCGAGGCTCCCCTTCTCTTCTTCGGAGGCAGGAGCGCATTTGAAGACGCTGGCAGAGGCCGCGCCCAGAGGAGCCGAGCAGTCTCGTGGGGTGTGCGTGCCCTCGACTCTCCCTTGCTCTCGCTCTCCCGGCCAAAAAAGTGCCCGCAGCAAAAAGAGCGCCTCCCGGCATGCCCCCCCCTTTCCCCCCGGAAAGTAATGGGGGAGCTTATTTTCGGGGGGTGGCTTATTTCAACGCATGTCCCGAAAAGCCCTGTTGGGCTTATTATCGGGACATGTCTTATTTTCGGGGAAACACGGTAGGTTGTCGTGAAGTTTTAAATTTTACATGCTTATTTTATGGGAAAGTTTCCCCATGCACCCATAGAATCCCATCTGACTCCAGAGACTCAATAGCAATAGAACTGGCAAGTAACATAATCAGCATGGTGTAAAACCATGGATATTTGGGATAGATTCAAGTTTGCTTTATACATTTCCCATTTTATGTCATAGCAGCACTGACTGCAGAGTTTTCTTTTCCTTCTGCATCCTTTAGATATAGATGTAGTCTGTGAGATGACACTCCTTTAGGGGTATCTTTTGTAAAATCCCCTCCTCCCAAAAAAACATAAGGCTATAATGAAATTCAGGTTTTTGCACTTACGTATTGCTAATAGTACATGATTTTTATTATCTCTCTGCGTGAATATATCCTATGATTCTCCAAAGGGAACACTAAGAAGTCATAGAGAGGCTTCTCCCAGATACTAGAAAAAGCAGCCTTTGAACTCCTATGAAAAACCAGAAGAGCCATAGCTTGAATTAGTAACACTGACAATTGATCTTTAGTTTTTTGTACACATCAAGATCATCCATGTGATGGCACAGCATGGATTTAGTCCATGATTTCATAATGGACATACAATTTTCTGCCATATTTGCAATGTACACTATATACTGTGTAATTTTTTTAAAAACTTGGTTTAATTATATGAATCCTACTAGGTGATTTGTCCATGCTGGAAAGGATCCTATATAACAGTGATGGCGAACCTTTTTTGGCTCGGGTGCCAAAAGGGTGCGTGCGCTCACGATAGCGTGTGCGCACGTGCCCACAATAGCGTGCGCGCGCGTGCCCACACTCATAATGCAATGCCCTCCCCCCGCGCATGCGCACAACCCCCGCTGCCCCCTGTGCATGCGCACAGGCCTCACTGAAGCCTCCGGACTTCCTGTAGGCCCGTTGGGCTGTTTTTCGCTCTCCCCAGGGTTCAGGAAAGCCTCCTGAAGCCTGGGGACAGCGAAAAATGGCCCAACGGGCCAACCGGAAGTTCGGAAACGAAACGGAAGTGAGCTGCCCTACTACTTACCTTCAGATAGTTGCAACCAGGCCTCGCACACAGAGCTCCGGATAGATCTGGAGTTCTGTTATCGGCTGCAGAGGCCTTCAGGAAAGCCTTGCTGCAGAAGAAATGGGCCGAGGTGTGGGAGGCCTGGCTGCAACTGTCCAAAGCCGAAGAAGTTCCTGAAAACCTCTGACAGTGAAAAGGAGGCTGGGGGTGAGCACACAAGTGAACTTCCGGTTGGCCCATTGGGCGGTTTTTTGCCATCCCCAGGCTTCAGGAGGCTTTCCTGAAGCCCGGGGAGAGCGAAAAAGGCCGAAAAGAAGGCCGAAAATCAGTTGACCAGTGCGCGCTGGAGCTGACATAGGGCAACGCCTGGCGTGCCCTCAGATATGGCTCCGCGTGCCACCTGTGGCACGCGTGCCATAGGTTCGCCATCACTGCTATATAAGATTCATGAACATCAGTGAATCAGTTATGCTTTTGCCTCATTGCAGCATATATTACAGAAATGATCTGTAATTTAAAGGATAGTTTGATTGAAATCTTCTGTAAAAATATGGAGGATCGATGCTTCATGCCAGTAGTTTGTAACAATAGATCAGCAATTTTATCTGCGTGGTTTATAGACAGAAATGTACCTAATGATTTGGTTTGGAGTCAATCTCATACCTAAATCCAGAGTACTGGCATTGGTCCATGGCTCAACAGCATCATCATCATAATAAATTTTGTGATTCTTACAGTTCTGCCCATGTATGTGCTTTCTTACTTCGGTTTATGGAAATCCCATGTAAGGATCTTTTAGACTCTAGCTTTGGACTTTGGTGGTACCTAGAAACATTGTCACTGACTTTTAGAAGTCTCTGAACCCGAATATAAATTCTGGACATAAGGTAGGATATTGTGTAGAAATCATGAAAAATTACATGTATCTTATTTTATAAAAATATTTTTGTGCCACTGTAAAATACTGAATTATAGGTAGTCCTTGACTTACAACTATAATTGAGCCTAGTAATTATGGTTATAAATCATGATGGTTGTAAAGTGGATCATCATGTGACTAAACCTATTTTAATGATCTTTTTTACGGTTGTTAAGCAAAGCTATTATTTGTTATGGCTGGTTTTTGCAATAAACGAAGTAAACACTGGTTTCCAGTAAAACTGTCATAAATCACAGTCATGTAACCATGGGGTGCTGCAAACAGTTGTAAAAGATTGTTAGAAATAAAGAAAGGAAATAGACTTGTTTATTGCATCAAGGTTAAAATAGAAATATTATTTCTGGTAACCTCTTAATGGAGTTTTGCTGACATCAGGACTGGAATGACGAGGTTTTAAGGATTTGTTTATAGATAAGAGATGGAATATGGGAAGAAAAGATCATTTGTTATATTTTAAGAAAAGGTGATGTTACTACAATTGTTTATAATTGTGATGAATGAGGACAGCTAGATAGCTAGATATATATATACATACACACATACACACATACATACACACATACATACACACATACATACACACACACACTCTTTACTATATTCTATTTTTCTTTTATTTTTCTTCTTTTTTTCTTTTAGTTTGCATTAATTTTTTATCATTGTAATTGTAATTTTTAATAAAATTACTATTAAAAAAGTATCAATGCAGGTCATACTATTCAATACCTTCAAACCGTTTATGGCTGTCATAATCCTCTGAGCAGGGTACTTCAATGAATTTGTCTGGGATGCTTTCACCATGATGAGCCAATACTTCTGTAACTCCATCTTCACTGAACAAGTAGCTTCTACTCAAAAGATAACCCAGCATGGCAGATGAGAGAAGGAAAGCTGCTGTTAACCATTTTCGCCGTGAATCTTTCTGAATATTATCTTTCATGCCACTGAAAACAAAACAAGATGCTTTTATTCTCTTCTTTAATACATGTTTTGACTTTGGATTTTACAATGAAGTTTTAAAACCTATGTCTGGCTTTCATACTTTTACTGTGTATTATTTTTTCATCATTATTTTCATTTTAAAATGTCTGTCTTTTGATTATAGTTCACTATAGAGAGCTAGAACAGTGTGGGGTTTAGATTTTGGATTTGCACTGGACAGGCCCAGGTTCAAGGTTTCACACAAAGAGAATTCACTGTTTGACTTGGGAGACAATTCAGTCTCTCTTAGTCAACGTACCTCAAAGAATTGTTGTGAAGACAAAATGTGCAGATATTCCCATATAAGCTGCCTTGACAGCTTACAGAAAAAGCAGAATACTATCATTATTGTACTTAATATTATTTTTATCTAGCTCTTCCCCCATGGCCTTTCCTATTTATATCCTCACAATGACTTGCAAAGATTAAGTTGCCCACATGTAAGCAATTCAAGATTATCCAAAAAACTTCTGTGGCTGAGTGAGGAAATAAAGTTAGGGTATTTCTGGCCTAAATCCAGTGCTCTGCTAGTACAGTAAGGTTACTAGGCAGAGGTAATTAAGCCAATTCATTAGGAAAGAGGAACGCCATGATCCAGAAGAAACATAAAAGTTACATAAAAGATAGTACTGGCCTAGGAACAACACAAGCATCAAAAGGAAGCTGAAGTTGTTTTAATGAACTTAACAAACTATTCCATAAAGAGTTCTTTATTTATTCAGCTACCCATGTCATGAATGTGACTCATGACTATTTATCTGCACTGCTGAAATATTATAATTTCCCCTACTTTTCCTGCAGCACAGATATTCTCAACATGGGAACTCATACACGTAGTCCTTGACTTACAACAGTTCTTTTAGTGACCATTCAAAGTTACCATGGCACTGAAAAAAGTGACTTAGGACCATTTTTCACACTTACAATCGTTGCGGGGTCCCCTTGGTCACGTGATCAAAATTCAGACTCTTGGCAACTGACACATATTTATGAAGGTTGCAATGTCCCGGGATCATGTGATTCCCTTTTGCAACCTTCTGCCAAGCAAAGTCAATGGGGAAGCCAGATTTGCTTAACAACCGTATTACTAACTTATCACCTGCAGTGATTCACTTAACAACTGTGACAAGAAAGGTCATAAAATGGGAAAAAACTCAATGCCTCACTTAGCAACACAAATTTTAGGCTCAATTGTGGTCGTAAGTTAAGGACTACCTCTATAAGGTAGGTTGTCTAGAATCCGGCTATCGATACCACCTTAAACAAAGGGGAAGGAGAAACCTTCTTTCTTACAAGCAGATTCCAACCTGTCACCTTATTAACCTTATTAATAAGAACCTTATTGCAGGAATCTAACTCAGTCCAAATAGAAATTATTAAGAGCTGCCTTGTGATATATTCTAGATTCATCATGCCGGTAGAAGTCCTGAGCCTTGCCACACAAAATACCCCAAACTGACACCCTCTGGATATGTGTGACTTTACAGCAGCCCTCAATCCGGCCCCCAAGGACTTCTAAATACAGCCAGCTCTGTCCTGGGTGGATATATTTTGGAAAGGGTTGTCCACCTCGAGAGAGAGCCAGGCTGGGTAAAGCGCTGTAGGAGGAGTGAAAGAAGCCAGGAGGGATGGGAAAGATGAAGCGCAAAAAGCGCCCTTCTTCTCTCACATGCGCAACACTGAGTCGTAATGGGCAGCTATTAGCAGCCAGTCACCCAGACGTCGCTGGCACCTTCGTACCTGCTGCAGTGACGACGCTCTTCCGCTCGAATCGCCGCACCTGCACCGCCACTCTCCGGAGCCCTTCCGGCCGGCCGCCGCTGAGGAGCCATTGTTCCAATGAAGCAGCTCTACCTGGATCTTAGGATGCTACCTTCGAGGGTGGAGGGGGCGGGGGAGGAGGGAGGCATCGGCCAATAGGCTTTCACAGCACCCGACCCGGAAGCTGAGGGAGGAGCAATTGATCTCAGAGAACGCGAGCGGTCAGGCATGCTCAATCCAGCCTAGAGCAGCCGAACACAAGCCAGAGGAGGTGGAAAGGTGAGCAGTTGCTGGAGAGGTGCGTCCGCTGCGATAAGGTTACTCGGAAGCAGGTGTAGAGCTTAAAAAAAAGAGATCGCAGGATAGGGGGTGGGGCTTGAGCCATGAACAATATATCTAAGAGGTTGCATTTACTCTGGTTATTTTTCGTGTGCCTTCTGCTGTCTGTCTAGAAGGAGATGGGACCCTGCGAAGGGGTGAATTCAGGACGCCAGTTTGTTCTTGGAGAAGGGCGTGGAGGTTTTGCTAGTTCGAGTTGCAGCTGTCCCAGAATTGAAAGTCACCTGCCATTCTGTAAAATTAATACATATACCCATTTCACGCTGTTACCTTAACACGGGTAACGTGTGAAGTCCTTGAGGACAGATTTATTGTTGTATTTATTATTCCCATTTGTGACCTGCTCTTAATTTTTAACAACTTCTAAAGATCCTTAAGTTCTTGTAGAAAGTCTTCAGAATGTGTTTATTCTCCTAGGTCTTGTGGGTGGTGTTTGATGTACAGATTGTCTGGATGCTTAGGCTTTTTCTTTAATTGTTTTTCTATTTTAAAGGTAAGTTGCCCACAGTCATTCTGGCATTGGGTGGCTTGTAAATCTAATAAATAAATGTAAATATGTTCTAAAGCATGTGTATGCAGAAATGGATTTATTAAATAGGGTTTTCCCCAATATGTCCCAATAATTTGGCATGTATTGCATATTATATAACTGCAGTGTATATGATACACTTTGCATGCAGAAGATCTCAGGTTGCATCCCTGGCATCTCTAGATAGGGCTGAGAGAACAGCAAGCTGCTTCAGTTAACATGGTACCTTCCAGATATGTTGAGCCTTTTGTTCATGGCCAGGTTCTTGACTGGTTCTCAAAACATTAAGTAGGACCATATTTAGTTAGTGCTTGGATGGGAGACCATAAAGAAACATTAGGCTTGTGAATTTGAAAACATCATAGCAAACTAGGTCAATAATGCTACAAAAAATTATATGAATGTGTCTGTGAAGTCACCAGGATTTTAACTCAGAAGAGACTTTGGGTTGACATGCTGAGCTATCTATGTTCTGAATTTGGCATAAAGCAGTTTCCTGCGTCAAATATCAAATATCCTCCTTTATTGACAGCTGTATATTGTCATGAAGTTTTTAGATTTAGCAATATGTCAAATTTTAAAATATTAGTGCAACTGTTTCCCTAATATCTATTTTCTGCTAAATTATTATGAAGTGACTCAGTAACATTTAAACTTTCACGGACTGCTAATAAATAAAAAGCTATAAGGCAGCAACCTTTACTTGGAGAGAAGACTCTCTGAACGTGAGGTGGCTTTTTTCAAAGAAACATGCATACAGACATTTCAGTCGTAATGGAAAATTTATGTCAAATCTATACTCACCTAAGTGACAAATTTGCTCTTTGAGATGAATGAAACTTATGGATTGAAGATGAGAAGGAAATAGGAATACAGATAGTTCTCGACTTATGACTACAATTAAGCCAACAATTTCTGTTATTAAGCGAGACATCTGTCAAGTGAGTTTTCCCCCTTTTTATGACTTTTCTTAACACAGTTATTAAGTTAATCAAGTTAAGTTAATCACTGCAGGTGATAAGTTAGTAATACAGTTGTTAAGTGACTCTGGCTTAACATTGACTTTGCTTGTCAGAAGGTTGCAAAAGGGGATCAAATGACCCCGGGACACTGCAACCATCTTAAAAATGAGTCAATTGCCAAGCGTCTGAGTGTTGATCATGTGACCATGGGAATGCTGCAATAGTCAGTGTGAAAAATGGCCATAAATCATTTTTTTTCAATGCCGTTGGAGCGTTGAAATCACTAAATGAACTGTTGCAAGTTGAGGACTACCTGTATATGGGAACAGTTAACAGGAAGTTGAACTATTTCTTTCAGAAAGGACAGCTTCAAAACATCAGTCTCTTATGGGAACAAACATCATCCTTGGAGTGAAGAGCTTTATGTAACTAAATGGCCCTGTAATTATGAGGCAGGATAATCAGTGTGGTAACACTCTCAGGCTACTAGCATCAGGCTTCTCCCAAACCATTACTGAAAAAAGAATGCTTGCAGGTAGAGATTCAGAGGCATAAGATATTACAAGGTTTTAAAAAGAAAACAAAAAGCTAGTGATTGTCAACAATAAGACTCAACACTTAAGATCCAAAGTTTAATTTAACATTTCTTTTTCTGACCCATGTTGTAAGGGTGAAGAGATTGAAAGTGTGCTTCCACTTATATAATGGGATGGTCACCTATGGTATTTGCTTTGTAAAAGCCATGAAGAAAATATGAGTGTTGCTTATTTTGACATCGTGCCCTCCTGTAAGAATAAAGACTCACAAAATGTTGTTTTGTTGCAACTTTCTATTATCCTATTTAATGATGGGGCAAATGAGGCAAGTGGTAACGCTACTGCTCTTTTCCAGTATATCATTTGGTGTACTGCCGACAGCAAAGACAAAAGAAAATATAATGATGGTTTCATCTCCATTTGAAATGCACCTGGTGCATCTGGATCTCAAGGGGGCTCCACCCAGAGTCTCATACCTGGCAGAGGTAACACAGTCTTTATGTGTATAATCGAGGAACTGATTTCTAGCTCCACCCAGCTCAAAAAAGTAGCCTTCAATCTATAAATTCTATAATTGCTGAGGAGAGTTCAGTAGGAATCTGGTGACAGATAAATGTAATCAATCAATCAATTACAGTAACATTTCTAGATCTATTTTGTATAGAGTAGCTGCAGTGTTACTACAATTCAGTTAATTGTGCAATTAAGAAGAACAATGGCCTGGAAAATAATACTTTAGAAATAATGGCTTCTAAATCAGCTATAACTGGCTTTGAAATGTGACATTAGGAAGAACTCAAGGGTTGTGCTGGATTAGGCTAGCCGTCTTTCTAGTACCACACTAAATAAGTAAATGTCTCTGGCAGCATAAGAGCATTTCCCACCTGCTTTCCCCAGCGATTTATTGTCTTGAATGCTGGTACCCTGTTTTCCCCAAAATAAGACATCCCCTGATAATAAGCCCAATCGGGCTTTTGAGTGCATGGCAATAAGGCCAAGCGCTTTTTCAGGGTTCAAAAAAATATAAGACAGGGTCTTATTTTTGGGGAAACACGGTAGTACAGTAATCCTTGAGTTAAGATCGTAATGGGGCCTGCCCATCATGTTGTAATTCACGATGGTTGTAACTTGAGTCAACCATGTGACTAACCAGATTTTTACAACTTTTTCTGCTGTGGTCACTAAGTGAATGCTGCAATCATTAAGCAAATCAATAGTTTGCTATGGACGTGGTTTTGCCAAAAACCTGAAATAAAATGCCAGTTTTTGGCAAAATATGTTATAAAACATGGTCAAATGACTAAAGGAGATTGCAAATGGCCATAAATGCATTCCAGTTGCTGAGCTCTTGAAGTCCAGTGAAGTAATAAGGCGGGATGACCATCAGAACTGGGTATCTGGTTTATAAATAATCCCCAGAGAGATCTGTCATAACTTTGAACAGTCACTAAGCAAATGGTCATAAATCAAGGACTGCCTGTATTATGTAACCATCATGATTATTAGCCATTATCTTCTGTGAATTTATCTAATCCCTCCCATCTTGGGATCATGTTTTCCAACCATCATCTTTCAATTGCATCCATTAAATACGTGCTATGTGTTGTTCCTATTAGTTGTTCTGAATCCCCCACATTCACTTGAAATGTATGAACCTGGGTTTTAGCATTTTGAGAGAAGAAAGCTGCTGCTTCCCCAATTTCGTACTGTATGCATAAGGTTTATAGTTTCTCTATAAGAAAGGAGAATACCAAAGTAGATTCCGCTCTATGCTTGTTTATTTTTTAAACAGGGAAGAAAGAAGAAAGTTAAAACATGCTGTCTCACAAGATCTAAGGCTAGGGATCAATATATCCGGGAGGCATTTTCTAAGGCCATTGTTTTCTTATAAAATTAAATGTAGCAATTCACCACTGACTAGAGATTTGAGATGTTTTATGCAACCAACAGGTCTTCCCATTGCTCCATGTCCTGGGTGCAAATGGTATTCTCCTTGAATATGAGGATATGTACCCTTATGATGGAGAACTGAAGCCACTCCGAGCAAATGATGCATACAGGTATGTTAGCCAGCCGGTCATCTCAGAAGAGCCAACATTGAGACATAGTCTCTGGTTCTCTTGTCTCACTGAAATCTCAGGTTTTATAGAGCTGTACCAAGTAATTGGAACTGATATAAATTTACTACTGAGGGGCAAACTTTATTTTTTTGAATATCCCTCAAAACCAATTCCATTTAGTGCTAATTTCTTCTATTTGCTGTGTACTGGGTAGTGGTTCATGAATCTAGAGCGGGGGTGTCAAACCCACATCGTCACGGCGGTGTCACGTGTGACGTGATATATTGGGACTTTTTCCCCCCTTCGCTAAACCGGGTGTGGGCGTAGGCAGCCCTGATCTAGTGTATCTAATATTTAGTTTAAATTTGCTGCAGTTATGGATACGTAAATTAGATGTAATCTGTCCACCATGCAAAGGAAACACATCCATGTAAGATGGAATTCTAAACAAAAAAACCTGGCATTAAATGTATAATTTATTAATAAATGTCTCTCCTTCTAGTCCCGCTGAGGTTAAAGAGATTTTAAAGCTGGCAAAGTCGCATGATTTAGAAGTTATCCCCTTAATACAGACATTTGGACATATGGAGGTAAGTGCCAACTCCTAGTTAGGGACGTTTCACCACTGTTTGTTTTATTTTTTGCAATTTTGAGTTGTTTTATTGATAGGTTTACTTATACAGACTTGCATTTGTAGCTATGCAATTTTCTGGATTACTCTACTATATTTGCTTTGGTTTATGGATTATTGCCTCTGGTTCTTGCTTCTCCTGCAGTTTGTTTTGAAGCACAAAGAATTCTGCCACCTCCGGGAAGTGGCAATGTTCCCCAACACAGTGAACCCCCATAAAGAGGATTCTTTGAAATTGGTTATTGCAATGATAGAGCAAGTAATGGCACTACATGACGATCTCCGATGGTTTCACATTGGCTGTGATGAGGTAATGCTTGGAAACATGAACTTGAATTTGATCAGGGAAGACAGGGCCATTTAGCAGTGGTCATAGCCGTTCGGCACATTATTATGTTTTCTTGTAGGATTTTTTTGTTGTTAAATTATTTATTTGTTAAATTTATTTGTCGCCTATCTCGCCCTGGGGCTACTCGAGGCTGTTTTAATGTTTCTCTTCATGCCAACTTCCATGGGATCATTCTGATCAGCTTTTGTTATGTATCAGAACTTACACTTTTGTATCTTTTATTTTAGCCACTTGCCATTTACTTTTCTGTTACTTTGATTGTACCCTGGTGTAAGGAAGATGAAGAAACCTCCTTGCAAGACAAGGATGAAAACACAAAAAACATATACAGTATTTCAGTTAGCTGCTTTCCTGAAACAAATTATCTGTGTTTCAGTTGTTTTGGTCTACACAAAACACAAAAGCTGCTTTGTTCCAGATACTGATTAAAAAGTCAGTAGTACACCCAGAATAATTTCATGGTTTATATCTACCACACAGTGGCTGATCCAAAATTGATGGGCAGAGCTTTGGAAGATGATGGTTTGTTTCATATTTGGAAGAAAATGTATTTTCCATTGTGTTCACATCTATACTTAGATTAATAATAACAATTTTGCCTATCCATCCTTGCTACTATCCTGCAATTGTCTGATATCATGAGATATTTTCTTACAAACAACACAGTATAATTTAACTTTACTACTTCATAAACATTGGGATACAATTAATAATGCCTGCAGGATTTTGTCAGGTTTCTCAGTGAGGGAAATCATAGATCTCTAAGCACTTAAAAGTTGAGCCTGACTCCTCACTGTGACATGGCTAAAGATTCCCAGATGTGGCTTTGCTAAATTTGAATCTTTATTTCTGACAAGAATGAAGCCACACAGAGTGACTGATTGCCTGCTGTTAGTGCAAAGTAGTACAATAATTTTATACTTGAGGTGTGTGTTAAAACCAGATTTCTTTTGATTTCTGCCTTGTCCACATCAGTTTTCCAGATTTAGAATTTTGGGTTTTGCTGGTTTTCACATTTATTAGTCCATTTTAACATGACCTGACAGAAGGAATAGCAGTAATAAATGAAATTTTTCCTTCTTTCTTTTCATAGTAAAGATAATCATTCTGAATGCGAAAAGCAGCTCTTTGATCATTTGGGAAAGCCTGTTTCCAAATGACATAGCAATATAGAAGGTACCCTAAAGAAAAAATATCAATGAACAAAAAATTTTGATTTTATATCTTCAGGTGTATTACCTTGGTGAAGGGGAAGAATCCAAGGAATGGCTGCAGCAAGAAGAAAATACTATTGAAAAGTTGTACCTAGCCCACATGAAAGCAGTGGCCAGTCAATTAGTCTCAACCCATCCCACAGTGAAACCAATTGTGTGGGATGACATGCTGAGGAGAACAAGCGAAGAAACTCTGAGAGGTAGGTAGTCAGTTCAGGAGAATTCCAGCTGCAGTTTTGGAATATTGGAGCAAACTCAATGATTTCTGAGAGGTCAGTTTTCATCAGTCACATTTGCACTAAATAATAAGCCATTAGGCTTGCTTAATGTGAAAGTCCCTGCTGACCAGAGTAGCCTGACTACCAGATCTCCTACTTGTATTTGTTTGGGGTCTATCACACACACTATCTCCTTTTGAAATTATCTGTATAAAATAGTCATAAATAAATTATGGCTAGTATCTATAACTAAATTGAGCAGCAAGGAACATGCATCCTACATTTGGGTAAGATTAGCTGTTTAAAAACCTACATACTGTATGGACATTTGGTAATCGTGTTGCTTGAAAACAAGAGCCAGTAGACACACAAATATCAACCAAACTTTCTTTTGTGCACTGTATTGGGAATATAAGCATTATAATCCCATAATCTCTCAAGGATTTTGAGGTACTTTTGCAGAAGAAAGACCAATTATAATAACTATAAAGAAAATTTTCCTTTCTTTCTTTTCATGGTGGAGATAGTTATTCTAAATGCATAATGAAGCTGTTTGACCATTTGGAAAAGCCTTTTGCATTTTTCATAAAAAGGTATGTTTGTTCAGTAACTATTTCTACGAACTATTTTGGAGTCTGAACATCATAAAAAAAGTAAACACTTGAACCTAGTAATTTTTTAAAAAGATGTATCAGAGTTTGTTGCAGAAAATTAAATCCAGAAAGCACACACACGCAGACTGATGCAGCAGGATTCATTTACTTCTTTATAAACATAGTAATATATATATATATATTTACAATACCAGTAGCAGAGTTCTTCTTCAACATAGTAGCAGTTACAAGCAAAATACAAGCAGCCTCTAGTTCAGAGTTCAGAGCAGAATGAATAAAAGAGACTCAGATCTCCCATTGGCTGACTTAGTTGCTATGCCTATTCATTGGCTGACCTTGTTAACATGGCCCTCCCAGTTCATGAATATCTTAACACTCCTCCCTTCATGACTGGAAGAGACATAAATCAAATAATTTAATATTCTTCCTAGACCTGCATTTGAAGACCCACATTCACAGTTCCCTTCAAATACCTGAGTATCCCTTTTACTGTGATACATCCTTTGCAATAAAACAAAGATCATCCACAAATGCTAATAATTGACAATCCCCACCTTGTAACTTTCCAGTGTATATATAACCATCAGCCTTGGAACACTTGAACCCAAGACCCTTCAATGCATTATTGAGCCGTGGTGGCGCAGTGGTTAGAGTACAGTACTGCAGGTTACTTCTGCTGGTCACCAGCTGCCAGCAGTTTGGCAGATCGAATCTCACCAGGCTCAAGGTTGACTCAGCCTTCCATCCTTCCGAGGTCGGTAAAAATGAGAACCCAGATTGTTGGGGGCAATATGCTGACTCTGTAAACCGCTTAGAGAGGGCTGTAAAGCACTATGAAGTGGTATATAAGTCTAAGTGCTATTGCTATTGCTATTATCTAAACAGATATTCCAATTCCTGGCTGACTGCTTCAGCCCATAAATGGCCTTGTTCAATTTATACACTGTGTTAGGTTTTTTACTTTCATACCCTGGTGTTTGAACCATGTAAATTTCTTCCTCTAACTCAGCATTGAGGAATGCAGTGGTTATGTCAAAATGCCAAATTTTATGGCCATGAGCCGCTGCCAACGCTAGTGCAAGCCTGATATTTTCACTCTTTACAGTTGGTGCAAATACCTCATCATAGTGCACATTTTTCATCTGTGAGAAACCTTGTGCCACTAACCTTGCTTTATATTGTACCTCATTATTGGGTAGTACTTTCTTCTTGTACACCCATTTGCATCCTACAGCTTTGCTACCCTGTGGCAAAGTCATAGATGTGAACACTTCATGTTCTCCCATGGATTTCATTTCCTTGTCCATGGCTTCTTTCCATTTTTCTTGTTCAATTTTAGGTAATGCCAATACTTCCTTATAGTTCCTTGGCTCATACCATACATTACACACTTTAACTTTACTAGCAGAATACCTGTCAGGTGGAATCCCCTTGTTCCATCGCTCTGACCTGCGTGGCATTGACTGCTCCTGTGCTTCTACCCTCTCTTGCTTCAGATCTTGTTCAGCTTCTCCTCCCTGAATGCTGACATCATCACTAAATGAGTTACCATCACTGAATTACCATCACTAAGTGGATCACAGTCACTAAGTGAATCATTCCATAAATTTGCATTAATTCTTTTCCAATTTTGCTCTGCAAAACTTGCAGACCTTGAAATCACTATTCTTTTGCTTCCATCACTAAAATGATAGCTTTTTGAACCTGGCTCATAGCCCATAAACCTGAGTTTTCTAGCCTTTGGTTGTCCCTTTCTTCTAATTGCTTTTGGAATATGCACCCACTCAGTACTTCCAAAAACTCTTAAATGTGCCAGAGATGGTTTCCTCCCATATAGCACTGCATATGGAGTATCATTAATTGATGAACTCCACAGCCTATTAATTAAATAATTAGTAGTCAACATGGCTTCACCCCAATATGACCTGCTCAGACCAAAATCCTCCAGCAATGAGTCCTTCATGGTTTGTAAGACTCCATTTCGCCTCTCAGCAACACCATTCTCAGCTGCTGTGTACGGATTTGTGTGTTTGTGTTTTATTCCCAACTGTCCCAACCACTGTTGAAAACTTGTTGACATAAATTCTGAACTTCTGTCAGTTTGCAGCTGACATACCTATTGTTTATACCTTCTTTCCACGAAGCTTACCCATTGCTTAAATTTCTGTAGCACCTCTATTTTACTCTTTAGTAAATAGCAGAACCCAAACCTGCTGTAGTCATCTACAACGACCAGCGCATACTTTGCTCCTCCCAAACTGGCTTGCATTGGGCCAACCAAATCTGCATGAACCAGCTCTAGAGCTCTTGTTGTCTGCCTTGTGCTACTCTTGCTTACTGGGAATGCTTTGGACTTTGATGATTTGCATACTGCACAATCCAAGTATGCCTTACATCCCTTTAAATTTAACCCTTCTGCAAACTGTTGCATCGTTTGCAAAACTCTAAAGCTGGCATGGCCAAGCCTTCTATGCAAGAGATGAACACATGAATCGTGCTGTGCCACATTTCCAAATGTCTGGGCACATTGAATTTTTTGTCCCTGCAACACACAAAGATTATCCTCTTTTATGCCCTATGCACATACATTCCCATTTCTCTTTATGAGACACCTCCCATTTACAAATGTGGTCTCAAATCCTTGCTTGTCTAAACTAGAGACACTTAGCAAATTATGCTCCATTTCAGGCACACATAATACATCATTAAACCTCGTTTCCAGATATGGAATTTGCACACTGCCTCTTCCAATGACCTTAGCCTTCTGGCCATTTGCCAAGGCTACTGCATCTCCAGCAACGGGATCCATTCTGTAAAACAATTTAGAATTATTAACAATTCTTTGACTTGCACCATTGTCTATTAACCATTTGTCTCTACTATTGCAACAGCTAACTTTTGCAACAGAAACCTGTCCATTTTGCAATTGTCTTCCTTGCAAATAATTCTTGTCTTGCAAATAACTTCTTCCTTGCAAATGGTTTGTCCTTTGCAAAAGGTCCTTCTTTAAATGTGTTCTTTCACCACAAAGGAAACACTTCTTTTGTTGCTGTTCTTGCTGCTTGCAAAGTCTTTGCTGGGCTGTAATCTGATGTCTTCTGCTGATCGCAAGTCTGTGGAAATTTCCACTCTTGTCTCTCTGCTCCTTGGGCCCCCACCTCAGGAATCCCTCCTCATGGTGGCTTCTATAATGGCGTTTGTTCTCCTCTGCAATCAAACAAGCCTTTAATGCCTCCAAACGCAAATCCTGCTCTGGTTTGCATTCAAATACTGCAGACACAATGTCCCAGGTTTCATCAAGGCTGTTTAACACTAACAACACCTTTTGGGACTCAGGAATATTCATTCCACACTGTTCCAATTCCACAAACAAAGTTTGCATTTGCAATAAATGTCTTTCCACAGATTCACCTGGTTGCAGACAGGCTCTGTATAATTTCCTTGATAATTGCACAATATTGCATGCAGACACACTCACATGCACAGTCCTTAACTTCAGCCAGACCTCCTTTGCAGTCTTAGAAATTGTTCATCTTCTAAACTCAAGATGATATAAGCCAGTGATGGCTAACCTTTTTGTTGTTGCGAGCCAAAAATGGCACCCAGATTATATAGTTCTTCTGCCCCAAACGAGGCACAGAGCTTTCGTTAAATTCAACAGCAGCCATCCTGCAAGCATTCACAGCTTTGTTCTCTTCTGCTTAGAACACAGGCTGTCCCTCAGCTTAATTACAATTCAGTCTTCTGTGTGCTCTGGGCCCATAACCTATCAGAGTTAGTTGCAGAAAATTAATTCCAGAAAGCACACACAGGCAGACTGATGCAGCATGATTCATTTACTTCTTGATAAACATAGTAATATATATATTTACAATACCAGCAGCAGAGTTCTTCTTCAACATAGTTGCAGTTACAAGCAAAATACAAGCAGCTTCTAGTTCAGAGTTCAGAGCAGACTGAGTACAGAGTGGGCTGAGCCACACCCAGCCTTCTAGCTTTAGTTTCGATTCTCTGCACAGACTCAGATGTGTTTAGCTCCCATTGGTTGACTTAGTTGCTATGCCTATTCATTGGCTGACCTTGTTACCATTGGCTCTCCCAGTTCATGAATAAACTGACAAGATGGATAAAGTCAGATTGCTAAAATGTTTGAAGTGAGGTTCTTTTGGGAACACTAAAGACACATACACACAAAAGATACACAAGGCATTTAAACCTATAATTATTATAATTAGCACTGACAAGAATGTCTATTGTGAACAGGAAAACAGTTTAAAAATAAAAATCCCACAACTATATAAACGCTCCTGCTTCAAATAATAGGAAATGGTTTCAAAATATAGAAATATCTTAATGAAATGAATTGGAATAATACTAAAGATACTGTTGAATTAGCGGTAAATAAAGTTCTGATTCGATACAGAACTGAGAGATTGCCGGAGGATTGTATCTTCTTCAGTCTTGCCCTCACAAACCATTTTTGGGGTTGGGATCAAGAATTTGATGTATACCTCCACATTTTCCATAATTATCCAGAACTGGTTTAAAATTAAAATAATTTGAAACAGTTAGAAAGGAAACACATTGTTAAATCACATCTTCTACTATTTCATGAGTGAATGCTAAAATCACTTGTTTTGCTAAAATCACTTTATTACTGGCTTCATTAATCCATTCCAAGAGAGGCAGGAAATTTCTTTTCAGAATCTTAGCCACTGTTCTCTAAATTACAGAAAGAAGAATTGTTCATACAAAACTGAGAACAAACATCACAAAAGTTTGATCTTCACAATCATTTACATTTCTGCTTCTTTCCAGATTCTGGGTTAGCACAACTGATAGAGCTGATGATTTGGGATTATTCTCCTGATCTTGATGTGGAGAGTAAAGGTTTGTACTGGAATGTTTTCACTTGAAAAAATGTAACTAAAATACACAGTCCTGATGATCAGAGTAAATACAGCTTCCCAAAGCCCTGCATTCAGCAGATAGCATGTTACGCTAAAATTGGGATTAAATCTCCATTTAGGCAGGAAGGTCATTGGATGTTGCCAGAATATTCTTGTTTAGCAACAATCCCCTTTTGCTCGAGTTTTTAACAATAACCAGCAATGGCCTGATTGGGTATGGAGGCACTAAACATGAATGGAAAAAGCTTATCTTCTCTTTATACCCTTTGTGCTTCTGACTCACACAGAAACACACACACAGTCTAGAATTAAACCAAGGTGAAAGCAGCAGAAATATTGCTACAGAAACAACCCATTTGCTGGTGTTTCTGCCCTTTTTGCTATTTTCCCAAAAGATTAATGGCTTCTAATTATAAGCTAGCCATTTATTTAGTTGGGATAAGACATGGATCGAGTCATGATTACAGATTTTGATTAAGGTCTGACAGTCTGAATTTGCACAATGTGCTAAACCAATGGACTGCATGACTTAGCATGTATGAACCAGATCCGTTCTATCATCTTAACAAAAATCACAATTATTCTCATGGACAAGATATATAAGCAAGAAATGAAAGCTTATTTCATTTGTTGACATGTTAAAGTAAAGAAATAATTAGCTCTTTGCTCCTAGGTCTTTTTTACAGTTTCATTTAAACAGGTACAATTTGTACAATTATTCTTAAAAAGATCTTGGAAAGAGAAAGTAAGCATGTTTCAATAATAAACCTATCAGTGCAAAGAAAAAAATCTCTTTGAGGGAAAGCCCCACTCATTTCAAAAGTTTTAAAATTATTACCTAGGTGAAATAATAATAATAATAATAACAACAACAACAATAATAAGTAGTAGTAGTAGTGGTGGTGGTGGTGGTGCTTGGAGGTGTTTTTGAAAAAAGTTAATAGGCAAATTCAGATCCTACATTTTAACTGAGTTTATCAGCTCTGTGGACAGAGCCATAGAATCACTATCTTTTAATACTTTATTACTAATCTGAATTTAGGTTTGTACTTGTTGCAAATCAGCTGTAAGAACAGGGCCTTAACATCCCAAATTTTTCATAAATTTTGCCTATAAATTTTCCCTTGCCTTTTAATAGTTCATGCAACCCGTGTCATTGATGTCTCTTTTTTATGCAGCCAATCTCATTGAAAAGTACCAGAAGTGTAACTTCTCAAAATTCTGGTTTGCTAGTGCCTTTAAAGGAGCCACTGGAGTAAACCAGTGCTTGACACTCATTGGACATCATCTTAAAAACCACGAGCAATGGCTGAAAGTGGCTAAGAGCTGTCCTGCTGGTATCATAAGAGGAATCACTCTGACTGGCTGGCAAAGGTAATTACACGGTATACAGATCAGTAGATATTATAGTATTATTAGTATATTGAAAATTGGAAAAGCACTCTTAAAATTGGTTTGGGCCAATTTTTTCATACATAATACATCATACATAATCATGAAGTCCTAACTTAAAAAAAAACAGCTTTAAATTCCTGATCGTGTTGGGGCTATCACTTCAGACAAAATTTCCACTTTCTCCATTAAATTTAATGATTGTCTCCAACTGAGTCCAAACTTCTTTGGCATCTTCTGTTTGTATCATTTTCACAACTATCCTTAGTTCCAGATTTCCTAAGACCCGAGATTTCCTTTCATATTGCATCTCCTAATAATTGTATTACATAAAGGTGCTCAGACACACTGGAAAAACACATTCAGTGTTATGCGTTATTTGTGTAGGCTGAAGAACTACAGTTCTTGCAATCTGATGTGCTACTGCTATACTGCCTCACTAGGCCTGTATTTTCTTCTTTAGGTATGATCACTTCTCCGTTTTGTGTGAACTCCTGCCTGTGGGAATTCCATCCTTAGCCATATGTCTCCAAGCATTAAAGAATGGTACAGTATGGTTTTTTCTTCAGTCAGTTAAACACATGCTTAGGATCTATCAGCTCTTTGAGGTAATCCAAACAGGAACTCACAACCATGAGTACTAACACTAACTTTATTGTAACATTATAGTAACAGAAACTTGCAAGTCTAATAGCACTTCTCCCCTCTCCGCCTTTATTTTCAAGAGAACTAGGAAGAGTCCCTTCTGAGATAGTTTCTTCACCCCCATTTCCTCTGTGTTCCTCCTGTCTCCCAAAGTTATTTTCACAACCATTTAACAGCATCACAGTAAAAACACAAAAAATATTTTATTTCATTTTATTACAAGTTTAATAAAGCATACACTCAAAACTAAAAAAAAATATGCCAACAAACTATAAAAGATACAAAAATAAGCAAAAATTAAAACACAATAAACAACAAAAACAATGAACAATGTAGACATACCCTCTGTGTATCAAGTTTTAAACAATGTATCAACATTTCAAATAAAAAAACTTGTAAAATGTCTTGAAATCTGTGCCAAAGAAAACTTTACTAGTAGAATGCCTTTTCAAAAATAGATACATTACACAACTTTACTCCAGTCCTTACTATTCAGAATAGTATTACTTTTCTAATATCTCAAAATAATGCTCTTAACAATTTCCCATGCCTGATAACCAAATTTCCTAAAAACAGTAAATTTCCTCATTTTTGGAATGATATATGTATTAAAATATTGTTCCAAAAAGTTCCAATAACTCACAAGATTAAACCATACCAGCATTGCAAGGAAGCTTTGGGATTACTAATACCAAAAATTCTGCATCCTTTGAAATACCTTTTTTACATAATATTTACATATTTATTTAGAACTTCAGAGACAGATCTAATCTGAAGGAGATTACAGATCCCAAATGTTAAAGCGTTTATAGGATCAACATCTTTTCAGCAACAGGAGAGGGATGGGCAAGATGTATCCAGAGAACTGATAGTCACATGTCCAACTGAGGAACATCTGAACAGGACCTTTACTGCAATTATCACCAACATGAAATGAGGTAGCAGGAGCATGTCTGAACACTAATGAGACATTTTTGGCATTCCTCAATTTTCCATTACCATAGTAATAAATTGCTGTACAAGATAATTATCCAATTTTGTTTCCTTTTCCAAATGTTATGCTTAAAAAAGCTCTTCTTTGGATCTTTAAGGTGGCTATTCAGAAAAAGTGAGAGAAGATGTAGAAAAATTACTGGGGCTCTCCCATTTGAAAATAGACAGCTTCATGAGGTAAAAGTCCCAAGGTTTTCATTATTATTGAATTATTATTACAAATTAAATCTACTCTTACTCATCTTCAAAATAAGGATTTCAGAGTGGAACATTCTAGAGAACTACAACATTTTGTTTTGCCTTAAAATTGTGCCAAAATTCCCTGACCATGGCATTTCAAGAACAGTTCAGCTCTTTCTGGAAGTAATCCTCCAAAAGCAGAAGTGGTTTGAGATATCACAACTCATAAAACTGTTGAACCACACCCAAAATGGCATGGTTTGAGGGGGAGATGTTCCAGATTTCTCTGAAACATTCCATTCTCAAGTTAGTGAGTTTTGCACATTCTTTCTCCTAAATTAGAAGTAAATAAAGCTGCATAATACATTTTTTAAATTAAGTGGAAGGGATTTCCAAGGATAAAAGAGCCGAGGTGGCGCAGTGGTTAGAGTGCAGCACTGCAGGCTACTTCAGCTGACTGCTAGCTGCAGTTCGGCGGTTCAAATCTCACCGGCTCAAGGTTGACTCAGCCTTCCATCCTTCTGAGGTGGGTAAAATGAGGACCCAGATTGTTGGGGGCAATATGCTAACTCTGTAAACCGCTTAGAGAGGGCTGTAAAAGCACTATGAAGCGGTATATAAGTCTAAGTGCTATTGCTATTGCTATAATAACATCTTGGAGTGATACTGAGGGCATTGAAAAGGGAAGTATAGGACCACAAGTTGGCATCCTTGTCTTAAATATTTAGCAATCCAATCAAGGTTAATTAAATCACAGGTAGTCCTTGGGTTATGTCAATTTGTTCAGTGACCATTCAAAGATATAACGGTGCTAAACAAATGGTACTGACCATGGGTCCTTGTAATTTTGTCCATTGCAGCATTCCCATGGTCATTTGATTGTGATCTGGGCACTCAGTAACTGGCTCGAATTTCCAACCATTGCTGTACCCATGGTCATGTGATCACAATTTGTGACCTTTCCTGCTGACTTTCCATATCAGTGAGGAAGCCAGCAGGAAGACAAAGATATGTCTTCCATTTCTGAAGATTTGATAAAATCTGTTCATTGTCATTGGATAGAAAACTGCCATCCATTTCAGTTTTAACAACTCATTTAGCACTCATTCATTCTTCCTCTAAGGATGTACTAATGACATCTTATTAGCAGAGACATAAGCAACTATGACAAGGACATCTGTGCCAAGTGAGGTATTTGCTACTGAAGTTCTTAATTATAGCAATAGCAATAGCACTTAGACTTATATACCGCTTCATAGTGCTTTACAGCCCTCTCTAAGCGGTTCACAGAGTCAGCATATTGCCCCCAACAATCTGGGTCCTCATTTTACCCACCTCGGAAGGATGGAAGGCTGAGAGGAAGGCTTAATTATGATGAAGTCAACAACTATACATTTTTTCCTTCTATAAAGATTGATCTTTCTACTGATTAGAGAAGACCAAGGTTTATCCTCTTCCCTCATTTAATAGGTACCTGAATAGGGCTCAGGCATCATCCAAAAAGGCCTAAATGTATTATCAGGAAGCTCATTGTTTCCCAATATTTTATTAATATTTTTTTTAAATTCCCTTTTAAAAAGGCTGCCCAGAGTAATTCACAATCAAATGAACAATATAATATTTAGTCACTTACAATGAATAAAATGTTTTTTTCTAGCCACTTATTATGAAAGCTGATGCAGATTCTCTTTTTGAACAGTGATATCACAGGGACTTTCCCAGGAAATGAAATTCTCTCATTTGTGACTCAAATTGCATTTAACCTCAAATCCTCAATAGATGAACTCTTGGAAAATAACAGGTGAGAAATTATCCCTCCCCCCCCCAAAAAAAGTTAATTCTTAATATATATTCTTATATATAATTGAATTTGTATCTGTATAAAATACAGTATCATTTTGTTATATATTAAATCACCCAATAAATACATCATGGTTACATGGCATTTAAACAGTATCAATATTGTGTTCATTGGTCCTGAATAAATGCCTTCTAAATTTTAAATAGAATAAATGGATTTATGTGATGTCTCTCAACTCATTGGGTTTTTTTTTTGTTTATTTATATCAGTCTGAATTTTTAGATATGTTACAGGTTGGTTTAGTCCCTACCACAGAAAAAGAAAGAAGATCCATCCCATAATGATTCATCACTTTCAGCCAGATGCCATAAGGTAATTCAAGATCTGTGATCTCATGCAATTTTTTGTTTATTCATATCAGTCTGAATTTTTAGATATGTTACAGGTTGGTTTAGTCCCTACCACAGAAAAAGAAAGAAGATCCATCCCATAATGATTCATCACTTTCAGCCAGATGCCATAAGGTAATTCAAGATCTGTGATCTCATGCAAAGTCTGCATTTTTAAAACTAGTTTGGGACAGACAGATGGCTATAGGTTTGCACTCTTGTTCAAACCCATCAATACAGGCAGTCCCATGCTGAGACTTAAGTGATGTTCTTTATGGATTCAATCCAGATTCAATCAGGTTTAGAGCCCTATTTAATGGAACTTATATTATTAGTCATAACAAATATATCTCATTGATTTCGGTGCATCACCTCAGATATAGTTATGTATGTTATTGTAAATTATGGTCAGCTGACATAGTCCATAATCAAATTCAGAAATAGCAAAATATTTCCCTTATTACCTTATTAATAAAAGTAACTTCTTCACTGATTCACTCGTATGTGATTGTATGTATATGTAACAAATAAATAACACACTTAAAGGCAGAGAGATGAATAAAAACAAATTTATCTATCGCCTATTTTTGAACTTCCTCGAAATACAGGACTGCTGGAAATTATGAATTATTCGTGGAAATTTAAATTGCCAACTTAAAAGGCTTAAGAAAAGAATGTTGACGAAGTGCTGGTCCTTCATGGGACGTGAAAGGTGAATTTAGCTAGGCAGAAATGTTAATATCTAGAGATAAGAGAATTAGTAGAAGGCTGAGACATAACTAAAAATATGGAATTGGACTGGATATTAGATGTCAGAAAATGATAAAAGAAATTGAATTATGAAGAAAGAAACACACATAGCATCTGAAAAAAGAAACAGGTTGAGGAGCAGAATTTCCTCAGATCTTCAGATCTCAGAATCTTGAATACACAGGAGAGAAAATAGGATTATACAAGAATTAGAAACACGAGCGACTTCAGAGATGGGAAACATGGTGAAATAGATTGTATTTAATCAGATTGCTGGGCCCTCAAGGCAGTATTATCTATATCGACTGCAGTAACTCTCAACGGGCTCTTTAGAGCCAGGTAGAGAGAAATAGAGATCAGCAAATCTTGCACAGTACAAAGGAGAACAAGGTTGCATAATTGAAGAAATAGAGTTGACAAAAAGGAAGCTTAAATAAGAAGGGAACACATTGAATTGAAAAGTAATGGGAAAAGTAATGTTTTGGTGTTTAATCTTCAGAATGTTACATAGTGTCCTATTTAATGCTGACTATCAACCCATACTTCCCTTACTTCTTGCATCTTCTCCTATGTGCATCTTCTTTGTAGCACAAGGTATTTTATTCAACATATGGCATCACTTTTTTTGCTTAGGCTTCTGACCAAATGGACTGTTCTAACAGAAGAATTGCAAACAGCCATGAAAAAGATTTTCTACACCACTGCTATAGAAGAATGGATAGAAGAAAATGTCCAACCAAGCCTTCAAAGACTTCAAGGAACAGTAGATGATCTGAACTGTGCAGTACAGGAACTGTCTTAGCATTTTCATATATGACTTTGCTAATTGGAAACTCAACTTCCAGCTAGAATCAAGCAAATAAATAATAGGGTATGTCCAGATGAATTTTAATAAGCTTGGCATTATAATGAAAGTCTGAGGTTATAAGAGATATGAGTCTTCTTTCTATCGTGCTTCTACATATTCGGTGTAAAGGTATACACAGTGTAAAATTTCCAAATTTAAAAATCATGCAGACACTTTATCTTTTAAGTAAATCTTATTAGTATGCTTAGAATATTTCCACTGAAGTGTGAGAAAAGTTAAGTATAAAATTTCTCTCTCTAAGTACTACAATGGTTAGGAATCTTCTAATTAAACAGTGGTGGGACATTCAGGATATAGCAAACGGACTATCTTCATGCAACCAAAAATTTTAAGGAATTTATAAAAAACAGGTGAGGATTAGCATACAGACAACTTAAAAATTGGCTTGTACAAATTAACAGAGGACTTTACATGGGATTGTAATGTGTGACAGAGAGCACACAAGAGTAATCTCTTCCATTTAACTAAGTTTGTTTATACATTGGCAAATAATCTTGCATCTGTTACACAGTTTCTTGAAGCTGTGCATTTGAACATTTAGTGATTTCAGCTACTAAAGCACCAACTGTTCCTTTGCCAGATATTTAATATAGGAAAAATATGCAATTTTGTTAAAGCGACCCTTTACTTTTAACTTCAAACAGGCACCTTTCCATTTTAAGTATTAAGGTTCATCCAGGCAAGAACTTCAATTAAATAGTATTTTCCAATAAATCAAACTGCCTGGCTGAGATTAGTTTACAACCCAATGTTTATAAATAAATGTTGAACTTAAGACTTTTTTCAGAACTATATAAAAGAAGTCTTATCCTAGTCAGAGATACCAATCACATTTCCAAAAAGTTCTCAGATTGCTTCCAACAGAATATCTTAATATTGACCCCAAATAACCATATGTAATGAGTTCTGAGATGAGCAATGAGCATTAGGTTCCATGTACCAGAACAGGTGACAGCCTCATGCCTAAATTTCCTTATGCACCTCAGGTTCTCTCTCCATCTCAAAGACACAAGTCTGTGTTAAATTCAATTTGATATAGAATCATCTCTTATTTTAATGTTCTAATTATAATCTCATTTAGATGGATATTTCTTCCACTGTATCAATTTCAGTGAATTGTGAATTATTGTCCAGTTTTTTAAAATGCACACATTTGTAGACACAGTTCTATTGCTTAATTGTGCAAGAAAAAAACTTTTAATTTCTAATGCCCTATCGCCAGGAAACAAATATTTATAGAATGGAGTTTATAACTTTTCCCAAACCATTGTTATTTTTTTAAAAGCAAGAAGTTGTTTTAAAAAGCATTAAAATGTGTTACTATAGTATTTGAATATCTGACAAGAAATATTAATACTGAGTATGAAACAGTGCAATAATTTTTAAATTATACAACTGAAAAACCACTTTATAAAGCACATCCACTTTCCAATGAACATCTTAACACTTTTCAAATAACCCGACATATCTGAACAAAAATGTCTTTTTGACAATTATTGTTCAACAAGGTTCTACTCTAAGACACTTAGAAAATGACTAAAGTAAGAATTGTCAAGACAATCAATATATTTTGAGAATTTCTAGAATGTGAAGTATTTACTTTTTATATCTGGAAACCAACTAACACCTTTTTAGTTTAATAAAATATACTGGATAAGCCTTTTTGATATTATTTTTTTCTTTTTTTAAAAAAACCCTCTAAACAGGAATATCTGACATATACCATTTTCCCCATTTTAAAAATAAAAATCCATCATTGAATTATCTATTAGCCTGGATGTTTCCTTTGAACTGCAGTAAATTTAACACAGACATTATTGGTACTTGGCCCAGTAGAAAATTAAATATAATCACCATCAAACTAATATTAGAAAAATGGAAATAATAATGTGAATCATGAGTTGAAAACAACACACAAGCACGTGCACACACATACAAACTTTCTTTGTGCTTATAAATTTTAAGGATGCAATATCTAATGTGGTTCCTGTGGAAAAGCTAACAGTAATGTACTGCAAACGATCAAGCCAAAGATGCGTTTTTTGAAAAGTTGTATTCAAAACATTCAATTTCAGCTCTCTACCTTTTAGAATTTATTATAGTTGTATAGTATAGTTATACTGTTGTATAGTTATACTGATTTACCATTACAGACACATATTACTTCTGTGGGCCGTGATTAGAGAGCTAGCCTTTGGTTGGAATCCCATTTATGTCCTTTTCTAGAAACCTAACTACTGTTGATCACAGACTGGTAACCACAAGTTTACAGACTGCCAATTAACTACAAGCAGGAGTCAAGTTTTGTTTAAAACAACTTGGGATCAGGACAAATTTCATGTGTAATTACAGACTTCCTTAATTGCTAAGACAATTAGAAGAGGTTCTGCGCTATGTAACATGTCTATAGCTTGTCAACTGGTAATCACTTGCAGGTGGGTCTTCTCTGGAGTTGTTCCTGCTTTCTGAATGTTCTTTCTCTTTTGTTTAGGAAAAAAAAAAAAAGCCTCAAATCTGGGTGTAGTGCCAAACTGGTTTGCTCTAAAGCAAAAGCTTTTATATTGCTCCTCCTGGAGAAGTGCAGTTGTTGAGAAATAGCACGCTCCATATTCTAAGTCCATGGCCTCATGATACTCTCGCTGGAAGATTTTATTGAAATTTAAAATAATCACAAGGAGTGCAGAAGGGGAAAGAAATAGGCTCAAGACTTATCAGGAATTAGGTAATCATCTAAATTATGTCCAAATGGTATTCCCATCTGAAAATCTTTGAGTTAAAAGATCCATAGGTTTAGACCAGCGGTTCTCAACCTGTAGGTCGCGACCCCTTTGGGGGTTGAACAACCCTTTTACAGGGGTCGCCTAAGCACGCGCTAGCCCACCATCTTGGTGCCACACCCCCTTTGTCACCTCATCGCGTGCGGGGAGGGGACAGGGTGGGGGTCGCGGCGGCGGGGCGGGGGTCGCAGCATTAGGAAGGTTGAGAACCATTGGTCTAGACTCTAGAAAATATGGAAGACTTTTAAACTCCTTTCTGATTGTTGCAAATCTCTATGCTTAACATTATACACAGGAAGTTAACAATTAAAAAGTTGTTTCTGGAACTTAATGTAACAGATCCAAGTTTTCTACCATTCAGAGAATTTTTGGTTTCCACGTATCAGAGTTCATGTAACTATTTGTCCTTTGCTTGATCTTCATCACTAACATCTGTTCCACTACTCGTTTCAAGGCCTTCATCAATCTGTAACTCGTTCAGTTCAAGGAAACCAACAATGACGTTGGCCACAGCCTCAACATCGCTGTGGAAGGGGGAAAAAAATAGGCAAGATTTAATGAATCCAATGCCTACTTGAGCTAGTCACTAAAGTATGAAACTCTGTGCATCCATCTAGTAAAGGCAAAATGTTTACTAAAACGTATAGCAAAATCTCTGGCCTTTATTGTTCCGATGTCTGTTTGAAAGAGTTTTAATATTAACTTTTATTTTCAAACTGAATTAAGTTTCAGTCTGATAAAAATATTTAAACAAAATAAATTAATTTTATGGGTTTCAAATGCCAATTCGCTTCCTGATATATAATTAAGAAGTGTTACATTAATTTACCTGAAGCACTATGCCTTTCCTGCTAACCTACTGATCTAATGGCTAACTGACAGGAAACAAGATACATAGAATGTGTGGAAAAATTGTTAAAACACTTTCAGAAATGTGTAGCTTTATTTCTTCTGAAGATGTATATAACATTTTTAAAAAGTGCCTAAAAAATCAGCTATATGTTCTATAAGAGACATAATTAAAAAACTAAACTCATTTTAATTGGAGAACAGAAAGGTTAACATTTCTGACATCTACACTTAAAAATTTCAAAATAAAATACACTTAAATTCATTCTGGAATCGATTGGAGTCATGAAAATGCCATAACTTTAAATGAGCCGTGTTGGCACAATGGTTAGAATGCAGTACTGCAGGCTAACTCACTGCTCACTCCAGGAGTTCGATCCTGACCTGCCCAAGGTTGATTCAGTCTTCCATCCTTCTGAGGTCGGTAAATGAGGACCCAGATTGTTGGGGTCAATAGGCTGACTCTGAAACCACTTAGAGAGCGCTGAAAAGCACTGGGAAGCGGGATATAAGTCTAAGTACTATTGCTATTACTATACATTTATAACTTTAACCGGAAAATGTAAGTTAATGCACAACTGAAGAATTTGAAAAGAACAATAGTAACAAAAGGACAATTGGGTTGTTGAAAATGTGATTGCCAATCTCAGGTTAAATGATACCTCCTAACATACTCCAATTAATGACAAAGGAGAAAGTTCATACATACCTTCTGCAGCCAATCACTGCATTCTGTGTGAGAGGGTGTGAAAATCCAGTGCCAAATCGCAGTACAATTAGGTACCCCTTCCCAAAGTAACGAACCTTCTCTTCTTCTACATTCACAGCCTGTATTTCATTCAACGGAACAACCACTATTTGGAAGGAGCAAACACTGAATTGTTAGTAAAATAATGTCAAGCAATGCTACGTACAATTCACACACAAAAGTAGTCAAAACTATCTGGATCTCCTTGCATGCCCTCAACTGCCTCCTATTAATTTTAGGGCCAACAGAGCTAACAAGCATTGACCTTGATAGGAGACTTTCTGAATTCTTCTTTAGAAAATACTAGCATAAGCTCTCTTATGCTAGTTCCCTCCCGCAACTTAAGTTTCTCCTCCCAGCACTTTTGAATGATGATTTGTACATTTCAGGGCAAGAATGGAGTTCATCATTCATGTAGTGAAATTTTTTAAAAAACAACAACAAGACTCCAAGAATCTCTCAAACCCTAACCATAAATTTAGTTTGTGTAGTGAGGAGTGTGGTGGCTATGTGGTTAGGATGCTGGATTGGAGGTTAGCAAGCCCACGTTCACCAGAGTGCTGCTGGGTGAAGGGATGAGCTCCCATCGTTCACTCCAGTTCCTGCTGACCTAGCAGTTAAAAACGCAATTGCGAATATATAGGTACCATTTTGGTGGGCACATTAATGGGACATGAAAGGAGCCTCTAACTGGGCATTCTCCAGGCAATAGTGATGTCACCAGCTAATCCTTTCAACCAGGAAGTGTCTTGGCGCTTTCAACATGAACGCAAGCAAGTTTCTGTAGTTGCCCTTTCATAACAAAAAGATTACTACCTTACAAACATGTCATTTTGATGTTAATATTTATTTTTTGGAAAAGATGAATGTATGTTTTTTTTAGAGATTTAAGACTTCTTGAGGATTTGCTAACAACTTGTCAAACAGTATAGAAGAGTTGTCCACTTTCAACTATTACACAGGGAATTCTGTGTTTTAAAGATTTAAATATGTGTGTCTTCAAAATCCTCTGATAAATCAATGTACACTATTACATCATAAAATTGTACTGCACAGATTAATGGAACATGAAACAAATATGGTCTTAGTAGCTATAAGCAAACTCTTGGTGGAAAACGGAGGAGTTTACTTGTTCATTGTCCAACCATTCTGGTATTCTTGTAATCACAGCATAACATAAAGATTGTTTCAAGTAGAGTTGAACTACGGGTGCTTACAAGGATAGTGCCTTCTTCTAGGATGTTTCTTTTACATTCTCATCTAGCTGATAACTGTAAGGTTTCCTAGGGATCCCCTTTGAAGTACTAACTTGATCTAATTCTGCTAAGTTTTTTTTCAAAGTCAACCAAGGTGATCCAAGTGCTGCCACATCATGTAAGGACAAAATGAATAGTAGTTGCAAAACTCTAACTCTGAAGTCTCAGCAACCATTGGAAACAAACAACCTACTAGTTATTATGAAAACAAAAATATTTATTCTCAAAACCAATGACAACATTGAACAGAAATTTGTAGCAACATGGATTGGGCCTCTGCAGGATTCTGAAGAAATTGTCATTTTCTTCAGGTTTTTGCAGAGGCAAAACTTTAATCTGCCTAAGCAAACAGGTTAAAGAATCACAGTTATGATCACAGCTAAATATACTTTACTACACTGTGTACATATGTCAGGATGAAGTAAATATCTTACTTCTTTCTGTACAGCATGCACTTGTTGCTTTACCTTGTTCGTGGCCAGCTCTTGAAAAGGTCAACAGCTTTTTGTAAAGGCTGAATGACTTTAAGTAAACCTTTCTTGCATCTTTCTCAAATATAGCTTCCTGTGTGAAATAAATAAATCAACTTAAGAAGCCATTTATTGGATGAGAAGAAAATAATCACAGTTGTCAGACAAGGATAAACATTCTTTTCTGTAACAATGTCAATAATTAAAATAGTCAATATACAATGACTATTACTCCAAACCTCTGGATCATGTAAATAAATTTAGTCTCAGATTCTCCTTAAAAAGTAAAATCTACAGAATCTCATATTTCCCATCAAACTCTTTATCTCTCTGTTTCAGAAAAATCTCAAAGTCTGAATCCCAAACTGGATTGTTCCAATTTTGGAATGAGCTATTTCTTACTCTGAAACAAGCCTTTCTAATTTGTTGAATCACTTCCAGAGCAACTGAAATGCCTTTTTCCAAAACAGAAGTGCTTTTTTGATCAGACAAGTTTGAGAACAATCTTGTCTGGATTCAACACATTCCATTATTTAATGTTTTGTCTTTCCCCAATTTACTATCTGGCCAATAAAACTAACTTTTTTTGTAAGACTTTATAGTACTTACTTCCCACTCCTCCAGGTTTTGTGCAGCTACAAAGAGACAGCCCACAAGATAAAAGAGTTTCCATCCCAGGCTATCTGAATAACAAAATAATATTTCAAATTATGAATACATTTCTAATTTACACTTTGTTTAAATTATTTGTAGGCATTAAAATGTGGCTGAAAATAAAAAAAATTAACAATCACATAAAACTAAAAGTAGAACGAATAAGAAGAGTACAGGCTAATTTAAGACCAGCTAGTGTTAAAATCAATTACAAATGCTTTCAGCAGCTCACTAAATGTTAATACAAAAATGATAGAAGCTGATACATTCCCACTGGTAATAATGTTTAAAACTGGCAATATACAGAACTAAAAGAAAACAATGGAGAAACTGTTGTGCAGAACCTATTGAAGCAAATACCATGAGCTGCTATGTAAGAGAGAAGAGGAAGGCAAAGACACCATCAACACTTGCTCTTACACTAACAAAAAATTGGCCATTTTGCCTCCTACATTTTTATTAGAAAATTAGTCATTCTACAGAATGGTGGAGGGGGGGGGGCTGTTCATTGAATCAACATTTTTTAACATTTTCACACTTCCTCTCTTCCTTATGAGGTATCTAGGAAAAATGGAAATATATACACTACCGAGTTCAGAACTGCAACTACTTCCTCTTGAGCCCACTAGATAAGGCACAGCACAAATCAGAGCATAATTTAAAGAATGGCAGAGAGAAATGTGAGCATGTTTTTTTTTAAAAGATATTAACAAATAACTAAACTTTTCTAGTGAATTTACCTTCACTATAATAAGCAGCAGCTATGCCAATGGAGGAGATCCCTATAGAGAAAAAGGAGAGGAATTAATTTGCAATTTAATTCTACTATTTAAATATCTGATTAAACTATATAAAAATACAAGGTTATGTTTGCACTTAGAGGCATTTTAAAGATTAACTTCCAAAGAATCTTTAAAAAAAATTAGATTCTAGCTATTTTCTTGAACTCAGTACAATGGCTGCTATTTAGGTACTAAGATAAAAAACACGCTGGAAATCTAAATTACGTATCTGGTGCTTTAGAGCTAGTTAGCATAAAATATAACCATCACTTTCAGAATTTGCCCACTTCCATCAATTTGATAATACAGTATATCTGATCCATTCTAATATTTCAGAGACTAGTGAAATCTTTATTACACCTGTTCTAGAAGAAAAAGACATTAAAATTATCTCTCTGACCTGATTCTCCCACTATTTTTCCCAGCTGAGCTAAGATGATTTTGTAAAGGATTAACATATAATAATGAAAGGAGAGTTAGAAATAGCGTAATGCCAACTATTGAATTATCTTGTTGAATTAACTGTAAAGACTTCCTGAATCAACTCAAATAACTGTTTGCAATAATATAATGATTCTGTAGAAGTTGTATTAGAATAACTGAGGGATACTCTCAATAAATACATCCCAGGTCAAAATTGAAGTCAAAATTCTGATTACAATCAACATGCAAAATCCACCCATATATTCAAATCCATCCATATATTCAAATTGTTGCCTAGGATATGGGAACAAGCAGTCTTGTTCTTATACAGTATTTGCTGCAGTCTCCAGCCCTGAAGAGACAGCAAAAAATTGTCAAAATTGACTCTTTTTTTTTTAATGGATATGTCATTTGAGCTTTGTTTTAGAAGTTTGAGAGAAGCAGGCTTACCTACAAGGACAGACCAAGATCTGATGCCCGGGGATCTCTTCAAGTGAAGACATGTGTTTGAATGACTTTCGACCTGCATATACATCTTTGGCAGCGGATAGGAAGTTACAGTGCCACAAAGCACTCACAAAACCTAAAGAACAACAAGGCAGGAAACCAACTAAGTTATTGTTTTCAAGAAAACTGCAGTTTGGCAGGAACTGTTTCCCCATACAATTGTCCACCTTTCCAGCATTTGCCGCTATCCGAACCAAATGCATCCCCCCCCCCAATATGAACAGCACCAAAGCCAGGGGTGAAATCCAGGAGGTTCTGATAAGTTCTGGAGAACCGGTAGCGGAAATTTTGAGTAGTTTGGAGAACCGGCAAATACCACCTCTGGCTGGCCCCAGAGTGGGGTGGGAATGGAGATTTTGCAACATCCTTCCCCCAGGAGTGGGGAAGGAATGGAGATTTTGCAGTAACCTTCCCCTGTCACGCCCACCAAGCCACGCCCACCAGCCACACCACGCCCACCAAGCCACGCCCACAGAACCGGTAGTAAAAAATTGGATTTCACCACTGACCGAAGCCCTCGTTTGCCACTCTCCAAATCAACAGCAAATGGATAAACTTCGTTATATTATTTTTATATAGCGTTTTAAACGGGAAGTAAGGACGATGGGTTTACTTCCTCCCTTCTCCCTTCCCTGCACCGCCAGCAATCCATTCTAAGTAGTATAATCCTGAATAGCCGAAATGGTCCAGCGCCCTTCTCTCGCGCTCTCTACAGCCCTTCAGACGTTACTCTTCCGGACACGTGCTAGCCCCTTAGTTTAGTCCCGGGAGCTTCCCTTTCTTGGTCCTCTCGACCCTTCAGAGAACTGCGCGACATCAGGTGTCTCTCCATCCCGCGGGAGACGCATCCCCGCCAAGCTCACCTAAGTGACCGCCCGGCGCTTTCCCAAAGTCTTTCGTGCGACCAACGCGATGGTGAAGAATCATAGAACTAAGACAGCTCGCTATGCTCAAATGGGCAGCGAGCTTTGAAACGTAGACCGCGCCTCAAGTTCAATAGAAGCATGCAGTATAGAGTTGCACACAACGCTCACTTCCTTTTCTGATTTATTTTTCCTCAAGGCGAGGCTCAGGAATGGAAGTTCTTAAGAAACGAAGAGAGCCGAGAAAACACAGGGAACACTTGAAGCAAGCGTGAACCTTTGCTGCCTAGTTTCCTACACGACTTCGAGTCTGCCCACGTTAGGCAAACGAGCGAAGAGCGCTCGTTTAGTGGAGCGGTTTTATCAAGGCGGACTAATAATTTTACATTTTGTATTTATGTTTTGTTTGGTTGTTGTTGAATAATATTCTTTGGGTTCCCCCCCCCCTTTTAATTTATTGTGTGTGTACGTTGTAAGCCGCCGAGAGTAGAACAGTCTATATTGGGCAACCTTATAAATCTTTAGTAAAATAAGTTCTTGGCGTATCTGCTATAAATTAGGAGGCATTTACAGCGCATTGTTCTAAGTTAATATAGCTTGGCTGATTTTCACTTTATGCAGTGCATTAAACATTTGGATAAACACTATCAAAATGTTTTCACCTGTCGGAGAGTTTGGGCTAATTATTTCAGCTGTCTTTCAGGCAAAAAAAATTTGGACAAGACATTTTGTCATTAGCAGCAGACAAAAACACGGACCAGAGACGAATACCACATTTTAAAAATGCAAAGTCAATATTCTTTTATTACTGGAACAGACTTCATTTTAAAAAGGTCTTCTGTTGGCAAAAAAGAAAATAATTTAACTGCGCAGTGAAAGAATTCCATAATTATTTCTGAATTTGAGTGAAAAATTTGGGGCAATGATTATATAGGAAGCATATAAAACCTTCTATGAAATAACATTAAGTAGAATATTGACAGTTATAAAAAATAACTATTTCTTTAACAGATTAACATGCACACTATGACCAAAGGTATCCAGCCTCAACATTTCCACTGATCTATACAATTCCATCCCTTTGTTCCATCCCTTTGTTCCATCCCTTTGTTCCTAGTTACATCACATATATGAAATGTTCAGTCTGACAGATGTAAGTATTGGTACCCTTATTTGTTTGTTCATATAGTTTATTTACTGCTTCAAACCAGATAGTTTTAAGACAGGGTACAAGTACTACTAATAAAATAGTATAATCATAATAATAAGGAATAGAATATGGTAAACTATTTGGTGTCAATGATCAATACCCAAAAGCCTTCTAAGAAGTCAGGTCTTCTAGAAGGTCGTAAGAGTGGGCGTAATCTTTGATTTATGGAATAGAGTCAGGGGTGTCAAACTGGCAGCCCATTGGCCGGATGCATCACACATAGGCCACACCCACCCCAGCTCCGCAAAGGGGGGGAAACGTCACGTGACAGCAACGTGACACGGCGAGTTTGATACCCATGGAATAGACAGTTCAAAAAGACAGCAATCATCAGAGAAAATCCCTGCTAACAAGCCCTCTCCTGACCACCTTACGGTAGATGGGAACTTTTAGCAGGTATCCTTTAACAATTCATGTGGGGTATATCTGTAAAAGGTGGTCTCTTAGATTCCCAGGCCCAAGCCATATAGGGCTTTATAGGTAGCAATCAGCATGTTATTGCACTTGGAAACATAGTTGCCAGTGAAGCTCCAGAAACAGCTGCGTAAAAGGGTAGTAATGATGTGACTTGATCAGTGACCACATGGAAAACCGCATTGTGGTACAACTGAAATTTCTTGATGGTCTTCAAAGGCTGTCTCACATAGAACAAATGATAGTAATCTAGTCAAGAGATGGCAAGGCATGAGTGACTGCCCTCAACATGTCCTGTTCCAGACAAGACTGCAACTGACACACCAGCTAGAGCTGAAAAAAGGCTTCCTAACTACAGCATTCACCTGCTCTTTTAACGGTAGCCATGAGTCCAGGCGGATCTACAAATTGCAAGCTTGCTCTCTAGGGAAGCATATACATGACAGCAAACTTTTTTTTATTGTAAACTTCCTTAAAACTGTGGTTTCTCTTTAGAATCTGCAAACAATCATTAAATAGGGTCTGATTCAGTATCTTGCACACCTCAGTCCAACCGCTTAGCTATATTTGCCCAATGGAAACATAAACTATATTGTAACACATCATAACACAAATAGCGAAGAGTTCAAAGTATATGCATGCAGGTGCTGATGGATCAAAGGTTACATTTAAAAGTTCATATATCCAAAATTCTCAAACAAATTAACTTTGAGGCATCCTAAAGGCAAAAATAAGGAATGTCCTTCTATTAGTTCAATTTGTGGAATTTGAATTTCTTTTCAACATTTTTAATAGTTGTTATTATTTAGATTTATAGAGCTGCTAAACCAGAAATAATAAGTTCAGAGGTGCGAATGTTGTAAAATATACATGAGTCAATGCAGAAATAGTAGCCTCGTGGGGAAATAAACAAAATTCAAATCACCCATTATTGATCTGGCGTAATCCCAAATTGCCTCAGTCTCTAGTCCGCTGTTTCTCAATCTGTCAGTTTAAGATGAGTAGACTTCAATTCTCAAAATTCCCCAGCCTGTAATCTAGCAGGCTGGCTGGGGAATTCTGGGAATCGAAGTCCACTTATCTTAAATTTTTACAAAGTTGAAAAACACTAGTAGTCTATTTAAACGCTAGGTTTTGAAAGCTTTTATAAGGATAATGGTATTCTAGAGGACAGGAAGAGCAACAAAGAAGGAATAGGTCCCACAATCTGATAGAACATCAACATATTGACAATTTAGTTGATCGAATAGACAGAAAAAAATTACAGAAGGTGGTCCTGAAAATAACCAGATCTTATACCATATTGAAAACATACATCTTTTCAATTCTGTTGGGACTACAGCAACTGGGAAATGTAGTAATATTTACATTTGCAAACTCACTACTGCAGCATATTGCAATTGTATGACTTCTGGAGCTCCAAATGTGTGGAACGTTCCAATGATTACCATTGGCAGGATGCCAGTTTAACTCCAAGCAAGTTTTTTATAATGTTTGTTCCAGATAAACTCAGTAAAGAAAAAGGCAAGAAAACTTTAAGCTTAATGATTGGTAAGTCCCTTAGTCCAATTCCTTATCCTGGACAAGATTTGGGTACCCATAACCTCCAACATCCAAACAACACAAAAAGCTGTGGAAATTAGATTGGAGGATTGGTTAGAAGACATAGGAAAAACACCCCTAAAAGGTGGGGGAGGGGGAAAACCCTAGAAATAATTAATAAACCAGAACGGAGAAATCAGACTCGATCACTTTTAGGTGCCTCACGGGTTGAGGGAAATGTAATCTTGGGGAGAACCTATATTTTTCCAGCGCTGCTTCTGGTTCTCCAAGTATATATATATATATTTTTTAAAAAATCATCATCATCATCATCATTGCGGGGCGATTTTCACCTTTCTGACGCAAGGGGGCGCTGATCCTCGCTTGAACCACGCCAGTGCCTGAGAGTACGTGACAGCTCTCGGGTCTACAATGAACGCCGGCGAGCGGCGGGGGAAGAGGGAAGACCAGCGAGACTACCCCAAAATCAGGAGGAAAAAGAAGAGCGGTTTGCACCGCGTTTACTGTCATTTCAGAACGCCCTCCGCCTCCTGACCCCGTTCCAACCCCCTTCTCCGCTGGCCGTAGCCGTCCGCAGCGGGGGGCTCGCGCTAAGTCCTCCTCCTAGGCATGCCCTTTGTGACTTAAGGGAATTCACTGCAAGGTACCGTGCCCGCTTTTGTTTCTTTCCCTCTTTCCCCTTTTGCTGCATGTGGGGATGTCCTCCCCCTTTTTTTTTCGCCCGCGGCGGGCACGGGCATCGCCTTCTGCTCTTTGCGGGCGAGAAGTAGTGACCGGCGGTGGCACCCCCTCCCAAAAGGAGATTCCCTCGTTGCGTGGCGTTTGTGGCAGCCGAGAGCGCGGAGGACGCCGCTCCTCCTGCCCGCCTGCCGTGCGTGTTGTGTGCGTCGTCTCCCAGATAAAATGCACCGCTTGGGTTGGCCCTGTTAACTGGAGAGAGAGGGACGGTATTAAAAAAAAAAAAAAACCCGCTTCGGCAGGGAAGCCCCTTCACAGAGCAAGCAGAAGACGACAACTACTCTTCTTGGTGTTTGGTCTTAGAAGGAGGGCAGGCGGAGGGAACCAACCCATGCTTTTAAGCCAGCGGAGCGAAACCTCTCTCGGTACATTCTCGGTAAGGGAACTGGAGACACAATAGTCAGCGTGTCAGTTGTGCAAGCTGAAGAGTCGTGCCTGTGCACAATCCCTGCTATTTACGCACCCGTGGCATTTGCCATTGGAAGGGTGGGTTGATCAAAAGCTATGCGCTTCTGTGGAATCAGGTGTACTCCTGTCATTGTTATAAATCCGTTTATTCTGCTCCTGTAATAAATGCAAGCTGTGCCTAAATCCTCAGAGGGATGCTGGGCATTTGCTTCTGTGCATCCCTGCTTGGTCAGTTCATAAGGATTGTACACAGTGAGAGGGGTCACAAATGACTCTTCCTTGTAACCGAGTGGTGCTGTTTGGACTTTAGAACTTGAACGTTCTGAAATGAAAGAGATCGGGCATGTTTGGTGGAGCTGTGACTTGATGTAAGGTGGTTATGGCAGCACCTGTGGTCAGATGTTGTCAGACTCTGGCTTCTCTCAGGGCCATCCAGAAAGCAAGATTGTTGAGGATTGAGGTCCAGCAACATGAATGGTATGGGCACAGGCTCCACACCCATAGCATAAACAAAAATGTTGGGGCCTTAAGGGTATCAGGGATGAGAAGTTATCCTGTGCACCTGTTGCGCAGCATTAGGGATATCTTGAAGTGCTGAGAAGAAACTGACAGTCTTGTGCTTTGGTCTCTTGGAAGAGAATCCCACTGCTGTGCCACATTCAAGTATGACTTGCGAGCATTTTCTATGTACAATGCTTTTTTCATATCTGAGATTTGAAAGGCACTCATTCCCATTCTTGAGAAGAAAGGTTTGTTCAACTCCTTCTGGACTATGAGTAAAGCATGAAAATAACCTGATAGATTTAGTTTACACTCATGCACACAGCTTCATGTTTCATCTCATGGTTATTCATGATATATATATATACTATTAAATAAAAGATGGGGGAAAGTTCTCCCTTTTTGCCTTTTGCCGTCTCCTCTCGGGGCTTGAAAAATGCATCTGGCTGTAAAAACAACCATTTGCTTGGGTTCTCATAGCAAAGAAGCAAAATGTGCTTGTATATACAGAGCAATAAAATTGTGTATCCTGGAGCTAATAATTGACAGGAAATAAAAAGTATTTTCGTTTGACAGATTTTCCACAAACACGAGAGTTGAGAAGGCAATTGCTGTTTTCGTTAGTTCTGCAAAGTGAGAGGATTAAAAACTTCTACTTTTCAGCAGAAATGGGACTGGCAGCTGAGCAGTCAGGTGGTTCCCTCCTTCAGAGTTTCTTATTGGCTCTAGAAAGTCTCATTCAAAAGGAAGTGCAGAAGAGGGCTGACAAACTGGAATAATAATGAGGGAAAATCCGCTACAGCTCTCCTGCTGTTTTTCATTATTCCAGACAGGTGGAAAGCAGGAACACTGGCTCCTTTTTCTGAGCACACCTGGCAGCAACTCAAGAGAGACCCAATTTTGCCAAAATAAAAAGTACCAAAGACAGACCTACCAATGAAGTGTGAAAATTGCACCAAAAAGGTAAGTCTTATTTTTATTACCGTATTTATATCATGCTACCGTCCCAATGCACAAGTACTGGGCAAAAAACCTTTGGCTAGGCTCTCTCTCTGAGCCTTCTCAAGGTAGTTATGCTGGCGGGGGAAACAGGAGAGAGCACTAAGTATGTTGTTTTGAGCTCCTGAAAGAATGGTGCGATGTAAATCTAATACATTCATACATAAACAAACCTGTGTACCTTTTGAAAACAAGCCCAATGGAACTTACTAAAATATATTTGCAAATAAATATGAAGCTTTCTGCTCTTGTGGTGGTGGTTGTTCCTCCTATCCAGAAAGAAATGGATAGTGATAATTAAAAGTAACCTATCTGGACAGAAAATACCTTATTTTAATCTCCAAAACTTGGCTTATGAATTGGAGAAAAAGTAAATAATTGATGGCTGGGATGAGAATAATTTTAAACCAACAGTATTATGGAACCTTTTACTTATTACTATGGTGTTCAAAGTGGAGCAAAGGTATAAATGTGCATTTATAGCATGAAATGATAAAAATAGATTGCATTTCAACTCTGTTCAGTTGTCTTCCCTACACTGTACCTTCCAAGAATCTTGGACTTCAAGTTACATAGTTTTTGGCTGGTGTGGTCATACTGGCTGGAAATTATAGAAAGATTTGGGAGATACCAGCTTAGGGGAAGTTGCTGTATATTTATAGTTTCTGCATAAATAAGAAATAAATGGCATCAATGCTTTAGCTGTTTAACCTGAGAATTTCCATGAATTTCATGAGTTAACTTCTTCATTTCTATAATGTTCAGTATTGTAATTGACCAGGACAGTACATGGTCCTTTTTGATGTTAGGACCATATAGTTAATAGTTAATACTATTTGGAGAAAATTGGAGACTTTTTTCTTATTGAGTGGGGGGAAAGGGGGGGGGACACAAGCTCAGATTCTATATGTATATTGTATGCTGACCTTGCTTTTTGTAGTTCTAACTCCTTGTAGCTTATCACAAATGCTGTTCCTTCACAGTCTCACCACTTGTGTGGATGGGGTTTTATCATTTTGTCCAGGTTGTTAAGAAAATCCCTTATTTCCCCTATCTTTTTTAAACCTCTTTTTGCCTTATGTGAGTGGGACATGTTATTAGAAATAGTTAATGTGTACTACATTTTATTTATCAGGATGAAAGTGGAAAAGTTACATTAACCAACAGATCAAATTTGAAATTTGGTTTCTGTATCATTAAAAATACCATAGAAAACAACTAGCACACAGACTGTTTTCATTGCTTTCCTTAAAAACAATTAGTGCTGTATCAAATGTAGATCTTTCAGTTCAGTTAATATTATAATTCCATAATGTTAATATAAATTTAATATATTAAAACACAAAAGGATGATACATTCCAGTTACTCTGACATGTTTTTTTAAAGAATTATATGTACAACATTAATTGAACTAGAACCAAGAGCAACAGGAATATTTTTGGAAGTGTATGGCAATATAAAGTGCTTCATTTCCTTTCTTTTTCAGACTTCTGTTGTAGTCAGTATTGTTATTTGCTGTGAATTTAATTTGACTAGGGTAAGGGGTTATTCAGAAAAATATTGGAGGGGAGTAGTAATTAAAACAAAATAATGACAATCTGACCTGATTCCAGAAGGTACATATTTTTATAATTCTTACAAAAAAGGAAGATTGCCAAAGTCCATTGACTTCAACTACTTTAGGTATCTTTGTGTGTGGTGGATATATTATACATGGATTTTTTTTGTAGCAGTTTCAGAACAAATACATTTGTGCTCCCTTCCCTTGAAGACTTTTCAGTTATGATGGTCCTTTTTTGTTTTTTGTAATGAGTTATTTAATTGTTTAGGTTTCTGAACATAGTTTATACTTCAGGAATAATCATTTTTGACATTTATGTCCTGCTGTAATATCCACTTTTTAAATTTTACCTTTGTGACAGTCCTGACAGCTTGCTAATGACTTGTCAAAGGCAGAAACTAAGGAGTTTCATGTTTGAAATTAGCAAGTTGTCCACCTCCTAAAGACTTTAGGAGACTTTTGTTATAGTGGAGAGCTGCTAACTGGCAGTCTTGTATATTGGAGTTACTGGATCTAGACCTCAGTTTTCATATTTACTGCCATTGGAGACAGAAAAATACTTAGTCTATTTCCCATCATCTGGATTTTCTTCCTTTTATTTTTTTCCTTCTGTTACCCCCTCTGAGATGGCAGCAGTGCCTTTATTTTATTCCAGTGGATTGCTCTGAAGCTAAGTACGGTCAAGTCTGGTTAATACTTAGATGGGAGACCTCTATTAAATTCCAGGCCTGTAGAAAACATTCCAGAAGAAAGCAGCAATAAACCATGATGTTGCCAGGAAAAGTGCAAGGTTGCATCTGTATACGTACCAGAATTCGAGTTCAGATTGATGGTATCTTTGCCTTAAATGCACCTTGCCTTATCAGTAGTATTATATAAATTATTAGCCATATATGTTGTTTGGTTAAGTTTTGCTAGATATATACAGTTCCCATTGGGTGATCCCATGGACAATTTTTTCCATCCTCTTTTATTCTACCTCAGGTGGCTTTAATCATTGTGATTGTGTTGCTTCTGAACAAGTGATGTTTTATGCTGTGTTTCAGGAATGTAGTAAAAAACAGAAGAATGATGATCCACAAAATGCAACAGTTGATGTTCTCAATTCAAATGATGAAAACAAAGAGGTAAATTCCCTTTAGATGAATCTCTGAATTGCATTGCTCTCCAGACAGTTTAAATTAACTAGGCATTTCTGAAGGTGGCTGAAATGAAGATAACCCCCTTCCTCCATTAATTTCAGCATTTAGTTGCAACATATTCTTGTGGTTTGCAGCCAGCATGCTTTTCTTGTCCAGTTTGATAAATTCTAGTGCAGCAGTTAGATTTCTGAATGCCAGACTATTGAAAAGATTATAATTCTGAAGAATTCCCACCACGCTACAATCCTGATTTTCCTAATCATACATTTTACTCTAATGGCCTGTTAAAGATTAATGAAATTATTCTGCATTTAAAGGAAGCTCTTTGGAAAAAAAGCATACCCAGAATCCAGTGGTAATATTTAATGCAGTACAAATAATCTTTCTTAATTACTTCACTTAATTCTCAAAGTAAATGAATCTTTAAAGTCATAGGAATTAGTCTCAGCTCACTGTTAAGATCCTTCATAATCTAAATATCATTCACAGAAATATTTGCTGTTTGAGAAATATGTGACCAGGTGACCTAAGTAAATGTTTTCTTGCTGCCTTTGCCCACTTGCGTCTCTCGCAGTGTCCCAAATTTATGCCAACTACAGTTTTTGCCTCCCTTTGCTCCGGCATGTGGCCTTGATCTTTTCCTTAGCCTAGCGTGAGAGAATGTTAAATCCTCCTTTGCTGTATCAGGGTTAAAATGGTCTTTTCCAAGGTCAGCTTCAACATGTGTAACTTGGCAGCTTTGGAAGGGAGTCGAGTGATTGGCAGTGGCTGGGAACAAAAGCCACAGAGACAGGATAGGGATTGGTAACAGAGATAGCCAATTGCATACCAGTGGAGTATGAATTGATTGAATCGAACTGAACTGAATAAATGAATTTAAGGTTTCTAACCATTCAAGGATTGGGGGAAGAGAATCTTTCAACTTGTCATTGGAGAAAAGTTGCTAGGATTTTATTCAAACCAGACATTGATTATGCAGCAGAGAGAGAGGATTACTTCGAAAAAGAAACTAACCTTACTAAGATAGGATACACTGCTGTCTTCATCTGAATAATAGCATTCAAATTACAGAGGTGAAACCAGGATGAAACCTTTCCACTTTGCTTTTCACTCAATCAGCCACTTTTTTTCCAAAAGCTGGGGGGGGGGGGAAACCTAAATTTGATTAAAGTGGAGGGAGTAAAATTAGAGAACCTACAGTTTTAATTAAGGGCTGTGCCTGCTTCCCATAATTCAAGTGTTACAGACAGAACACTTACCTATTGTGTGGTACTTAATCGTTCATTACTTCTTATTTCAAGAATAACTGCACTATGTTCTTTTTTTATTTCGTTACATTTTCTTGATGGATTTTTTTAAAATTTATTCATTTCCAGAAAAGTGAATTCCATAAGTTGGCTAATGCTAAAATATTCCTTAGTGACTGCCTAGCTTGTGACAGTTGCATTACAGCAGAGGAAGCAGTCAAAGTTTACCAGCAGAATCCAAATGAGTTCTTCCGTGTACTGAACCTTAATAAGGTAAAGGGGATGGTGTTTATATGCTTATACATGCCCAGGAAGTTTTCTGCCCTAACATGTCAATCTAAAACATTGTGGTACATCCAACTTCTTGTTTTCTTTACTTTGCCTTCCCTGTTTCCTACTTTTAGATTTTATCCTCTGAGATCTTTCCTTAAAAGCTGTTCTCAATTCTTCGGTACTTCTTTCCATACTCATATTATAGCCAAACATCTGTTACTTGTTCCTTATATTCAAAACTCTTCAAATCCATTGCTTCTAATTAGTGACTTCTTAGTGCTAAAAAGAACAATGTTGCTGATGACAATCGTCGTTTTCCCAGGCATAGGATTTGGATGGTATTTTTTAAAATTCCCTTCTTTTTTTAATACCATCCATCCAGTTTACCACTAAATCTCGTGGCATCAAATTTTGAATAATTCTAAAGTCTACCTTTTTATTTCAGTGCCAAAATCCTGCTTCTCTTATTTCTTTCTGAGTTATTGGACAGACAAAACATTTGATCTCATTTGAAATCTTTTCCTCTCTTTCTACTTGTTACTGCACACCAGTATGCTTTCCTTTTTAGCCTTTACCCTGCATCCTTTTTTCTTCCTGCATGCAATGTGGAGGGCCTTACCCAATTAAATCCTTTCATTTGTTTACTCTGCCCTACCTTCTTTCATTCAGCACACCCAGGCTTATGTACTTCTATTAATCTACCTCCTACTCCCTCTTTCCTTTTCTAATCCAAGAAATTCCTTTCCTCCCCTACATTGGCTATATTTTTTCTTTGGCCCTACCTCTATTCAGAAAGCTCATTTGATTAACCTTGTTAAATTATTATTTATTTAAGATTGAAGGGAGGGAACTATTCGCACTTTACTTTTTGATTCCCCACCCCACCCCATTTTCTTCTGCTCGCTTTGCTATAGTTTCCTGTCTTTAAATGTGAATTTGTGAGCAGGTTTTTAGTTGTGAATGTACCTTCTGAATGTTTTATGATACACACCTTCCAATGCTGAGATTTTATTTGTTTTCTATTATTATTTTTGTTATATTATATGTTATATTGTCCTGATTTGGCTATTTATTATTATGGGGATGTTTTGTTTTTGTCTCATTCTAACTCAGAGGTTTATTTGCTTTAGTAAGAATTGGCACCAGATGTAAAAAGCCAAATTAATTTCTGTATGAAGCAACACTGCTTGATGTAAGAAGGCCATCTCTTGTATAAGTTACACTCTAAATGTTTGCACTTAACACACACATGTGTTTTATTTTGCTTTCCAGAAGTGTGATACCTCAAAACACAAAGTATTGGCAGTGTCTATATGTCCTCAGTCCTTGCCTTATTTTGCTGCTAAATTCAATCTCTCAGTAACAGAAGCAGCTAGGAGGCTTTGTGGCTTCCTCAAAAGTCTTGGTAAGTTTTTCTACTAGATGAAAAAAGAAAGGAAAGCTGAAGACAGCATTAAAAACGGTTGTTGTTTCTTTAAAAAAAAAACCATTGTTGCTTCCTTAGACATTTTTTTATAGCATGTGTGTCAGAGTACAGGCAAGGATTGCAAAATGATTGAAATAAGTGAGCTGTTTATGGATATGACCACAAGTGTTATAAATGGGGATATAATTAGGCAGTTAAGGCAGTACAGAAAAGGCAAGAACACATACACATCTTTTCATTATGTTTTTGTTCATAAAAATGTCTAGTATAGAGTTTTAAATCTTTCCAAGAATTGCACATCCCCTGGAGATAGTCAACTGCCATGGAGAGGATTAAAGGGAAAGACCAGGACTGCATCTACTTGCTGTCTTTATCCAAAGTTCTAGGCATTTGGGCTGACACCTGGGAAGAGATCTGCATACTTCCACCTTGATTGTATGGTCCTTGCCCACTGCTTTTGCATGGGGAGAGATGATATAGTTACAACCTATATTCCAGGGGTGTTAAACTCGCGTCGTCACGTCGTCACTTGATGTATCGCGTCTTTTTCCCCCTTAGCTAAACCGGGGGTGGGCATGGCCAGCGTGTGACGCATCCGGCCCGCAGGCTGCGAGTTTGATACCCCTGCTCTATTCAGAATGGAAGGGGACATCATTTGAATGCAAGAACAAAAGTGATCCTGATGTCATACACAGACATTCTTTTACATAAATCAATAGTCTCCTCAGCTTTAAAAAAATATTTAGTATACTGCTTGAAGGAAAAGAGGCAAAAGCTATTGTTAATTCAGCTATAAATTGGTATCCTAGAACAGGGGTCACCAACCTTTCGGACCTCAGGGACCACTAAATTCATAATTTTAAATCCCGCGGACCACTAATACGAATCCAGCGTGCTGCTTGCTGAAGCGCCTGGACTCCCAGTGACGGGATGGGGTCCTTTAGACACTTAGCTTGGCCGCCTGCTTCTGCAACCTTAAACACTCAAAGAGCCATTTGGACCTGTTTCTCACAGAAAACAAAACACCGGGATCTCTCATCTCTCTTTCTCTCTCACACACATCTCTCTCTTCCCCCCTCTTTCTTTGTCTCTCTCTCTCTCTCTCTCTCTCTCATCTCTCTTTCTCTCTCCCCCTCTCTCTTTCTCTCTCTCTCCTCTCTCTCTCCCCCTCCCCCTTGCCTTCGTCTTTCTCTCTCTCTGTCTCTCCATCTCTCTCTCTCTCTCCTCCCCCCTCTCTCTTTGTCTGTCTCTCTGTCTCTCCTCTCTCTCTCTCTCTCATCTCTCTCCCCCCTCTCTTTGTCTGTCTCTCTCATTTCTCTTTTTCCCTCTCCCCCCTCTCTTTGTTTGTCTCTCTGTCTGTCTTTCTCCTCTCTCTTCCTCTCTCTCCCTTATCTC
>QLTV01002664.1:858921-876975 GCA_003457575.1 Thermophis baileyi
CTAGAAGAGCAAATAGGGGTACGGAAGAGAAACCTTGCTGAATTCCATTCCATTCCATTCCATTCCATGTCTCTCTGTCTCTCTCTCTCTCTCTCTTTCTCTCTCTCTCCCTCTCTCTCTCCCTCTCTCTTCCCTTCTCTCCCTCATCCCTCTCTCTCTCCCTCTCTTTCTCTCTCTCTCATCTCTCTCCCCCCTCTTTGTCTCTCTCTCATCTCTCTTTCTCTCTCTCTCTCTCATCTCTCTCACCCTCTGTCTCTCTCTCTCCCCCTCTCTCTTTCTCTCTCATCTCTCTCTCCCCACTCTCTCTTTCTCTCTCTTTCTGTCATCTCTTTCCCCCACTCTCTCTTTCTCTCCCCCCTCTCCCCCCTCTCTCATCTCTCTCTCTCTGTCATTCTGATTCTCCGGCACGACCGAGGTGCGCACAGCACCAACAAGGGCCAGAAGAAACACCTGCGAGACCCAGCAAGAGATGAAGCTTTGCTCCCGTTCTGGAACGAATCTCCATCCCCTGCCCTTCCCTTCTCAGGCCAGGCGAGGAGTGACTGGGAGGGCGAGGGGCGGGGATAGCCAGTGGTGGGATCATCCAACAGGAAGCCACAGCAGGGGGACGAAAGAACCACGGGTTGCTTTGGACCGCCTGCGCCACCCCCCACCCCCCATTGCCGCAACAGCACCATTACCTTGTTCTGGCCGGCGAGGGCTGTGCTACTCCTTGCACGTTGCACCACCTGCAAAGTTGCAAGTTGCACATACCTCCCTCTATGGTGGAGATTTCCAGCCCCACCATGAGCTGCCTGGCTGGTCCCATATTCCAGAGCTCTAGTCACAGGACTGGCCATTGGTCATCCCAGAGCAGCTCCTTCACCCGGGTGCGCCACGGACCACCACAATTTTTTCACGGACCACCGGTTGGTGACCTCTGTCCTAGAAAGCTGTGGTACAGGAAAAGAGGAATTTGTTATGGAACTGAAGATGTGTTGAAAGCTTGAATTGCTTTCACATTTTACCCAGTGGGTGAATCACTATTTTAAATAGATATAGATATATATATATCTTGCCAGTGAACTTACAAGATCACCAATTCCCTGCCCTAGCTGCAGATGACTAAAAGTCATACAGACTTGACCTGGGTTTTCAGCATCCAAAAATGGGCATCAGCTTCCCATACAACACGTTTTCCGTTTTCTTCAGAATTTAAACTCAGAAGATACAGCACAGCAACAAGCACATCTCCATTTAAAAGGATATCAGGAGATAATTAGAAACTTTCGCGCAAGAGCCGCTATCAGGCAAAACATAATACTAGGCACGAAAGGCATAATATATGGTGTATACTTTGTCTTAGGGCAGCTTCGAAATGTTTCCTGCAGTTTTGTCCTTCAGAGCGTAGCATCTCTTGCTTACTTTAGAAAAAAAAATGCTTTATTTGTGGTCCTCCACAATAGTTGCCCATGCCCTTTACTTTTGAAAGTTTATCTCGTGACTATGTATATTCTCTGTCTTTGAGTCTTTTTTCATCCTCCATTGCCCTAATGAATGATGAAGAATCCACATAGGGAATGAATGGTAGGAAGGAGAGTAGAGCAGCAGGAAGTGGGGTAGGCTACAGGAACAGCATATTTGAAGGTTTGATCAAATTTCTCAATGGGAAGGAATGTCTGTTAACATTCTGTAAACTTAAAGATGAACTTTTAGGCTGCTGCTTGGATGGGTGGATGGAGAGGTTCTATTTAAATCTTTTCCATGTGAAAATAAAGGTTCCACGTGAAATGCAGAGGACACATGCTAAAAACCAGCATTGCCTGGAGAAAAAAAAGTAATTCAGTTCTGTAATTCTGTTCTCTAGGAGTGCATTATGTCTTTGACACCACAATAGCTGCTGATTTCAGTCTTCTGGAGAGTCAGAAGGAATTTGTGCAACGGTACCGCCAACAGAATCAGGAAGAACATGTTTTGCCAATGTTTTCTTCTGCCTGTCCAGGTGAGAAATCTAAATCCAGACATGCTGTAATTTGCTTTTCCAAAGTTTGCTGTAATGAGATATGAGTTCGTTCAATAATGATGGAGACAGTGGGTTTCCTGAAGTGTGATTCTCTCATTTGGCTTGCCTTAGTGTTGCATCTATGTGTTGGGAAATTATTTTTTATTTTAAAAACATAGCAGCAAAGAAACTTCTGTTTTTCCATTCAGAAGATTGGTATCAGTTTCAGTTCTGTAGTAGTGCTTGTCAGCTGGTAGCAAATAGTAATAGCAAATTCTGACAGAGGGGACATCCTGTTTGGTTCGTTTTTTTCCATTCTTTTATCTCGTAATGTTACTCTTTCATGTTACTATAATATAGTTTATAGCAAGTCAGCATTCCCTAGCTTTTTTGTAATGGAGCATTTAATGAATGTGGTTACAAGTGGGCTGATTTCCTGCCACTTCCCTATAGTTTTTTTCCCCATTTTTTTTAAAGCATTGTTTTTCAATCCTTTGCATTATATTTGCCTCAAATATCACTGATGTTGCCAAAGCAATTCAAACAAAAAATAGAACAGCATAGAATACAGAATTGTTATATAGAATAATAATACAGAAATATTTTAGCATATGGACCGAAACCAGATGTAGGCAAACTACTATATACTAATTTACAGGAATGTGTCTTTGGATATCATAAACAGTAAGAGAAGGGAGGGAGGGAGGGAGGGAGGGAAGGAGGGAGGGAGGAAGGTTTCTGACCTAGGCTTCCTGATAAAGCATAAATCACAAACGTAGTCCCCAAAAACCTCTTTTTATTTCAACGGCTGTGAATTATTTTCATTCACAGCCCTAATAAGTCCCAAACAGTTTTAATTAGTCCGACAGAAGTCTGCCACAGTCTTTTGGAAGAAAGCTGATAAGCACCCACCCTTATCTCTCTTGACACGCTGCCAAAGACCTAATTGGCAAGTAGCTTTGCAAGGCCAAACAGAACACAGAGTCAGAACGGAGCTGCTGAGTTACACCGACTAGAATTGAACAAAGTTGCTTCCTGTTGCTTCCTCACATCCTTTTTGCTCCACTTTTATGTCCTATGGGAGGGGCCAATCATCTCCAAGCCTTACTCCTGAGTAGCCCTTTTCTTCCTTAACTGTTCTTGCCTTCTGGCAGCTCTGCGCATGCGCGCATTGGGAACAGGTTCCCCCTGTTCCTCTGCTTCGCTGATGTCAGCCTCTGGAGGCTCCGGAGTCAGCACGGAACTCCCAGATGGCCCGGGCCCCATCTCTGCCTCCGACACATAGCCTTCTCCAGACTGCAGGACTGGCCCATGTTCTTCCCCAGCCTCCTCGCTGTCCGACTCTGCTGCCAGCTCCTCAGGCTGCTGGTGGACCACAACAGGAAGGAACTTTAAAACATATATTCTATCCATTCTAGCTAAATTCTAGGTAAATTTTGAGCCAAGACAGAATGGACAAAAATGATCGAAGAGGGCCAAACAATTTTATGAGATATATATGGCAGTAACACTCAAATTCATAGACCATTCCACATTTTGTTTTATTTTAGTATAGAACTTTATAAGACCTCACACAATCCTAGAAAGACTGGGTGGTGCACTGTATAGAAAGAACAACCATCACATGCAATTAGTTGCAAAATACAATTAGTATTCTACCTTACATTTTGGCTGGCAAGTAAATAAATAGTTGCTAAGCTTGGAACAGGTGAAAATGGATGCTTCAGGCATTACTATTGCAAAGCGTCTTGCAATTTCAACTGGATATATGTAAAACATTTGCTCGAAACATTCAGCTTTTTGACATTCTACAGAATCAAATCGTGATTGTTATCAGTTTGTCCAGCAGAAGTTCCAGCAGACATTTTGCACCTTAGCTATAAGACTGTTACCAGAATAGCTGAAGTCTCTATGCCAGGCCTCTTCTTTCCTCCTCTCCCATTCTTAAGTTAGCACTGGGAGTCCTCAGCTCTTTCTCAGTCAACTCTTCTCCACTCCAGTTGGACTGAGGCACAGCTCTGGCTGGGAAGAATGGCAGCTTTGGTTGAAAGCACACAGGACATCCGGTTGTGAATGGCAAACATTGACTTTGAGCAGAAGAAGGGCTGTATTTCTATACGGTAACCAGGAAGTGCTATGGGTCCGGTCTTCAGCTTTTCTATAACCCTATTTCTGGAGTTCTGCCTTGGAGCTGACTCTGCAGAAAAGGTCTGAGTGCTTGTTTCAATAAAGATAAACACCTTCTGGAGCCTGCTCCTTATATACCAAGGCAGTCTGCGTGATCGTGCAATGGCAAATGTGTGAAATTGCAAGGCTAGACTTAATACCCTGAACTCTGTTTTTCTTCTTATCAAAACAGATACTTGGAGGTCACTCAATTTACAGAGTGACTCATGCTATAAACTGGTTCTCGACTCAGCTCATTAAACTTTGCTGAGACTTGTTTGATCAGAAATTATAAGACTTGGAGGCTCTGGAAGCTCACCTTTGATGAGATGAATTATTATAAATGATTTTTGGCACCACCATCTTTGTTTCAGGGAGCCACCGCTGCATTACACATTATATTTTGTTTACATAACTTGTAACATGTACCGGTATGTGTTTCAAAATAGTACCAGTGTATTACAACAAAGTCATTATACATAATACATTTTTTTTCACTCTCTGCTAGAAGCGTTCTATCTGCAAATGTGAAAGGACCAGGAATTCATGCATGTGTAGATATGAGGGGGTGAAGCCAAAAAAGACAAGAGAGGATAAGGAAAAGCAAGTGCATGCTCAGATAAGTTTGGACAGAAGGGTCAACCAGCTGCTGTGGCTTGCCCTAGGCTTTCAGAAGGGAACTAAGAAGATTTGCAAATAGGGAAGAATAAAGTGACATTTGTTTTTTCCAGGTGGATTGAAAGTATCTTTGTGGCTTCTTCTGACCCGAACCTTAAGTAGAGCCTTTACTGAAGAAAGAATCACATCCACTAATAACCTTATTTGGTTGTGATCAGGGGTGGGTTCTGCTTTTCTTCGCTGCCGGTTTGCTCAGTGACGTGCCGCGCGGGCGCGGGCTTCGCGCATGCTTTGCGCATGCTTTGCGCATGCGCAGTGCTTAAAAAATGCAAAAAACAAGATGGCACCATAGGCGCCGCCGAAAGAACCAGTTTGGGGGCGTGGCAGGCCTGGGTCGCTGCCGGTTCTAGCGACCCAGGCCGCCAAGTTACTACCGGTTCTATAGAACTGGTCCGAACCGGGAGGAACCCACCTCTGGTTGTGATGACTGGGGGGAAAAAAGTTGATTGAAATTTTGCTTCCTGGGAACTCAGCCAGTCTGCAATATAGTTTTTCCTACATGTCTTGCCCTAACTGGAATTCTAAGTGGAATGCCATTCAGTGCAGTGGAGAATACTTGCCCCTCCGGCAATTTGTTGCTTTTGTCTCCCACTGCCCCCCTCCTTTTTAAAAAGAATTGTTAAAATGTGATCCTTCAGTCCTGACCAAGATCTGACAACTATATTGGTTTTCCCACAGGCCTTGTATATTTTTATTTGCTTATTTATTTCTGCATTCTAGGCAGTTTACAGAATAGGATTAAAACTTCCGTTAAAAATAAAATACCATCATTCTAAATCTAGAACATTATGGGGGAAATAATGATTGCTATTGCAAAAGACTGTTAAAGTGTTATTCTTAATGTTAAAGAGGGCCTAATACAGACCCTTTCTGGGACTTTTCAGGTCAAAGATTTGCTTGATCAACTTAGAATTTTAGCAGCTATTTATGCTGTTGCTTATTCAAAACAATTTCTCATTAAAAGAAACCTTGAAGCAATCTAAAATCAAATACTGCAATTGCAATTAAAACACTAGTTTTTTAATTAAAAAATTTGAATCAAACAAATGTTACGATATATTAACATTAAATGCCCATTCTGTTTCATTGATATTACCATAGCTCAAGGTGGCAAGGCAGTGAGTTCCAATCCAGTTCTTCTGAGGTTCATGCTTTCCTTCACTTTACCTAGTCACGCGGTAGCCAATGTTCACTCCCTATGAAGTCATAAGGTAGTCAAATGTGATTGGAAACATAGTTTCCTCACGTTATTTCATTATATAGTCCCTTAATGGATAGTGTTATGTAGGAAGAGAAAAAGAAATCTAAAGATGGTGTTGCAGAAGTTTCAGATCTGGGCTATAAAAAGACTTGAAAAAAAATTGAAAAATCACATTTCTGGGAAATATTATTGTATGTCTTGAAAATGTTCTTGCAGCCCTGAAATATTTGCAGAAAACATTTGGTACTGCAAAAGCAAAAGACGATAGCCTCACTGATAGCGACAGCCTGCCTTCTGCCTATTTTCCTTTCTCATACATGCATAACTTCGTGTGTGGCCTTGTACAGTTGAGGCTACTAAATCCAGGCACCAAGCTTGGTACCCTCTGCCCTATAATTTCAGGCACTGCAGGATGCTAATTACTGGCATTGAAGAGGAAGAAAGTATCTTTGCTGAAAACCTATGGCAATCATTTGGATTTTCCTAAACATCAAGCCTGGAAATAATTTTGCAAATGTAAGATTTTCCTATGAATCTGGCATTCATCGTTTCTATACCTGATAGTTCCTGGGGCAAACACATTAGTCCAATTCTCATGTAACAATCCAAGTCTGGAAAATTTTCCCAAATTCATACTGTCTTCAGCCTGATGATCCCTCAGTGATACGATGTTGTCAGAGAACAAAACCAACTACATCCACAAGGCTTGCTGGAATAATTCCTTTATTATCAATTCATCATCATAGTGATACAGTAGTTTTGAAAGATGGCTTTGGGTTCGTCTTCTTAATTTAATTAAATTTTAACTACTTTGGTTAGGAATATTCCACCCACTTCAGACCCTCGTTTACTAATTTTGTTTGTGCTTTCTAGGCTGGATCCAGTATGCAGAGAGAGTCCTGCCCAGCATGGTAATCCCACATATTTGCACTGCGAAGTCACCACAACAGATCATGGGTTCCCTTGTGAAGAATTATTTTGCCAGACAGCAGGTATGAGTTTGCAGTTTCTGATTTGGGGGCTTCAAACAGTTTTGAGAGCAAAGTGTTCTTTTCTCATTCTGGTCTTAGATCCTCATTCCTGGTATCATTTTACAAAGGGTTTTATCCAGGGGTGAAATGCTCCCGGTTCGGGCGTGCCTGTGGGTCGCCGGACAGCCGATAGTGACGGAAGCGGGAAACTTTGCCCACCCGTCCGGATGCCGCCATTTGGGTTCTTTTACCCTCTGCACATGCGCAGAACCCAAGAAAACAAGAAAAAAATAGTTTTTGGCCACCACGCATCGCATTTTTGCCCTCCCCGGCCCCCAGAAGCACTCTGCAGTGCTCCGCACGGCCCGTTTGTGCCAAAAATGGAGGGCTTGGGAGCCCAAAAACGGGCCCATTTTTGGCGAAAATGGGACCTGCGGAGTACTGCAGAGTGCTTCTGGGGGCCGGGAAGGGTGAAAACGCAATGCGCGGAGGGTTCGGGAGGCCAAAAACGCCCATATTCGGTCTATAAGACACACCTAAATTTTCACCCACTTTTAGGGGGGGGAAAGGTGTGTCTTATACTCCAAAAAATATGGTAATTCTCCAAGCAAGCTATAGATTGAGCATGGGGAAACATATATGGAGGCCAACCAGGATAGACTAATTTTGTTAATTTCCAATCTAACAAAATCCATATTCCAATAGAAGAGAATATCTGTAGCTCAATTATTTGCTTGCCGATGTTTCATGACCCAACTAGGTAACGTCATCAGTGCAGACTGATAATATTGCCTAAATAGGCCATGAAACATCTGTAAGCAAACAGTCAAGCTCAAGAGCATCAAGATGCCCACAAATCCAAATTCTGTAAGAAATGCTTTCTGAAAAAACGTTGCCCTGTATATGTGTGTGTGTAATGTATTTTCTTTTTTTCTCTTTTCCCATTAGAATCTATCCCCTGATAAAATTTTCCATATTGTGGTGGCCCCTTGCTATGACAAAAAGTTAGAAGCATTACGAGAAGACTTTTATACCCAATTGTATAACTCTCAAGATGTAGATTGCGTTTTAACATCAGGTAATATCTTCTTTACAATATACTGCAATTTCTTTTACTCAAATTTCTTTTAACAAGGATATTGTACGAGGACCTACAGTCATGTAACAGTAAGGTTGGCTGGGTAGATATGATTGGGTATTTTAAGAGAAGAGGAGAAGGATTGGCAGCCGGAGTAGTTTACATTTTGAAAGGTTGCGATAACAGTGATATTTTTCATCTTTGATATTACATTGTGTTATTTTGGTGTCTGCTGGACATATATGGTGACAGGAAATATTTCTGATAAGATCTGCCCTGATTATATATAAAACAGACAATGGGGGAATGCACTTGTAATACCAAAAGGATACATAGATGCTGAATTTGCTATCCCATCCTCTCACTCTCCCCTGGGAACTTAACTTCCTAGAATCTTCATGTGCCACTTTTCCATGACCCCAAACTGAGACTGACTGGGACAAATGTATCACAGTGAAGTAAGCTGTGATTGAGAAGACTGTCATGTTTCTGTGCTTCATATTCTTTAAATTGAAACATGACAGAGTCAGAGTCATTGGGGAGAATGTCCATGGGCATGTGAGGTTTCCGACGTAGTTTATTCTTTTTCTGATTTTAACAAACTCAGAGATCTTGTATAATTTTTATCTCAAATGCCCAAATACCTTTATTGCCCTTGAGTACTAATGAATCTTCATTTGTTATTGGGAACTACGAGATCATAATTTTCAGTTTCAGAGTGACAACAACAATGTGTTTGGCTACCTCACCTGAGGGAAGAACCAGTTAGAAGCCAATTAAGTTCAGACTTAGCTAATATTTGGATGGAAGCCCTCCAGCTGTTTTCCAGATGGGAGAGTAAAAAAAAAAACTGTTCTAGAAAAAGAAGAGAATTCTCTTGAGAATTAGTGTTTAGTAACCTTGTTACATATTTAAGAAAGTTTTTTTCCCCCATACAGGTGAAGTCTTCCAAATGATGGAGCAAAGAAAAATATCATTGAAAGAAATAAGTGAGGTGTCCTTTGATACCTTGTAAGTAGCTTTGATGAGCTTTTTGTTTCATGATTTCTCTAAAAACTATCACCTTAGGCATCTCCATCAGATGAAAGCATTTCAGAAGCACAAATATGAATTATTATGGCCTTCGTATTACACTACATAAAGTGACGATCCTGTTAAAAATTGGTTTGTTTCAGCATGCCATCCTTGTAAAAATTGTTTGCGTATCCAGAGATCCTGGGTATATTTGGGTAAATGGACTGAACTGTCCCCCATCCCCATCGCTTTTCTTGCTGGCTGTCCTGTAGCTCTTCATTGCAGAACCAAAGTATTAGCCAGCTTCTTTGTTCCCTTTGTCTTATTTACCAGCAGACACAAGAAGAAAACGATGAAGCAGCCAGCAGCTCCTCCCTCCCTCCCTCCTTCCCTCCCTCCCTCCAACATATGAGTAGATGACATGAGCCAGATGGGAGTTCAGCAGTTCCCATCCAAGTGAAATATTGATGTTGCCAGATAGGTTGACTTCTGCTAATGTGAGCGTCTACAACCCCTGACAGTAACACTACCATATGCTCTGAATTGTAGTGCAGAAGCGAGTGTTATTGTTGTGCTATTTGCAGAGATGACGGAGTGGCATGCCCAGCATGCAGTACTGGGACACATAAGCTTTGCTTTGTGGGGTTGACACTGGGCCTACATGCCTGTCCTAAGATGCACTTGCTGTAGAAGCATGGAATGTTTATCATAGCACATAAGTGGGAAGCCTCCTCACTGTCGAACATTGTATGGTTTGCAAGCAGTGACAACTTTTCTTTCATAAGACAAACTGCTAGAAGTGGCATTTTTAAAACATTTAAGTATTGCTTTAAAATCTAAGAATTATATTATGGTGGAAGTCTTTTAGCCTTTTGTCTTCTGAAAGAGCAGTTGGTACCCATTTTATTAGAAACATTGTCTTTAGCAATATTTGTCTACAGGACAAATATGTCATTTAGTCTGCAGGAAACCAAACAACTAGGAAAGAAAAGACTTGCTTACAAGACAGGGGTGGGTTCTAACTTACCTCGCTGCCGGTTCGCTTCCTCCAGCGTCACATGGCCACGCCTCGTGGGCGTGCATGTGCTTTGCGCATGCATGCGCAGTGCAAAAAATAAAAATAAAAATCCCCCCCCCAAAAAAACAGCCGAAAACAAGATGGCGACGCATGCGTAGTGCTGGAAACTCTGCTTCTGCGCATGCACAGAAGAAAAAAAAATAAAAAAGTTCAAAAAAAAAGATGGCGGCGTCCACGGACCGGCACCAACCGAACCGGATCTGTGACATCATCATGATGTCACCAGTGGGTCGCTACCGATTCGGGCGAACCGGTCCAAACCGGGAGGAACCCACCTCTGTTACAAGATCAAATGGAAGATAAATCACAAACACCATTCACAGCTGCAGTTATCTGTTATTTTTAACATTTGTATGATGTTCTTCCAAACTAGGATTTGTCATGCACATATAACAATTGTTTATTCCAATCCAAGGGCTACAGAAATGCACATATCCACATAATATGGCTATGGGTGGCAGAAGTTTTTTGATTCCCTTACTGTGTTAAGTGGGGGTGCGATGGCTCAGCAGGTAAACACACTGAGCTTGCCAGCTGGAAAGCTGACAGCCCGGCTTTGAGAATCCAAGTGCCCCGCAACAGGGTGAGCTCAATTGTTACTTGCCCCAGTTCCTGCCCATCTTAGCAGTTAAAAAGCAGGCATATGCAAATAGATAAGTAGGCACCATCTCAATGAGAAAGTAACAGTGTTCTGTGTGCCTCAGCATATAATCATGTTGGCCACATGACCATGGAAAGGGTTTTCGGACAATGCTGACTCCCTTGGCTAGGAAATGGAGATGAGCATCATCCCTTAGAGTCAGATACAACTGGACAGGGGAAACCTTTACCTTTTATCCTTCCCCAATCTAGATATGCTGCACTATAGCTCCCATAACTCTCAGCCAGCATCAGCCTTTTGCCTGGAATGATAGCATGGTCAGTCACGTTTAAGGGGCAGGGGTGGGTTCTGGATTTTCCTACTGCCGGTTCGCTCAGGGATGCGCCACGCGGGCGTGCGGGCGTAGCGTGCCATGTGGGTGGGTCGCACGCACGCATGCGTAGTACTATAAAAAAGCTACGCATGCGCAGAAGCAAAAACCAAGATGGCGGCGCCATAGGGGGCGTGGCAGGCCTGGGTCGCTGCCGGTTCTAGCGTCCCAGGCCATCAAGTTACTAACAGTTCTATAGAACCGGCCTGAACCGGTAGGAACCCACCTCTGTTAAGGAGTCAAGGTTGCCATTTATACAAAGCGACCTTGGTTTTCCACCTCTTGACTCTCCCCTTATTGCTTAACAGGTTTGGTGGCATAAAAGAAGAGCTAAATCGGCATGATGGAAGATCAGATGGTTATCTAGAGCACATCTTTAAACACGCTGCCAAGGAGCTATTCAACACTGAAGTGAAGGAGCTCACCTACAAAATATTAAAGTAAGTTGCTTAACTAAAAGTTAAGCAGAAAGAGAAAATAACTGCTTTTCAAGCCACACGTACAGGTAGTCTTATAACAGGATGGCCATTGTAAGCCAGTGTGATCATAAAGCAAGAAGGTGAGTGCACCAATTTCAGCATTCATTCCCTGTTGCGATCATTAACTGAGAATCGTGGGTCATTAAGTACTCACTCCAAGCCTTTCTGGGCTTGGTCCCTCCCAGCTGTGAGCCTCAGTAAGTTAAGGGACTGCTTCCAACTTCCCCCACCCGCCTATCCACCCCATGCATCTGTGCCCTTTTGGCCACCCTGTATCCTGTCTTACAGGGCGACAAGCAGCCCCAGAACCTCATGGTTCTGGGGCTGCTTACCACACCCCAGGAAACCTCAAGCCATCCATCCTATCCTGGCAAGCCCCAGCAAGCATTCATTCACCCAGCTGCCTTCTCTCCCAGTTCCCCACGCCGACTTTTGCCTTTTGCACCCAACTGCCACAGCCAAAGCAGGAGAGCTTCACTCTCTTTGCTGCCTCCTTTTTGGACCCAGTTTCTCTGGCGAACTTTTCCTATATGGGACTCCTGAGCCTTCGTAAAACTGAGCTCTTATTTGTGAAGCTGCGCAATCTTCAGAACACCTTTGGAAAGACAGCACAGCTAATGCAGTGCAGCTTTACAAAGGCAGCACAGATTTATGAAGGCTAGGCTACTTTGTTGGCTATAATATTTACTTAAGACCTTGATCCAACCTTATTTACATATTTGTTTTGTATACAAGCCTTCACTTCATGGATCAGTATTAGATTTGTTTCTAAAACACTGTACATAAAGCATGCAATTGCTTAACAGCCATTGTTTATTTCTGGGTTGTTTTTTTTTAATCAATGTTTAAGAAATCCGATAAGCTTTGGAAGGCTGGGACCCTTGAGTTGAAGTTGCTTTTAGGCATAAGAATTCCAAAGGGGAAATCTGTCCACAAGGCCACTTTCTGAACCTTCAGAGCCTGGCCCCTTTGCCTGCAGGGTAAAATTGTTCTGAATTAAGAGAGGCAAAGACTGTCCCTTGCTATAAAAGTCCAAGACCTGAACTCTTTAAGGTCAGTTATTAGCCTTTCTTTATGAAGACTAGATTGATACAAATAAAATTAATCATAGTAAAATCAGTCATAATAAAACCACAGTCAAAAATATTTGTGTGTGTGGGGGGGGGAAATAGTAGAGCATTCAATTTACATAAGAAAGTGTATAAAACAACATGTTGGATTAAGTTGAAAAGAACATGAAGAACCAATGCAAGGCCAGACAATAAAGAATTGGTATCGTCACGCTGCCAGTATTTCTCCCCCCCCTTTTTTTTTTACAGAGAGGAACTACTCATTATTTTACCTACTGAGCTACTAAGGCATATGAGAGCTACTAAGGGCATATGTCATCATTATGTAGTCCTAAATCAATACACACACACCCCTATACCAAATATGTATAAATTTATTGCATTTGCGATCACTTTCAGAAAAAATATTGAAACAGTTTGGAGAGAGTGATCATATTCCTTCCAAAAACGAGCAACAAAAGGTGGCAGCAGATAGAATTAGTAGGAAGCATTTGTGGCCATCAGATATAGAGGCCGAAATAGGAAATCTTATCCATATTCCTTCGCTTGCTTGCTTGCTTTGTTTGGGACCAAAACAGAAATCTTTTTTCCCTGTCTTTTCAGAAACAAAGATTTTCAGGAGGTTACCCTAGAAAAGGATGGCGAGACAGTGCTACGTTTTGCAGCGGCCTATGGCTTTCGAAATATCCAGAATATGATTCTGAAATTGAAAAAGGGGAAATGTTCCTACCATTTTGTTGAAGTTTTAGCCTGTCCTGGAGGTAATCACCAAACCTGAGACTTCTGCATTACCCTATATAGTTAAAAAAAACCTGCACACATACAGTAATTAAACTCTTTAATGTTGCCGATGCTGATTCTAGTTAAGACAGTACTGTCTGAAACTGCACCTAGCAGATTTTAGGTGGGGAGGCTGTATTTGTCCAAGTTATTTATGTGAACACCTGGGGATGTCATAGGCAGGGTAAATGAATATGGAGATGTAAAGATCACATGAAAATAGGCTATACAGAATCATGGTGGATAAACCCACTCAGTGTTTTTCTCCTCTTGTTTTGGTCATTGGTATGTAGGTTGTTTAAATGGGAATGGCCAGGCCCAGACTGAAGACGGAAAACCGGATAAAGCCCTTCTCAAGCAGATGGAGGATGTATATGCCACAGTTCCTGTTCAGATTCCTGAAACCAACGGGCATGTGCAGAAGCTTTATCAGGAATGGCTAGAAGGGATGGAGTCCAACAAAGCCCAGGAATCTTTGCATGCTAAATACAACATGGAAAAACCAGCTGCCAACAGTTATGACATCAAATGGTGACCAATCCGATTATAAGACATGCCTCAGGGTTGATGGACCTGCAGCACTGTCACAACTATGCTATGCAACTGAGATTGGAGTCACAACCATGTAAAGCATGCTCAGAACTGGAACTGCATTTGTTTCCTCATTGGGGTTGTGCAGAGTCAAAATGCAGCTGTCTCAGTGTAAATGTGGTGCATCTTTATTTAACCAGAACTCTAGCCCAATCATCAATATACCTGTTAAGGTATATTGGAAGGAAAATCAGGGCCTGCTACAAAGTGCTTCAATGCTGACCCCTTCGGTACTCAAGGCCTGTGTGCCAAGAATCTAATGCCATGAATGTGCTCAGAATGATTTCAGGTTAAAGTTTATCACTTATTTAAGACTTCATATTATTACCAAACATAGTAAGATGCCAAAATATGATAAAAACCGCCTACTACTAATGTAGTGTCCAGAAAGTAAGGCCTATTTTCTTAATTATGGCAAAAAGAATGTCTGTGTTTACACTAGTCTGAGAGAACAGTAGGAACATGGACCTCTGCTAGAAATGAATGTTCATTTGGTCAGCTTTATTTAACTTCTTCAACTCCCCTGAGAACAGGGCCCTTTGCTCCTTCTCACTGGCATTGAACTTCTTCTTGAGAATATTGGGATCCTGGTGTCTTAAGACAAACCTGGTAAATTCCTCGACATTCAAAACTATATTTGGGAAGTTTGTGTCATCATCAACAGTGCTTGATGAATTGGGGAATCCTGAGTAGGCAAAAAGTACTGTAAGTGCAGATCATTAAATCAAATGGGCAAAGGTCAAGCTAGAATAGGCAAACATCATAAAGCCAGAATATTTGAAATAAAGGGTTCACTTGATTTAAGATGTACTATAATTCTTTTCAGCTTGCCTAATGCTGAAGTTCTAAGTGATGTTTTAAGAAAAGATGGTTCAGTGACTTCTTCCTACAAACGCTAATTAGTTTTTAGGATTTTCTGGGACTTGTTAAAATTTTAATCGTGATGGCAGCATCCATGAAGATCAGTCACTGATAATCTCTCTAAAGAAGGTAGATATGAAGAGAGATGCCTTAATATGTGGAGGAAGGTTGTAGTTCTATTCATCACTTATGGACTGTTCCATTCACAACTGGTCACTCTGTCCACAAGCAGGCAAAACCTGAACATTAATTTTACCCCGGCATCACACTGCCAATGCCATTGGGATAAATTAACACTTCGGAGCAGAATTGCTCAAAGGAGAACAAGAATAAGACTTCTTTCCATGAATCATATGCTGAATACTGTTTATTAGCATGTGATGTCACACCCTCAAAGTTCATGTAGCACTTGACCAAGAAGATTGCTCTCCCTGGGAGATGTCCCAGTAAACCCAGATTTTTTTTTTTAGTAGACATGATAGGTTTATATTTTAAGAGCTGCCTATAGAATACTGAGATGCACTTTCAAGTACATGCTCACTGAAAGGAATGATCAGCTGTTCTTATGCTCCAAAATTGTAATGTGAATCCATTTTGCCCTATTCTGAATCACATCTCTCAAACAAATATACAGAGTTGCCCCCTTGAATGCTCTGCTCAGGAAAAAAAAATGCTACAAAGATTGATGATTCTTTTGTTCCATTTCTGTTGTTCTTTTGTTTTGTCAGATCCTTTGAAACTCTGCTGCCTTTGGCCTGTCCCATGTTTTCTTTTTCATTAGATGTTCTTACCTCAACAAGCATAAGCTTGGATGTGATTTCACTGGGAATCCCAAATTCTTGGATGTTCTTAAATTGCCAGTTTATAAATTCATAAAATAGGGATATTACGATTTTTATGTTGTGAAAATGTAACCTTCAGATGTGGGGTGGTTCAGTGGTATCTCAGTTCCCAACAAAGGCATTCGATTTTTACCCAGGACTAACTGAATAGGAAAGAGACACAGGAAATCAAGCAATCATAAAGTGATTTGTTTTTTGGCATAGAGATGTTGGGAAGAAGAGGTGCATTTTATGTACTAACTATACATATGAATTGGGCTATAAAACTGCATGCCTGTATTCATAATATCCTTGTAACAAGAAAACTAACATAAAATAAATACCAGAGTAAAAATACATACTAAAATTTATCTGCATGGAGGAAAGGAATTTAAAATAGCCGAAGTATATGTAGGCATAGTGCTACATTAAAATAAAAAAGGACATTCTCATGCTACTTTTTCATAGCATTTGGTGTTCAAGTACATCAGCCCATTAAGGTATCAGATGGGCCCGCATATTACACACATAGATTCCTTTTTATCACAAGAACATTTTTCTGGGACTGAAAGATACTGGTCTTTTCTAAGAATACCTTCAACACTTATCAGTTATGCAATTGAAAAGGAATTTTGGATGAATGTACCCAAGGTTGCCTAAATTTCTGAAGCAAGGCAAAAGCATAGAAGCACAGTTTTTAATACCTTCAAGTTATGGTGGCAATGTAATTTATTTTTAATTGTGGGTGGGGGAGTTGTTCATTGAGTTACCCTGGATGTTTTTTCTCCCCCTCCCCAATTCTGGCTTTTTTATTCCGTTCTGTTTGTATATACAAATGGGCCACATCTTATGTTAAATACTAGGGCTTATACACTCAGACAATAGTTCAGAAGAAATGTGTGAAAATCCACCATTTCTGGTGTTCATTAAAGTAGCCATATCACTAATGCAAAAGACAAGGATTTTGTGGGTCTTTAATAGTTGGTTTAATTCATCTTTTTGCAGATTCATATAGAAACCTGAATAAAGACAGGCTGCTTTAATGAATAGTGAAGAGGTGCTACATTCATAGCAGGTCTTCTGGATCATTTTCAAAGGATATGCAGCCTCTTTTATATAATTTAACTTGATGTTATACATATTTTAACTGCTTGTAATGTATGTGCATGGTAGGCTTTGGAAAATATGGATATCAGTAAAAGATTTTTAAATAAACAAGTCCAGTGTTCAAAATACTCTGCAAGCATAAATTCCCATATATTGTGGTTGGGGGGGAAATGCTTTTTTTGTGCCAAAAATGGAAGCTGCTCAGTGTAAATCAAGGGTTATGGAAAAGTCCTATCACTGACCCAAGCAAATTCTTATTGCATGTCATATCCATGGTACTACAGTTTCCCAGGTTTGCCCCTGCTCAGGTTAATGAGGCACCACAGAAACAACAGAGGTATTTAAAAACTGCTCGCCTCCTAGGGTTACTTGGATCTTTTTGTCCTCATTGTAGGGTCTCTAGTTACTCAATGAAAGACAATACAGCGTAATTCCTAATGATCCGTGTTTTTCCTGGTCTACAGTATGTTGGACAAAGCTTGTTTCCTTTGCAGTACATTGATGTCTTTCCATGATGGAAAACTGGATGGTGTCATCCTTTTTGCATCTCAGAAAGATATCAACACTCATGAAAAAGTAAAAGCCACAGGTATGAAATAATGTCAATATGCTGGATCTGTGGCTGTGCAAAATATGAGTTGTAGGAGGTCATCATTACAAAATCTGTTACACCATAAACCTATTAATCATAACATTCTATGAAATTGTCAGCAAGTACCCTTAAAGGGAGAGCTTCTTACATGATCATTGCATTATATAACAAAATATTTTTAAGTTCAAGGTTATAGAAATCTTAATCATTTGTCAACTGTGCATCTGATCCATTAGGTCCACTGTCTTAATTTGTTGCGATAACACCTTTGTGGAAGGCAGCGAACATATCCAACACACCTTTCTCCTCCTACTTTCCCCACAACTACAACCCTGTGAGATGAGTTGGGCTAAGAGTGAGTGACTGGCCTAAGGTCAACCAGCTGGTTTTCATGGCCAAGGCTGAACTTGAACTCACAGCCCGGTGTTTTAACCACTATTTAATTCTGGAATAAATTCTGGGAATTTTGGGAGTTGCAGTCCACAAGTCTTAAAAGTTGCCAAGGTTGGACAGCCCTGAACTACCGTAAAAGAACCTGGACTGCAGCAGAGGTGGGTTTCAGCAGGTTCTGACCAGTTCTGGAGAACCGGTAGCGGAAATTTTGAGTAGTTCGGA
>QLTV01002664.1:876990-899827 GCA_003457575.1 Thermophis baileyi
GCAGAGGTGGGTTTCAGCAGGTTCTGACCAGTTCTGGAGAACCGGTAGCGGACAGTTTGAGTAGTTCGGAGAACCGGTAAATACCACCTCTGACTGGCCCCGCCCCCATCCATTCTCTGCCTCCTGAGTCCCAGCTGATCGGGAGGAAGTGGGGATTTTGCAGTAACCTTCCCCTGGAGTGGGGAGAGAATGGAGATTGTACAGTATCCTTCCCCTGCCACGCCCAAAAAGCCACACCATGCCCACCAAGCCACGCCCAGAGAACCGGTAGTAAAAAATTTGAAACCCACCATTCTGGCCCCGTTTGGGCTGCTACAATGCATATTTCTGGTGCTCTTGATGAGTAAGCAAGTAGTATGAGTAAGTAACTACCCCAGATTTTGGTAGTTAAAGGCAGAAGCTTAGTCAGGCTTCCCAATTGCAGAAGCCTTAATTAAATTCAAATACATGGATTGCCTCTAGAGAAAGTTACAGAGCAGTTTCTCTGCGTCCGGGTGGTCTCTGCTCAGTCATCACTTTTGCAGAGTGAGAATGTTTCTCCTTGCATTAAAGAAACATTTTTTAAAAGAAAAGGTGTTTTCAAAAAAAGAAATCCACCCTAATCCTGCTCATAATTACAGTTATCCCAGAAGATTTCCAAATCTCTCTTAATAACATACACGCTTTTACTTCCTTGCCGCAGGTTTCATCCTGAGGATTAGCGCAGTGAGAGCAGCCCCCCACCCCCCGCCCCCCACTCACTCACTCGCCCTCACACACCCAGAGTTAAGGCATACAGGTACAGGTCCTCAACCTACAACAGTTTGTTTAGTGACCGTTTGAAGTTACAACAGCACTGAAAAAAGTGACCTATGACTGTTTTTCACACTTATGACCATTTGCGGCATCCCCATGGTCACGGGATCAAAATTCAAACCCTCGGCAACTGACTCATATTTATGACCACTGCAGTGCCCTGGGGTCACGTAATCACTTTTTGGACCTTCGGATAAGCAAAGTCAATGGGGAAGGCCAGATTCACCTAACAACAGCGTTACGATCTTAACAACTGCAGTGATTCGCTTAACAACTGTGGCAAGAAAGGTCGTAAAATGAGGCGAAACTCACTTAACAAATGTTTCACTTAACAGCAGATGTTTTGGGCTCCATTGTGGTCCTAAGTCGAGAACTACCTGCAATTTGTTTTTTAGGCACCGTTACGCAGCCTGAAGATCCTTGCTTGTATTATGAAAAACCTTGTCCTGTAAAAATCAAGCAGCCAAGAACTCTGGAGGAAACCCTTCAGATTTTTGTCTGCCGAAAAACCGTTTCTGAATCAATATCGCAGCAAAATTTCCCAGCTGGATAGTTTTCATAAACTATAGCAATTCGCAGTTTATACGTTTTGCACCCAAGCAATTGATTTTGTCTTTAATTTAGCAGGGTTAAGCGGTGGCTAGCAAATAAGCAAACCTTATAAGATGGTAGGTTTATTGCAAAGATCTTTTCGAATAAAAGCACATTTTCATATTCAGCAAGAAATTGCTGTTATCTAAAAACAAAACCGCCTGTTTAAAACATTGCGTTACAAAGTTTAGGTTCTACCGAGATTTGAACTCGGATCGCTGGATTCAAAGTCCAGAGTGCTAACCATTACACCATAGAACCACGAGACGGGTGCTTGTTTGGAAAAGTCCTCCATTAGCATGTCCTCCTCGTTTCCCTTTGAAATCTGGATTGATTTTCGGCGTGTTACGTTTGTACAAGAAAGCTTTTCTCAGATTGACAATCCTCTGTTGAGCAATCCAAATTTGAAATACTACAGTGAAAACTATTCTCTGTTCTTTTAAAAAGCGTAACTCAAAAGTCCTTTAGCCAAACGACCGGATTGCAACATGATTTTTCGACTATTATCCATAAAGTCAAAATGAGAGAATATTGACCTTTAAACTAATCTTAGTTTTCAGATATATTTTTCTTAATTCTTCCTTTTTCCCCCCATCCGCCCATAAAATGGAACCCAGAATTATCTTAAAAAAGATTTCCGCGACAGGTTCCACCGAGATTTGAACTCGGATCGCTGGATTCAGAGTCCAGAGTGCTAACCATTACACCATGGAACCACGATGCAAATGATTTCGATTCTCTATTACTTACTCCGGTCGCAAATTAACCTACAGTTTCTTTTCTCAGTTTTCAGACTAGATTGGAGTTCTTTCAAATTAAAAACGTCGAACTTATTACTTGTATCAAACTTCTTTCGTCCTAAAAACAGCCTCTCCATTTCAGCGCCTCCCAAACCCACCAAGCGAAAAGTGAACTGAGAAAGCAACCCGAGGAATCTAATGCAATTCATAAATAGCGCAGAAGACCTAATGCAAATGCATCCTAAGGGAAATGACTTTGTTGTGGTTGATCGCACAGTCAACCAAATGTATTATTATTATTATGGTTCGTGGCACTGTCAATCAGATGTTTAGACAGGATTTGGCGTTTTTATTCACCTAGCGATTTTATCCCAGGGACCTGTTTGATGGTATTGGTAAGTGGTGTAGGGTTTCCTGCCTGAGCAGGGGGTTGGACTAGAAGACCTCCAAGGTCCCTTCCAACTCTGTTATTCTGTTTTCCCAAAAGAAAAACAAGAAATCCAAGAAGAAACCAGCATGGTATTAAAGGTGTCTCGAGAGGTAAGTTGTTGCAAATACAGCGGATTTTTGCAAGTGACTAACGGAGATTTTATCAATGGCGATGGTGTTCAGTTGTTTTGGGATTGCACCCAAGGTGCCTATCGCTATTGGCACAACCTTTGCTTTCTTTTGCCACAGTCGTTCTACACAGTTTGCTGATTCTTTTTGCAGGTCTTTGTATTTTCTGATTTCCTCCAGTTCTTTCTTTCCAGAACTAATGTATTCTTTTCAGGTGTCCTCTTCTCCTTGGATTTAAATTTGTAACAGGTGAAAACATCTTTTTTCCCCAAGGAGTATAAATCCTTCCATTCCCCACCATCCAGTCAGAGCTGAAGCAGCTTCTTGGATTTCTTTGGTCTTCAAAGAACAAACAAGGAAGTCCAGTTGCCTCCTGAAAAAAGCACCTTTGGGACAACCATGACCTGGATGACTGAGAATCTCTACAGACCTTTTCTTTCAGTAGTCCTGCAGCTGCTGGTCGCGGTTACTCGGCCAACAGTCCCGATTTCTGGCACCAAATAATATATGAATGTAATTAGTATTAGTAATATTTGTTTAAATAAGTATTTAAATAATTTAATATTATTCAACATTATATTATTTTTTTACGCAACGGTATTACATTTTAAGAGGAAGATAAAACGAATGCAAGCTAATATAAAGTCAAAAGAAGAAAAGAAAGAAATCAGAAAGAAAGCTTAAAGTGCAGGAAAGGAAAAAAGATTTCAAAAAAGAAAAGAAAGAAAAAATACACAGCGATGACTTCTGATTTTTTTTACAGCAGTTATAAGCACAATTATAAATTTATCTATTTTAAAGTTATAGCATTATTCTTATACCCCTTCTTCCTCCTATTTTCCCCACAACAACAACAACAACAACAACAACAACAACCCTATGAAGTGGGTTGAGCTGAGGGACGAGTGACTGGCCCAAAGTCATCAAGCCACTTTCATGCCTACAGCGAGATTAGAACTCACCGTCTCCTGGCTTCAAGCCTGGTACTTCAGCACTAGACCAACCTGTCTCTCTGGGTTTTTTTTTTTTTTGCAAAAAACTTCAGTTAAAGTGAGGGAGAAAGGTGGATGGTACCTGAAAAAGAGGCCTGCTTTTTGGCTTACCCCAGGCTTCGGCTCTCTCCCAGTCACCCTTTGCTCCGTAGAACACATGTTGGGAATTCTTTGTTAGGTGGGGAATAAAAAAGAAGGTTTAATAAAAGAATGAGCTGATAAACTTTTCTGACAGACGTAAAAGAAACAATTGGTGGGAGATAGCCTTTTAGCAACTTTCCCCAGCCAAAGGCATATGCAGGGTTGAACATTTCTGTCAAGATGACAATACCATTGTCTTTCTTACATCCCAATACATGTGCAAAAAGAGCAAAATTGAGTTCTTAAACTCAGAGCAGCCTCGAACGCCAAGATGGGCAGCATATAAATTTAATAAATAAATAGTGTGTCCCGTTACTCTTTTTACTCTTTTCCCCGTCTCAAATAATGTCATTATTCTCACAAACAACAACACAGCAAACCCAAAGTGAATGCTTGACTCATAAGCAAGCAGTTACAAATTGCTCTATTAACCCCAGGTTATGCCCAAATTTAACAACTACTGGCTTACAGCATTAACACTGCTTTCATTGTTGTATTATTATTGTATTTACCTACCCAACCTCTGTGGTATTGTTCATCCATTTAGCTGTCTTTAGGTGACATGTTTAAGGTGACATGAGGATGGGCAGTTTGAAGATTGGAAACTCAACCTTCTGAAGGAAAGCCCATTCGGTGATGCTATGATATCACCATAAGGGTCTATTAGGTAGTTGGATTTTTTTTTCTTCTCAAGAATTTTAAGAGGGAATTAGATCAGTGGTGAAATCTAAAAATTTTCCCTACCGGTTCTGTGGGTGTGGCTTGGTGGGCGTGGCTTGGTGGTCATGTGACCGGGTGGGCGTGGCCAACTTGTAAAATGTGGTGAAACTCACTTAACAATGCTCTTGCTTAGCAACCAAAATTTTGGGCTCAATTGTGATCATAAGTTTTCTTTCTTTCTTTCTTTCTTTCTTTCTTTCTTTCTTTCTTTCTTTCTTTCTTTCTTTCTTTCTTTCTTTCTTTCTTTCTTTCTTGTCTCTCTCCCTCCCTTCCTCTTTCTTTCTTTCTCTTTCTCTTTCTCTTTCTCTTTCTCTTTCTCTTTCTCTCTTTCTCTTTCTTTCTCTTTCTCTTTCTCTCTTTTTTTCTTTTTTTCTTTCTCTTTCTCTCTTTTTTTCTTGTCTCTGTCTCTCTTTCTTTTCTCTCTCTCTCCCTTTCCTTCCTCTTTCTTTCTTTCTTTCTTTCTTTCTTTCTTTCTTTCTCTTTCTTTCTCTCTTTCTCTCGGCGGTGGGAGAAGGAAGAAAGTGCTCTGGGAGGGCGGGCAGCTCAGCCCGGCAGCGGCGCGTCCCTTGTCATGGGCTGGATGCGGGGAGTGGGACCCGAGGCAGAGGGGAAGGGAAGCGGGCAGCAGTCAGCCAAAGGCCCCGTGGAAGCCGAGCGCGCCAAGCCCAAAAGGCGAGCGAGCCTCGCCATGTCCCTCCAAAGCAGCTCCTCGGACGAGCACAGCGGGTCTTCCTCCCCCACCCCCACTGCCAGCATCGGCCTTACCTTCTAGATCCTCTGCCCAGCGTATTTGGTAAGCCTGCCTCACCTACTCCCTTCCCCACAGGCCGCAGCCCTGCCATGCTTGGTGGAGCTGCTGCTGCTGTTCTGGGGCTGAGAGGGGTGGTGGCGTCGGCGGTCCGGGACGGCAAACGGATGTCCCGGGGCTGCTGCACATGCGCACCACATGTGCAACCCTGGGACATCTGGTTGCCGTCCCAGACCGCCGCCGCTGCCCCTGTCAGCCCCAGAGCAGCAGCGGGCGGCCCTTGGTGGAGCTGCTGCTGTGCTCTGGGGCTGAGAGCAGCAGCGGCGGCGGTCTGGGATGGCAAGCGGATGTCCCGGGGCTGCTGCACATGCGCACCGCATGTGCAGCCCTGGGACATCTGCTTGCTGTCCCGGACCGCTGCCGCCGCCCCTTTCAGCCTCAGAGCAGCAGCAGCTGCGTCTCCACCAAGGGCCACCCACCCACCCACTAGCCGGGCCGGGCTGGACTCCGACCTCGGAAGGCAAGCGGGCATGGGGGACCACTGGGAAGGTTGCTAGCTCCCTTCACCGTGGCCGGCCGGCCTCGACATGCTTGCCTGCCTTCCACGCAGCCTTCCGCTTGCCTGCCTTCGCAAGCTGGCCACGGGGACACTGGGAAGGCCACGTGGAATACAGGCAAGCATGTCGGAGCTGCGGGCCGCAGGGAATGGAGTAGGGAAGGCAGGCTGGGACAGGGGGGCAGGGGCAGCTAGGTAGGCCATGACTTCACAGGCTTACCTGGCAGACAGATCAGGGGCGCAGCACTTCAGGCAGGCAAGCTGCAGAGCAGAGAGTGAGTGGGGTAGGGCGAGCAAGCAGCGACTGGGGGACCGGTTCGGGGGTGTGGCCAGCCAGCCGTCGCTACCGGTTCGGCGAACCAGGCCACATGTCCGCTAACAGTTCTCCCGAACCGGTCCGAACCGGTAGCATTTCACCCCTGGATTGGAGTGGTTGTCTTAAAACCACTCTGAAACTGGATTGATATTCTACCATTTTGCCACCACACTTCTGCAGAAATTTCACCAAATTTCAAACAAAATCACCTGGATGTGCAGGAATATTGCTGACAGCTGATTGGAAATTAGTTGATTAAAAACAGTTTGAAAGTTGCTGTTTGTGATAAAAAACAGTACCTTTTTAGATGTATGAGAACTAGAAAGAGTAGAAATACGATAAAGTTCTCTCTTTTTTTTCTTTGAATTTCTTTTGCATTACTTTTTGGAAAGCAGTGTTATTTCAGTTTTATTCTATTCACTTTTAAAGAATAATTTTTGTTTTTGGAACATATTTTTTTAGAGCAGATGATGAGACATAAACAAATTCAGTGATGTACGTAACCTTTTTTTTTTTCATTTTGCTTTTTGTTTAAACGTATTCATCCTCTGCTTATTTGTTGCACTGTCTCTTAGGTTTCCTAGCATTTGAATTCTTCACCAAGGACTCCACCTAAAAGGCATTAGAAGTTGTGAGAAATTCATTACAAGTTTTTCAAATTTATGCCTGACATCATCTTGAAGGAGTACTGTATATACAGAACATAGATTTGACTTGTCTCTACATTTAGTGATTCAAAAAAATAGCTCAGTTCACCATGGATTGCTTGGAACTCTTCCCTTCTTCAACTTGTGGACCAAATTACAATCTTGGTTTAGATATTGTTCCATAAAATGAAAAGGAGTACATTTGTCATGCTTGACATAATTGGATGAAAGTACATATTACAAAACTCCAATGTTATGACAGAAACAAAAATTATTTTTATCCTCTGTTCCCACACCATCTTAATCATGCTTTCTTTCAACATAGTTCAGGCATTATTTCCTCAAATCACTAATTTTATCTACTAACCACACCCTGGAGGCCTGCCAACAGATAGGAAGTTTGCAAAAATCTACCTAATTCTCCCCAGGACAGAGAGGGCAAATTTTTCATTTTGTATCTATGCATGTTTCGCATAAACTAAGAAGCTTCCAATGCATTCATCTTTTGCCTTAGAAAATTGGCCTCTTCCTTTTTCTGCAAATTTTCAGGTATTGCAGTATAGTTTTTGAGATGGAACAGCTAAATCTTTTGTCATTATTAGAATATGGATTTGGACATTATTTGAATATGGTGTATTATCTGGATTGATGAATTAAACATATCTCAGGCACTTATTCTGAATCTCAAGATCAGTTTATACATTGTTCTTTAAAATTCTTTAGGGATTTTGTTAGATGTGTTTTGTCACATATTTAATAGCAGACACAAATCCTGGTATCACCAGGACTATATGGTAGGAAAGGGTAAGTTGGCTTGATAGTTGTTCCCCTGTGAGTGCTGCAGGGGTTGGTCTTCTCCCCACTACTGTTTAATATCTACATAAAGTAACTGGAAGAGATCACCTGTCATTTTAAGGTTCAATACCATCTGTATGCTGATGATACTCAGTTTTACATCTTTACTTGAGTCATATGGTTATACTCTTGAGGTCTTGGTGCCTAGAAGCTGTGAAGGTTTGAATGTAAGAATACAATCTAAAATTAAATGCTAGCAAGATGGTGTTATAGTTTGAGGTTCTTGGGTAGCTAAATATTGTAGCACGATCCATGGACCAGAAGCTCTATGGCTTGGGGCTCTATCTGAATTGTAGTTTTTGCTGAAATAACAGGTAGAAGGCATGGCTAACAAGGCCTTTAACTGATTCCAGTTGAGGCCCTAACTCAGGGGTGGGTTCCAACTTACCTCGCTGCCGGTTCGCTCCCTCCCACACCGCGTGGGCGCACCTCATGGGTGCGCATGCGCAGTAACAAAAAATCTGAAAAAAATAAACAAAAACAAAAACAAAGCTGAAAAAAAGATGGCGACCGCATGCACAGTGCCGGAAGTCAGCTTCTGCGCATGCTCAGAAGGAAAAAATAAAAATAAAAATAAATTCAAAAAATAAAATAAAAAAATAAATAAAAAAAATTCAAAAAAAAGATGGCGGCCCCCACGGACCGGCACCAACCGATCCGGTTCGGTGACATCATCATGATGTCACCAGCGGGCTGCTACCGGTTCGGAAGAACTGGTCCGAACCGGGAAGAACCCACCCCTGCCCTAACTACAGTGAATCAGGCTTTCTTTACAGCTTACTTAGACTGCTGCAATGCATTCAACACGGGCCCACCTTTAAAAATCACTTGGAAGTTTCAATTGGTTCAAAATGCAGCAGCCTATGTACAATCCACGGTTCACCAGTGGAAATACATTACAACTATGGGTTCTGCATTGGCTTTCTGTAGACTTAACCTATAAAGCTTTTTATTGCTTGGCTCAAGTTACTTTCAGGACTCTATTTGCCCATTAAAATTAGCCCAGCCAATTTGATCTTGCAACTGATGGTTCTCCATGTTTAGGAATTGGAGGGGGCGGGTTGGGTTTCAGAGACTAATTTTCTTTGGCAGAGCTCATAATCTAAGCTCCGATATGGCAGCCCTTTGGAGTTTAGATTAGCTCCAGTCTTAACCTTTTTTTTTTTTTTACTATGTTGGACCCACTCAGTTTAAAAGAGGAAAAGTAAATGAAAACACCCCTGAGACATTGTACTAGCAACAGCCAAATGTGCATGACAATAGCAGAAATGCAACTCTGAGCAGAGGACAAGAAAAAGGAACTCACAGACATTATTCAAACAGGAGTTTTATTTATATCACCTCAAGGCAAGATTGTTGGCCCTGAAATGTGGAAGAAAAGGGATCACAACTTTAAGTATGCTAATCCACTGTTTCCCTCATGGCTGTTTCTAAATCAGTGAATGTGTTTTCAATTGCTTTTATTGATGAGAATAACAAAATGTCAAGTGGTGATTGGGAGAGAAATAAACAGGCAGTGGAACAGAGAAAGATTGAACACATCTCCCGAAGGCACACTCTTCGGGAGCCAACATTACAAGACATTGCACCAAATAAAAGACTAACAGCAGCCATCTTTCAGTTCAGCTCCTCTCTCTCATATTCAGGCACATATGCAGCACTTTCACAAAGAGTAAACTTTCTCCCACTTACTTCCCATTCTTTTTCACTAACAATGGACATCCTCACACTCGCAGAAGTGTGCATAGTCTTTCTACAAACTGTATTCAGATAGTAAGAATATAAGCATTCTCATTTCTGTGGTGAATAGATCACTTTTCCCAACCTGGGGATCTCAAGATGAACCTCCCATAGATTTGCTATATAAAATAACTGAACCAAGCTAGTGCCAATTTTCTCCAGTTTAAAAAAAAATGTTGTTTCTATCTATAAACCTCTTGATTAACTTCACTCATCTGCCTTCATTTTTTACTGTTTTTAAGTCTCAAGCTTCCCCTAACCTAACTTAAGCTCCTGCATGATCACCCTTATCATCCTCCATTGGTGCTATTATGGGCCATCTGGCCTGGGAATGACAAGAGTTGTTTGACTGGTGTGTGTGGGGGGGGAAGGGGAAGTAGCAGGCTTACGTGGGGAACAATTATTTTGAGTGAAAATGCAAGTCAAGCCAGACACATTGTACGCTGCAGGAGTATTCAAATTGGACTCCAAAAATTCTAAAGACCACTAGATGGCAACAAAGACATATAGCAAACACTAATACTTTGTGGCTTTCTAGTGTTCATCTTGATTTTATTTATTCGATTTTTTAAAATCCCATCTTTATTACTTTATAAGTAATTCAAGATGGTGAACATACACAATACTCCTTCGTCTTCCTATTTTCCCCACAACAATCACTCTGAGAGGTGGTTGGACTGAGAGAGAGTGGCTGGACCAAAGTCAGCTTTCATGGCTAAGGCCAGAGTAGAATTCACAGCCTCCTTGTTTCTAGCTTGGTGCCTTTCCCCCCCCTCTTTTTTGCAGTCCAGGTGTGGGGGCCTGACTGAAGGTGCATCACGACAAATATCACTTGAGAATTTAAATCCCCCAAAACTGCATGGTTTGATCATCTGATCGATAAAAGTTCATACCACCTCGTATCCATAACCAGTGAATATAGATGTTGGAGGTTTAGCAATGTACTGAATTTATAACTAGCCTCATCAGAATATCCACTCACAATCTATTCTAGTTTGAAACATTAGAGAAGACTTGGAATTTGTGATGCCTGTCCCTAATTCCAAATTTAAGATGGAGTGCCTTTCTGAGATAATTTGAGTGTTGCTGCTGCCTTTGTACTATTAGTATGATGGCACGGCAAAGATAAAAATGTTAAGGAAAAAGATACTTTCGTGTTTAGAGCTGTAATGTCTTTACATTTTGGGATTTCTGTGAACCTGTAGCATTGCATGGGGAGAAGGAGGCAGTGTGAGAAGATCAGTGCCAATATTCATCAAAGACATGAATCTACCAGTGGTGGTTGGTTGCTTTGTCTGCAACAAGTCAGGGTTGTGTAAAAATCTTGATATTTTTTTTTTAAAGTGATGCAGTTGCCCCAAACTGGACATATCTACCCATGTGGAATGAAAGCAATGCAACATTTTGAAACATGGAATGTTTCATCCCCACTCCAGGCATTTGCTTAATTTTTTAGAACTAAAAGCTATAAAAACCAAGAATTACTGCAGATTTGAAAGGTTCAATTAATCACACCAAAAGGGCAAAGGCTATGAAACCTTCTTCTGTTTCCTGTGAGAATTTCCTAAATGTCAAACCAATCTGCTTTCTAAGATCCATGCACTCTGGTGTGAAACCAGAACTTCATATTCTTCCTATACTCTCTATTTCTTTTTCACACGTCCATCGCTCATATTCTCCCCGATTCCTGAAATTCCTCATTTTTCCAATATTAGTTTACAATTCTCTTGACCTTCACGCCTTCTCTGAACACTTCACCCAACATGCAGACAATTCATGCTTTCTATTAACTCTCTTGAAATAGCAAATTGTCCAGGAAACTGGTGGCCCCATTTCAGATGACCACTTGGCACCCTGAAAAAAGGTCCTTTGCTCTCTTTCATAGCCCAGCAGTGCACTTTTAATGATAGATGAAAAAGCCATATCCTATTCCACTGCCTCCAGATCTTTAAACACAACTGTTGTTTCTTTTTTTTTTGTTTTTTTCTTTGTTTCATTTGGATTTATACAACATTCTTCCAAGATGCCTATCTCTAGCCTCTGTGAGAGAGAATTGGCATAACCCGTTTACCAAGGGAGATGAACTTGATGCAATCAGTTTTCAACTTCAATTTTCTGTTTTTCTTTCACTCCAGCAGCAACCACAGCAAAAAATATCTCTGGGAGGAAAGTGCGAATATAAACAGCTGCCTTTGCGATGGGGTTTGCCATGAACACTTCCTGCTTCTTCCTGTTCACTGTCCGTAGAATTTCTTCTGCTACCTCTGTTGGGCGGACACCATAAGCTGACTTTCGGAAGAAGTCTGAGAATTGGGCAAACAAGAAAGTATTAAAAGAGAGAACTAGCTGCTATGTGTCATGGTCTTGTCTCATTTCAAAGACAATATGAAGCTCATTGTGGGGACAGGGAAGGAAAGTAATTTGTAGGAATGAAGGGAAGATACTATATCAAAGAAAAAGAATAAATAAAAATGCTGGAAGGAATCTTAAAATGGTAAAATATTGTTCCAGGAGAATAGGCAGACAGGTTAAAATGTTTGTTGCTTTTAATAAACTACACAATAAAAAGAAGATTCAAAATTTAAAAAAAAAAAAAAAGTTAAAAACTGCTCCAGTATGTCAAAATGAGGGATGTATTCTCCCTTACTTTTAACTGTACATTTTAAAGGCAGAGAAAAGTCGTTTTTTTCTTTAAAGGGCCAGTGGCCATGTTAGGAAGGGAATTGCATTATTTATCACAAGAATGTCAGAAACACTCACTTTTTGTTACTTATGATGTAGTAGTGGTTCATGGACAATGTATTGTTTTCTGTGCTGGGAACAAGCAGTAATGTCTTTTCTAAGTGTTTTACAACTGGTTTGCCCATATTTATTAATTGGACAGAAAAATATGTATGAATGCCAAGGGTTAACACTAGCATTCCCTACTTTTGAAAGCAAAAATGTATGCTTCTAGTTAATGGGCTGCCTTATATTCCAACTACAAATCATCACTCATGGTTCTGAAATATCAAAGCTTGATGATAGTAGATTCTTTAGAGGGAATGTATTGTAAGTCCTTGTCTCCAAAGACTGGTGATTCGAATTTTGTCAGCAAGTTATTTGCCTAAATCATCTTTGTCATCTTGGGTATTTTTATCTTTTAGTTCTGCTTGTGTTCTGGTCCCCATCCTTGTGTGAATGACTTACTTTTCCATGAGGCGCCTTCACAGTTCTTAGGCTGCAGCTGATTATGATCAGAACATATAAAACTTGGAGACACAGTACTGACACAAACACCAAATTCCTGCAGTTCTGCTCTCAGACAATCAAAGAATCCTAGAGCAGCATGCTTCGAAGCAGAATCTAGGAGAAAGGGAGAGATTCATGCAAGAAACATACTATCATATTATAATATACCAAATACCCATCCATCCAAAAATCCATCCATCCATCCATCCATCCATCCATCCACATTAGCTCATCTGATTACCTATACTAAGAAAAGAATAAAATAAAATAAAAGTCATGTTTGTTACAAAACATGCTTATTCTAGGTGCTTCCTCATTTTCTTCATGCCACGAACATACCTTGGTAATTGCTTTTTTTTCTTCCTTTTCATCTCCAGCCCATATCTGAGGTAGTTCAATGTTATCCTTAACTGTACAAATTTTCAAAATCGTGTTTTCTTTTCTCTTCCTAAACAGTTTTTGTCCTGCCACAGTTCACTGGTGATATGGTTGCTGATGTGGTAAGCAGTTGGGATCTGCCTGGTTCTCATTGGCTTCTTTGTGCTGCTTCAAGCCGGTGGGGGGAGGTTTTCTCCAGTTGCTGGAAACTACCCTCCGTGTCCCTTTTGGCTTATGCTGCTGAAGAGGCTAGAAGCCTGGCTTCCACAAAACATCTGACTCCATAAGGCTGAACCAAGGCTTGCTGCAGCACTTGTCAGGTCTTATGCTGGCTCCTTACAACACAGGTTTAGCGTTTCCTGAAAGAACGCTCAACCTGTGACTCGAAGTACAGAAACAATGCCCTAAAAAGGTGCTAGCCCTCTGCCACATAGAACAGTGGTTCTCAACCTTTCTAATGCCGCAACCCCCCCATGACCCCCCCCCCCGCTGCCGTGACCCCCTCCCCCGCCGCCATTTGGGTTCTTTTACCCTCTGCGCATGCACAGAACTTTGCGCATGCGCAGAGGGTAAAAGAACCCAAATGGCAGCGTCCGGGTGGGTGGGCGAAGTCTCCCGCTTCTGTAGCTACTGGCTGTCCGGCGACCCGCAGGCACGGCCGAACCGGGAGCATTTCACCCCTGCAGTGACAGTGGCACCAAGATGGTGGGCTAACGCGCGCGGCGACCCCTGTGAAATGGTCGTTCGACCCCCAAAGGGGTCGCGATCCACAGGTTGAGAACCGCTGACATAGAAGGTCAGTGTAAAGCAGGTTACAAACAGGCTTCTGTCATCTGGATATTGCTGGTTCACATGGTGTTGTTGTTGTTGTTGTTTACTATATTTACTACTTTTATTCCTGAGGACCTATACACAACTGCTGTGACTATCATCTGACCATTCAGTGTCTCTAGAACCAGTATTATGCAATTGTATTTGAAGTGTTCATGCAGTTCACCATTGTTATTTGTAATACCTGAGGGGAGTGTGATGGCATTTTTCTGTTCCATTCTATTTGGACAAAGCTAGATATCAGAGTAATGACTGTTGTTATGTACTGGCCAATCACAATATCTCATTGGCTCCTTCTCTGGGGCTGTTGGCCATAAACTCAATATTGGTCATCTTGGTTCCTCATCTGATGGTTCTGAGGTTTGGAGGAGGAGCTGCTCTTACCAGGAGCTTCATCTAATCTCCCTCCTGTTTCTCTCCATGCCCTTCCCAGAGTCTACCAATTGAGTAATCTGACAGGTGGCTAAACCTGCCATTCCGAGCATCTGTTTACAATAATTTATCCTATCCCGTATTAAGGAGAGTGATTCTTTTCCCCATCACCGGGTGACATTTGGTGGGAGGGAATATAAAACCAAGGGAATCTATTTCCTTACCTTGATTTGTATTAAGTAAGAACTACATTTGCCAGCTTTTTGTAAAATTGGATTCATTGGTGGGAGAAGCACATTTTGTACAGCTGGACTTGTGGATAGCCCCTTAATGAGACTGTCCACAAGTCCCTTAAGTATTTCTTAAACTATCCATTATCCGAAGCAGTGGTGGGTTGCTACCCGTTCGCACCGGTTCGGCGAAGCGGTAGTGGTGGCGGCGGGAGGCTCCGCCCACCCACCTGGACATCATCAAAAACGCTTTGCACATGCGCAGAAGCATTGCACGCGCGCACCTGCGTGCTCCCGTTCCCGAACCGGTAGCAAAGGTAAGTGGAACCCACTACTGATCCCAAGTCATTTCAGCAAAAAGTCAAAAACAAAAAAAACCCTGCCACCAATCAGATAACCTACACAATCAAATCTATCAGCAGTTACCAGTTTCATAATTTCTTAAAAGACAGGAACTAGTAGAAGGTAATAACAAGGTTCATACATCATGCTGCACTATGATGTATATAATCATGATTTATTGACTAAGCCACAATGATGTGAGTTTGCACCATTTCCTAGACTATAGTTTATACATTTAATCAAAATCAGACAAATTGCATGTTTGCCTATATCCAAATGGAGTACTTAGATGACTGAAGAGATTGTTCAGTGGCATTGTCTGTAATAACATGGAGGAATACATGGATTCAGATGATCAAGTCCATCTGTATCTTCTGACAAATATGGAAGACCACTGAAGATAGCATGTGGTAGAGAATTGAAGGCTGTTCTTCCTTGGTGAAACTAAAGTTATTTGTCTTTCTCTTAATAACAGCTAGATTCAGAGAAACTCAAAAATATTTAAGATTCTCCAGTGGTCTTCTAATTGGAAGACCTCAAGTTTCATATTGTTCTAATTGCCCAGAAATAAAAAGAAATAACGAGTTAGATTCATTAACTCACAGGCTGCACGAAAAGGAACACCCAATTTCCCCTGGATATTGTTGACTAGCACAATTTGTCCAGTTCTCCTGGAGATCATGTTGGGAAGAAAAGCTGGAGAACAAAATGGGAGAGAAAATAATTTCAGATTAACAGAAATTAAAATACTAATTCCTGAACCACTAAACCAATAGCAAATGAAAGGCTCACAGTATGATATCAGCTTACACTATACTATACAGAAACATTGTTGTTGTTTTGCTATATATGCATTTTTCAGTGGTAAACCCAGGTTTCAGACAATTTTTTTTCTACCAGTAGCTAGAATCCTCAGGAACTAAAAGCTGAGAAAATGGTTTAGATACTAAAATAGCAATTGATATTGTGCCTGGGATGAATAAAAATGCATTGCTGATCAAGGCAGATAAGGCAGAAATGTTTCTGATCAATTAAAAAGCAATTAGGTAATTGCTAATTCCCTTGAATGTCATGGGGGGGAGGGAAGGGAGGGCACAAATCGGATAAAGAAATAAATAATTTCCTTGGTTGCTTTCATCAATGCAATGTCAATTAATCTAATTTCTTCTGCGAGATTGAACAAGAGATTGAATATGCATATAAAGATATGCATCTTTACAATATGAGACAAGATATTAAGCAGCCGCATCTTTAACAAAAGTACTCAACACCCAGATTTCCTCAAAGGGAGAAAAGACCCCATTCCAGGAGGTTGGAAAAGAAAATCTGCAACCTTTTAAACACGGAGATTTTTTACCCTAACAATTTCTCCAGTTCTTTGTCAATGAACATTGCTGCAGTCTAGTGTGCCAACCATCAGAAAACTAAATAGGCTTGGACCTGGGTCATACTTGGATGGGAAACTATCAATAAATCCAGGGGTGAAATCCAGCAGGTTCTGACAGGTTCTGGAGTACCAGCAGCAGAAATTTTGAGTGGTTCGGAGAACCGGCAAATACCACCTCTGTGAATGGTAGGGTGGGTGGGAATGGGGATTTTGCAGTATCCTTCCCCTGGAGTGGGGTGGGAATGGAGATTTTGCAGTATCCTTCCCCTGGAGTGGGGTGGGAATGGGGATTTTGCAGTATCCTTCCCCTGCCACACCCACCAAGCCACGCCCACCAAGCCACACCACACCCACCAAGCCACGACCACAGAACCGGTAGTAAAAAAAAATTGGATTTCACCACTGAATAAATCCTATGATTATAGGCTAGTTTGGGAAATAAATAATAAAAACAGAACAAGGCAACAGCAAATTATTTCCATATCAAGGCTCTAAAAATTACATGGATATAGCCATGTAGTTACCAGAGCTCAGCTTGAAGGAATCTTTGCTTTATACTACAATTAATTTCAACTGTTTCATTACATTTCCCTTAAAACAAAATAGTATGGCAGACACCTGAATAACAGTCCTGGATAACTCTGTAAGACAGTGTTTATCAAACCTGGCAGCTTGAAAATGTGTGGACTTCAACTCCCAGAATTCCCCAGCCGGCCCAGGGAATTGAGAAACACTGCTGTAGGAAGTAATATCCCATTTACCCCTGCCTGAAAGTTTGGCATAATAATGCTAGGCTATCTTGCAGAGCTGACTTAGTTCACATTCACTCTGCCATTACCTATCCAGGTAACAATGATGGAATTCATTTGTGTGCATTTTTAAAATGTTTAGCAATTAAACAACAACAAAATTATTTAAAAAAATGACAATTCCTATCTTTGCTTCTGTCTTTTTTTTTTTTTTTGTAAATAGATTAGTGTCTAATTGCAGCAACATCAAAAGTCTGTATTTTTGAATTGTGTTTTTTTTAGTAGCAGTAATTGCTTCCCACTCAGGTAGATTATTATTTTTTCCTTGCACAATATTTATGTCAATCATTATTAGGATGATTCATGTCATCTAAAACTTGAAAGTCGTTAACAAGCCTGCTTTACAAGTTAATTCAAGCAGTGGCTATACTGTACATTTTGTTTTATATCTTGGCTTATGGGAGGGCTAAAAGTATTTCCGCTTTGATTTCTTTTGAGTAAATAAAAATGGAGAATTTGGAGATTATGATCTTTGAGCAAGGGCCATCCACTTCCAAGAATGGTCTTGTAAAAAAAACTGTATTAAAAATGCATGCATTTAATGCATGCAAAGCATGCTGTCCCTCTCTAACCTATTGTTTTTTGCATTAACTTATTACTGAGCATGGTTTCATCATTTTATTTAGTTTTTATTTTTTATTCATTTTTTATGCCACCCATCTCCCCCAGGGGTGGGTTCCTCCCGGTTCGGACCAATTCGCCCGAACTGGTAGTGACCCACTGGTGACGTCACGATGACGTCACCGAACTGGATCGGTCGGTGCCGGTCCGTGGACGCCGCCATCTTTTTTTCGATTTTTTTTGGAATTTTTTTAATTTTATTTTTCTTCTGCACATGCACAGAAGCCAAGTTTCCGGCACTGCGCATGCGTTGCCATTTTGTTTTCGGTGTGTGTTGGTTTTTTTTAAAAAAAAATTCAGGGTTTTTGCACTGCGCATGCGCGTGCGCACCCACGAGGCGCGGCCACGCGGCGCGGGAGGAAGAGAACCGGCAGTGAGGTAAGTTGGAATCCACCCCTGATCTCCCCTATAAGCTGACTCTGGGCATTTCATGCTTTTTGCAGTTAAGTTTTTTTTCTGTAGTAAATAATTATACAACCAACCATAGATCCATCCTTTAGTTTAAAACACGGGTGTCAAACTGGATTTCATTGAGGGCCGCATCAGGGTTGACTTCGGGGGCCAGGATGGGCATGGCCAGCTTGACATCACTTGTGCAGGGGGTGCCTGTGGTGGCCCAAGCGCTCTGCCAGTGAAAATGGGCTCCTGAGCTCTGTTTTCAGCTGTGCCGGCCTCCTGCAACCCTCTGCCAGTGAAAACAGAGCTTGGGAGGGCTGCTCTGTTTTCATTGGCAGAGGCACCGTGGGCCGGTCCTTCACTGTTTCCAGGGCAGCCCTGCGGGCCAGTTCTAAGCTCCCTGCGGGCCGAATTCGGCCCATGGGCCTTGAATTTGACATCCCTGGTTTAAAACAATGAGCTTGGCCATGCCATAGACCATTCAGTTTGCAAACAGTTCCCACTGAATGCTAATCCAGTCCATTTCTCCTTTGCATTCTTCTTGTCAACTGCCAATCACAGACCCTTTCAACTAATTATTGCTGAAAGGCAAGATACACTGTTTACCCAATGTAGAACTACAGGAAGTAGGAAGGGACTGTCTTCCAAAGACTGCAAACCTGGTGGAGGTTTTTCTTCCTTTCTGTGCACCAGCAGAAAGCAAATGGCAACTAGCACCATTCAACTGATGAGTTTGTGTCCTGAGACAGACATAAGACATAACCTTTGCATGGAAACTCCATATCATTTCTCATTTTAGAATGAGATCTCTGCACGCTATAATTGCTACTTAGGAGTTTGGGATGCTTCCAGATGGAGGATTCATATCACTAGTAATTTAAAAAAAACATTGCATTTATCTTGCATTTACCTTTTTAAACAGATTTTCTATAGTGGGAAGAAATATGAAGATGCAGTAGAGGAAATATAGGATTGCCGATGGAGGACCGGACACTCAATAACATTGTGTGAATATATTATAAAATGAACAGTAAACCTTTGGAAATGTACTATGATCTAAATTTGAGTCAGATCCATGTGATCTGGAAGCACATTATTAATCTGGCAGGACATGCAGGCAAGATACAATCTGAAACAGCCAGGATGTACTGTAATCTGAGAACTAGCAGCCTTTAAAAGGTGAGTGATACTGTACGATGTCCAACAGCTATGGGTGAGTTTATATATTTCCTCACTCTTTTATTTTTCCCGGATAAACCACATCTCTATATTCTTGACTGTGCCACACATCTGAGATACTTTTTCACAAAAACACAGATGAATTGTAATTATTTTTGGGGTCTACAGTTAGTATTCATTTCAAACCACTTTGAGGACCTCAGAAGCAGGACATAAAGCTGTAAGGAAATCATCCATGGAGAGTTGTTAGTGAAAAATTAACGAGCCAACCCAGGAGATGCGATTAACCTCCCCTTGGACTCCAAAATAAAGTTCCCAAGAGTCAGACTCTTGCTGCAGAGATTAGTTCATAGCACATAAATATTTGAGGTGTGTGGCAAATGGACTAGTATTGGGCAAGGTGTAATTGTGCTCAATGTAGTTATTGGATGAGGAATTACAACAAAGAGCACATAGAATGAATCCCAGATTTTGAACTGGTGTATTCAGACATTCTTGTTACATTTAACCAAAATGTGTAAGCTAGATCCTATGGATTCTTTCCTTCCCCACTGCCTCCCGGTTTTTCCCCGAACGCCATCACTCTTGCTAAACAAATAATTCCCTCACCACTGTAAAATTATTCACTAAGGCTGCATTACTATTACTATTAGTCTTCTCATCGTTCCTATCACCCATCTCTTCCCACTTATGACTGCATGACTGTAACTTGTTGCTTGTATCCTTACGATTTATATTAATATTGATTGTTTCCTGATTGCTTATTTGTACCCTATGACAATCATTAAGTGTTGTACCTCATGATTCTTGATGAATGTATCTTGTCTTTTTATGTACACTGAGAACATATGCACCAAAGACAAATTCCTTGTGTGTCCAATCACACTTGGCCAATAAAGAATTCTATTCTATTCTATTCTATTAAGTGTAGAGTAGAGTCTTTTTGAAGGAAGGGAAGCTTCATTTGGTTAGTTGGATGCAGACACCTCCAATGGATCCAGAACCATATGTTATTTGGCTTCTGCAGCACATAGCAGTCTCAGAATGTACACATGGAGTGACATTCCCTGCAAAACTCTGTGGATGCCTAAGACAGAGACTAATGCTGCTGCACAAGATGACTGCAATTTTGGACCACATAAGCCCTTTGTATGTTCCCTTTTATTGTAACTAATACATCCCCAGAGACGGCTAATATTAGAATTGGAAGGTCTGTGGAAGAGCTGTGGATTATCAATCAGTCAACAATTGAAAGACTTGTTGAATGGATTGGATTGATTTTATGGTCAAAGACCAAAGCAGCTGTAGTTATCACCAGAGAAAGGTTAAGATAACAGGTATTTTTCCATACAGTCCCCAGGGGTCAGGGCTGACTCAGTGGCACCTAACCCGCAACAGTAAACATCTCCGGTAAAGCTGAGCCCAGCAATCTAGTCATTAGATACATATACTATTAGGGGAAAATGCTTTACCAGCAAGCAATATTCTGCCAAATCCCCTTCATTAATAAATCTCTCATCAAACTCAGCAAGTCTTTGGAATAATTCCACAATGAACCCGAGTTTGCAATCAAGGCAGATGTAAGCACAAGCTGCTAAAGTTACTACCTCATTTTTCTTTATTTAACCACTTCCAATTCTGTCTCCATGCTCCATTTTTCCATGTGAAATGATAGATTACAGTCACTAGAGATGTTTGAACTAGTTACATGCCACTGAGTTGAAGTCTAGTAAGAGTTGAAACAGCTATGAGAAATTAAAGCATGTTGCCCTACATATATGTTTTATTTCCTCCTAGAGATTATCTGGGGAAAGGCATGACAGTTAAACTGAAATAAATTTGAGTTTGTTGTATGTATATACATAAAATTACTAAGGATTCCTTCCTTTCAAGAGCAAAAATATAGTACAGGTAGTCCTTGATTTACAACAGTTCATTTAGTGACAGTTCAAAGTTACAATGGCACAGAAAAAAGCGATTTGTGACCATTTCCCACACTTACGATGGTTGCAGTATCCTCATGGTCACATGATCAAAATTCAGTTTGGCAACTGACTTCTATTTATGACGGTTGCAGTGTCACCTTTTGTGACCTGTCAGATTATTCATGAACTGGGAGAGCCAATGGTAACAAGGTCAGCCAATGAATAGACATAGCAACTAAGTCAGCCAATGGGAGCTAAACACATCTGAGTCTGTGCAGAGAATCGAAACTGAAGCTAGAAGGCTGGGCGTGGCTCAGTCCTCTCTGAACTCTGAAATGAAACTAACTGTTCTCTCATGCCTGTGTGTTTGCTTGTAACTGCTTGAAGAAGAATCTACATTGGTATTGTATATATATTCTTGTATATAAAGAAGTTTCTTATTTAAATGAATCCTGCTGCATCAGTCTGCCTGTGTGTGCTTTCTGGATTTAATTTTCTGCAACAAACTCTGATAGGTTATGGGCCCAGAGCACACTGAAGACTGAATTGCAATTAAGCTGAGAGACTGCCTGTGTGAGAAACAAGGCAAAGAAGGCTTGCAGGATGGCTGCTGTTGAATTTAAGGAAAGCTCTGTGCCTCGTTTGGGGCAGAAGAACTATATAATTTGGGCTGCAAAGATGGAATGTTTCCTGAAGGCTAAGGAGCTGTGGAATATAGTTGTAAATCCACCACAGGCTTTTGCAGCTGGAGAACAGAAGAAGCATGATAAAGCAATGGCTTATATCATCTTGAGTTTAGAAGATGAACAGTTTATCAATGTAGCTGATATAAAGACTGCAAAGGAGGTCTGGCTGAAATTGAGAAATGTGCATGTGAGTGTGTCTGCATGCAATATTGTTCAGTTATCAAGAAAATTATACAGAGACTGTCTGCAACCAGGTGAATCTGTGGAAAGACATTTATGGCAAATGCAAACTTTGTGGAATTAGAACAGCGTGGATTGCAGTTTCCTGAGTCCCAAAAGGTGCTGTTAGTGTTAAACAGTCTTGATGAAACTTGGGACATTGTTTCTGCAGTATTTGAATGCAAACTAGAGCAGGACTTGCGTTTGGAGGCATTAAAGGCTTGTTTAATAGCTGAGGAGAACAAACACCATTTTAGAAAGAACCACTAGGAGAAATCCCTGAGGTGGGGGCCCAAGGAGCAGAGAGAGAAGAGCGGAAAGATCCACAGACTGGCTGTCTCCAACAGACAAGATGTCTGCAAAGAAGAAAAAAGCAGCAGAAGAGATCAGATTATAGCCGAGCAAAGACTTTCTAAGCAGCAAAAATTTACAACCCAGCAACGGAGGTGCTTCATTTGTGGTGAAAGAACACATTTAAAGAAGGACTGTTTGCAAAGGACAAACCATTTGCAAGGAAGAAGTTATTTGCAAGACAAGAATTATTTGCAAGGAAAACAATTGCAAAATGGACAAGTGGCTGTTGCAAAAGTTAGCTATTGCAATAGCAGAGACAAATGGTTAATAGACAGTGGGGCAAGTCAAACAATTGTTAACAATTCTAAATTGTTTTACAGGTTGGATCCAGCTGCTCGAGATGCAGTAGCCTCGGCAAATGGCCAGAAGGCTAACGTCATTGGAAGAGGCAGTGTGCAAAGTCCATATCTGGAAACAAGATGTAATGATGTATTATGTGTACCTGAAATGGAGCATAATTTGCTGAGTGTCTCTAGTT
>QLTV01002664.1:900323-920795 GCA_003457575.1 Thermophis baileyi
TACAGCATTTTGTTGTTCTGCTATTTACTGAAGAGTAAAACAGAGGTGCTACAGAAATTTAAGCAATGGGTAAGTTTCATGGAAAGAAGATATAAACAGCAGGTATGTCAGCTGCAAACTGACAGAGGTTCAGAATTTATGTCAACAAGTTTTCAACAGTGGTTGTGACAGTTAGGAATAAAACACAGATGCACTAATCCATACACAGCAGCTGAGAATGGTGTTCTGAGAGGCGAAATGGAGTCTTACAAACAATGAAGGACTCACTGCTGGAGGATTCTGGTCTGAGCATGTCATATTGGGGTGAAGCCATGTTGACTGCTAATTATTTAATTAATAGGCTGTAGAGTTCATCTATCAATGATACTCCATATGCAGTGCTATATGGGAGGAAGCCATCTCTGGCACATCTAAGAGTTTTTGGAAGTAATGCGTGGGTGCATATTCCAAAAGCAATTAGAAGAAAGGGACAACCAAAGGCTAGAAAGCTCAGGTTTATGGGCTATGAGCCAGGTTCAAAAGGCTATCGCTTTAGCGATGGAAGCAACAGAATAGTGATTTCCAGGTCAGCTAGCTTTTTTGATGCAAATTTATGGAATGATTCACTTAGTGACAGTAACTCATTTAGTGATGGAAACTCATTTAGTGATGGTGTCAGCGTTCAGGGAGGAGAAGCTGAATAAGATCTGAAGCAAGAGAGGGTTGAAGCACAGGAGCAGTCAATGCCACGCAGGTCAGAGTGATGAAACAAGGGGATTCCACCTGTCAGGTATTCTGCTAGTAAAGTTAAAGTGTGTAATGTATGGTATGAGCCAAGGAACTATAAGGAAGTATTGGCATTACCTAAAATTGAACAAGTAAAGTGGAAAGAAGCCATGGACAAGGAAATGAAATCCATGGGAGAACATGAAGTGTTCACATCTATGACTTTGCCACAGGGTAGCAAAGCTGTAGGATGCAAATGGGTGTACAAGAAGAAAGTACTACCCAATAATGAGGTACAATATAAAGCAAGGTTAGTGGCCCAAGGTTTTTCACAGATGAGGTATTCGCGCCAACTATAAAGAGTGAAAGCATAAGGCTCGCACTAGCGTTGGCAGCGGCACGTGACCATAAAATTTGGCATTTTGACATAACCACTGCATTCCTCAATGCAGAGTTAGAGGAAGAAATTTACATGGTTCAAGCACCAGGGTATGAAAGTAAAAAGCCTAACACGGTGTACAAATTGAACAAGGCCATTTATGGGCTGAAGCAGTCAGCCAGGAATTGGAATATATGTTTAGATAAGGCATTGAAGGGTCTTGGGTTCAAGAGTTGCAAGGCTGATGGTTGCATATACACTGGAAAGTTACAAGGTGGGGATTGTCAACTATTAGCATTTGTGGATGATCTTTGCTTCATTGCAAAGGATGTATCACAGGTAAAAGAATTTGTTGATGGAGAGCCAATGGTAACAAGGTCAGCCAATGAATAGGCATAGCAAGTAAGTCAGCCAATGGGAGCTAAACACATCTGAGTCTGTGCAGAGAATCGAAACTGAAGCTAGAAGGCTGGGCGTGGCTCAGTCCTCTCTGAACTCTGAAATGAAACTAACTGTTCTCTCATGCCTGTGTGTTTGCTTGTAACTGCTTGAAGAAGAATCTACATTGGTTTTGTATATATATTCTTGTATATAAAGAAGTTTCTTATTTAAATGAATCCTGCTGCATCAGTCTGCCTGTGTGTGCTTTCTGGATTTAATTTTCTGCAACAAACTCTGATATGACCTTCTGACAAGCAAAGTCGACGGGAAAGCCAGATTCATTTAACAATCGTGTTACTAACTTAACAACTTCAATGATTCACTTAACAACTGTGGCAAGAAAGGTCGTAAAACAGGTCAAAACTCACTTAACTACTGTCTCATTTAGCAAAAGAAATTTTGGGCTCAAATATGGTGGTAAGTCAAAGACTACCCGTATTCCTAAGACATAGTAAGACAAGAGAGGCAGTCTTCTGTATACCTTTGGTGAGTGTTATAGGTCCAAAGTAGTTGGCATCCATGATCTTTTTGTCGAGTTCCAGTGACACGTTTTGAACTGTCCCCTTGGCTTTTGTGCTAGCGTTATTAATGAGAATATCCACACATCCATAACAATCCAGGATTTCTTTAGCTACATCTTGGATACAGTTTACATCAGCGAGATCTAAAAGGATAAGCTTCGGTGTAAATGTCTACAAAAGAAGGAAGGTTTGAGGGTTACTGTATTATAAAATACCCTAGTACTTTTTGAAGCATAATACTTCACAACACAAAAGAGAGAAATAATTCCTAGAGACAATAAAGCACTTTCTCCAATTTGGTGACTTGCTATTTTTGGATCTTCTGTTCCTAAAATTCCCAGTCATATGGCTCACAGTAAAGGAAATGGGGTTTATCAGATGACCATGACAATGTAGGAGGCAATCAGATCCAAAGATGAAGTAGAATTAATGTATTAAAAGTATAAATAGTAACAGTTCCTTAGGAAAAAAGTATTAGTTTTAAAGATTTGGTAGTACTCTTGTTGTTTAAATCCAGGATCACCTATTTGTCAGTTTATATAATTGTCTGGCCTTAAATTTGGAAATAACTGGTTGTGATTATTTGTATGGAAAAATATGTGGATCATGTGCACTAGGTCTTTAGTGTAAGGCAGCATCCTTCATTCATTGTTTAAAAACAAAGTAATTAGACTGACCTTAATTTTGATATTTTCCAGTAACATCCAATAAAACTTGTGATCATTCATTATATAAGAGAATACTGTGAGGTAACAAAATTATACAATTGCAAAGAGAGGCAATAAAACTAATTTTAAACTGCCTTGGGAAATAAGTTCGTTTTGATCTAACACTAAAAATATTGCAATATTTACACTGTATGCCCTGAATACTGTTTGAAATACTGAATACTAATCTATATTTTTCTGAAACTGCATATTGCAGCCTATGGTCTATTGCCATCCTTTAACCCCTAAGAGTTATTCAGTTGAAAGATATGCTTGTTCTAGGGTTTTTGTTTTTTTTTAACATGATGTGTCTTCTTAATGTATCTTTTTAGGGTGCAGGAACAAGCTAATTAGAGATTAAATATTTCATTTATTTACATGTGCATTTTATTAGGATGCTACTATCTTCAGACAAGTGCCTCTCCAGCAAGCTGGCAAAATCATGCATTGTGCTATCATGACTATGCTGTGCTATGCTTAAATGCTATCATTTAATTGCAAGCTGTCTAGAGTCTCTTTGGCAACATCGGTGACATATAAGTTTAATAAATAAATAAACAAGTGAATAAATAAATGACACAAGTTCCATATCTTACTTACTTGCAGTGAGTACTAAAGAAACAGAATTACCGGTAGATTTCATAATTTGCCTATGTTCATAGGACAGTAAATTAATCCTTAACTGCCTTCTTCAGCATTCCAACAATTTTCAAAACTAAGTTGTTAGAACGCTATTGCCTTCATTCCTCATCCACAGGTGGAGATGGTGGAAATGATAGTTTAAATCTTCTGGAAGTTTCCAGACTGGGGAAGGCTGGAATGTAATCTTATAATCTTTCACGTGTTTTCTTTTGTCCTATAATTTCTTCAACCACTTGTTTTTTTACTTGTATCTACCTTCTCAAATTTAGGCTGATCCCTCAGGTTCCTTTATAGTAGAAGCAGGGAAAAATATTTGCCTTCCTGAGCTTGAGTAACAAGTGACTTTTAGTTCAATACAAGCAACGGGCCAGCAATTTCCTTCCCTGCATCTAAGACCAACAAATATTTTAAGGAAGGCAGAGGAGACAGTGTGTCACCCATATTTGTTCAAGTAAGATGAAAATAGGTAAGGAAACCTCCCTCCTACTTCTACCTAATGGTAGGATTGTCCCAGTGAGTAATTAATTTGTTGGGAAGAAATATTTAATTCAGAAACCCTGAAAAAATTGCTTGGCCATTCTAGATCAAGTCTCTCTCTCTCTCTCTCTCTCTCTCTCTCTCTCTCTCTCTCTCTCTCTCTCTCTCTCTCTCCTGCCTTTATATAAATCTTTAAGGATATACAATACAAGAGCATTACTGCAGTAGGATCAGCCGCACTATTTAAAGCATCACAGAGAACTTCTAATTTGTCCAGGTGTTTCCCACACAAAATCAGCCTTGCTCCTCCTGAATGAAATACTTGTGCACATTCTGGAAGATAAACCAAAGGACAATTCAATTAATTGGGATTGTAATAGAGTATACCTGTTCTCATTCATTCAGCCTTAATGACAGAAAAAAAATATTCTTCCCACATTCAGCATTAGCATACAGATAAACCCTCCTCCCCATGCAATTGCTTATATTTCAACTACTGATCTTGTGGGTGGTTAAACAAATGTATAATGTGGACATTACCTGAACAAATATATTTTTGTACCTGCCTTTGCTTTTAAATGTATTCTATGAAATCTTGTGCATGGAACTGAGAGCAACCACTAGAACCCAGGACTACTGTGGTTGGGTTATAGTTCTGAAAACACAAGGAAGTCATGATGTTTCCAATGAGGAGATCCTTTGCAGTGAGAGAGATTTGCAAAAAAAGTTAAATGAAATCATCAGAAATTATGAACCCTGATAATGCTGCTTATTTAGGAGCCTGCAGCTATCGGAGCTAAATATCCATTTATCTCAGTTAACTATAAATCCAGCCAAATTGCTACAGCAAGGACAGGAGCCTGTTGCATGTCTATGCTGGGTGAGGTAAAAAGTGACTTATTTAATATTCCCCATTTAATATAAAAATGCAAAGAGATACCAGAGCAGAATTTTTGCTCTGTCTCTGTTTACTTGACATCTTCCACACAGGATGTGATGAAAAAGATTTATCTTCCTCTGTTGCCAGCCTGGAAATGAATTGCTGGAAATATATTCCATAGAAAAGGTCTTTCCACAGCACCTTGGGAAGGCAAGACTGGGAACCCTGGGAAGCCAACATTTCCATGCATTTGAGTAATGTATGTCAGTAGCAAGCGTGTCCAAGGGAGAATGAGCTGACGATGTTTGCGGTGATTGTTCCCTTGTGATTGAAAGAAAGAATTCCATCCCTGGAAATCCTCACAAGAAATAGCCTAGGATAAACAGAGCATGCTCAGTAGCTGCAGCATGAAATGCCACATGGAAGAGAAAACCAAAAAAATATTGTCTAGCTGGAAAAGAGACAAAATGGCAGCTTGGAAAGAATGAACGGTTTTCTGGGCAAAACCCAGAGTAAAATCATTAACTGAATCAAACTTTACTGAATTAACTTGATTTCCTGGGTTTACACAACACAGGGTTAAAAATTAAGCAACACAATTATAAGTTTAGTGGGTTGCAAGAAGTCAACCACAATATGATTCTCTATGTGAAAATAAGCACAAAATATTTAAAACAGATTCTTCCTTTCATAAAAAACCTACCACAGTCTTCTTGTAGGATAGGGGGAACCTGGCAACACAGTTAAGCAATTTGATAGAATAGACTAGGATAGCTGTCTACAATTTGGAATGATCTCAACCTTTTTATCAAGAGATTTCTTAGATCTTCCACTCTCCATCCTGGTCCAGCTCCAGTAAACACAAGAATTCGGGAAAGTTCATTATTGGGGATGAAAGTGTAATATTGTCTTGTTCTATCACTTGATGCACTTCTCCTAGTGTGTTTGCCAATGGTGCACATGACCCTGATGATTTCTCATCTCCTGTCCCCCCCCACCCCACCGGCCAAGCAGCAGAGCAGCAAACCTCCTGCATATCTCCACGAGAGGGATCATTTTTCATTCCCCTGATATTTCTGTGGCTATGATTTTCCTCCATTCACCAAACCAGGGCTGCAAGTTCAAAGTTTTCACTAGAAGGTCTGCCAATAATTTTGCTTCAAGATAACCCATAGTATCTTAACTGCTTGGTGCAAGATCTTAAAGCTCACCACTAGTGCGTAATTTAGGGATTACAGAAATAAGCTATTTATATCAGATTGCTGCCACTTCATAGGTCCTGTATGTGCAAATGGTTCTCACCATTACAGCACAGCTAGCTAACTAAAAATAGATTTTTCTCTCTCTCCTAAGACATAGAGTTTGTGGAGGCACTTTTCTAACTAACTGTGGATCTAAGTACTATTCTTTCTAACAGACTGTTCAATAGTTGCATCATAAGAGATATTAAGTGGATACCTTATTGAAGTTTGCAGTTTGTGCAAAATGTGAGTAATTTTAATGACATGGAATTCTGAAAGTTGGCTCCAAACAAAACAACAAAGCAATATAGGATCTAATTTCTTGCACACTAGATCAATTGTCAATATACTTCCAATGCACAATTCAGTCCCCCCTTCTTCTCCTCCTCCTCTTGTGTCTTCATGCCACACGGTTTATATTTATTTTCTCTAATTTATTTCAATTGCAACATTTGGAATTATGCAGACAATGTAATTTGTTCCAAGGTGTTAAAGTAGGTTCAGAATGCATACAGACCATTAGAAGGCAATGTTTCAGATTGAGCAAACGGACATACAGATTGTGTTCTGTAGGAAGAAATTTGTTGATGAATAAGAATAAACAGAGTAATCTGGAGAAATTCTTAATATGTTCACTCAAGAAGGCCCCTTCTGCACAAATACACATATCTATATGGCTTCCCTACTGATTTACAGGGCTGAAGTATTGACTCTGGTCTATAATACTGGTTTCTGAGTATTTAATGTTCCTTGTATTTTCAAGTTTTCCTTTATGAATGCTGAAGTTCTTAGAATCCTGGATGCTTCCAGAAGGCAAACATTCATAAAATTTCCAGGAGGAAATTCCTATTTTTGCGCTTGTGCTCTCTCTCTCTCTCTCTCTCTCTCTCTCTCTCTCTCTCTCTCTCTCTCTCTCTCTCTCTCTCTCTCTCTCTCTCTCTCTCTCTCTCACACACACACACACACACACACAAAAGAATATGAGTCATTTGCTGCACTTCTTACCCTTGCCCACACCAGACAGAGCATCAGTGACTACTACAACTTTGCTCCGCACAGCAGACTTTGTCATCAGCTGAGTAACTTTCCGATAAATGTATACAATTCCACTAATTCCAACCACAAGCAGTGGAAGGAATAGAATAGCCCAAATGCCCATCTTCACCTAGCAAAAAAGATAAAAAATTAAAGTCACACAGAAGGTCTATCATACTGTACATGCCACACGGATTTATTTTTCTTTTCAAAATATACTTACTCAGAGGTCAGTGAGCAGGACAATTGGTAACATATTACACATTCTGACTCGACCCCATAGGAAACTATTTATTCAGCATCTGTCAGTGCATATGGAGATTTTCAAAACTGCACAACCCCCCTTTTTTTTGTTTCTGCAATGCAACCCATTTTTTATAAGATTTTATCTTGTAAATCAAAACTATGACACAAATCCATTTAAATCCATGTTGTATTCAGTTCCTTATTGCTTGCTTTATATTATAAACAGCTTACATGCAGTAGTCCATTCATTTATTGCAATGCAAAGAAAAAAGAAAAGGAAAGGAAAAGAGTAGAGGAAAAAACCACTTAAATATTTCCTCTTATAATTATAAAAGGCCAAAAAGCAATTACTACAGACATTAATCCCATTTGATCTCCAACTACAGTTCTGCAATAAAGCTAATAACTTACTTGGAAAGCAAGCAGTCAGCTTGCCGATAAGATGGTGTCTCCTGCCAACTGGTTTATTCCAGAAGTTTAATTAAACTTGTAGACATTTTTGGAAAGGAAAAGCAGCCCACAAGCTGTAGCTTAGTCCTTTGAGCAAAAGCAGCTATGTATAGTGCCCAGCTGCACCCCAGACTTTAAAAAAAGTAAATATAGTATCTGTGGTCTCAGCCACATACCTGACCTATTTTGTTTCACTGGGCTTCCAAGTCCTTCTGCAGCTTGGAACAGTGGAATAACTGAACATTAGGAAGGAATGATCTTCATTTATTTGTTAGCAGGAACCTTGAATTAATTCTAAACTTGCCCTTGGAATTTCTATTTAACATGGAAATCATTGTTAGGAGCCTCCAGTCCATTAGCAAGGTTACTGGCCCCATTTATGATAATACAAGATGGAATTGCTTACTTTTCACAGTTCTTATGTGGTGGGAATGCCACTAGAAGCTGACCATAATATTTCTATATGTAGATAAGAATATTTTAAAATATATATCAATATATTTTAGTTTAACATTTAGTGTGTACTGCTAATTTTGTGCACAGCTATGTCTCTGTCAGTGCTATCATTTTGTGTTTTTGTAATAGTTGGAATAGGAATTGTACAACTAAATAATACAGCTCTTGTGCAAGTTGGACATGATGGACATTTTTCCAAACTGCAGGGAAAATGAAAGTTAGCTCTCACACCTTTTAGGTGCAAATGACATTTTGAAAATTTCTGTCAAATTTGTGGAAAAAGAAATCGAATAGTTGACTTCAACCAATTTCTGTTTGGGAAGGAAAAAATCTTTTCCAAATCAGAACCCATCTGTAGCAGCAGTATTATAGACAAATCCCAATGGGAGTTTTTTTCCCCAAGCTTTTTTGCTTCGAATTGATGAAACGGAAGACTGCAATGCCCTGGAAAGAAATTTGCACAAGGACAGAGAAAACATTCTCACACATTTCTTGGTGGCCAACCGACAATGAACACAGTACCATCACCTGTGAGAGTTTAATTTCCTCCTAATTTTAGATAATTTCTTAAGTAACTTTTTTTCCCATCAAACTGAATGAGACCTTAGAAGAGAAGGCAGAATTTCCATTCTAATCATCCCATAGTATGGAACACAAAGAATCCACAATTGGTTGTATGGACTGTTTTCACAGAAATAACATCTGGAACACTTAATGCAAAGGAGAAGGACATTCAGTACCCAACTCAAAATGTAGATGGGTCTAAAAGAGTCAGAGTCAGAAAAAATGGTGCCCCGAAATATTGATTGTCTACTTATTAGTCACAATAGAATAAACCTATTCGGTTTCACTAATTTAATTCAAGGGTCACTAAATATGAGTGTACTACTATTCAAGTGAAATGCAACAATAACTTTTTAATGAAGTTCAACTGTTCCAGAATTGGATTCTGTGGTTTGAATCCATTGATGGCAAACCAGTGGCTCATTGGTTTGTATTAACCCTCCCCCCCTTTAAAAAAACACACACACCAACAAAACCTTGTTCAAATTCAGATCAGCTGAGAAGGTGGAGCTGATATTGCCCTGCTTAAGAATTCTGGGAAATGTTTCAATGTAACTGGAAGGTACCAAGTAGGAAATGCTGTCTTATTTGAACTTGATATTTTATTACAACTTTATCAATGGAGAAGGTTGTTTGGAGAGGTGAAATGTTCTCCTTTGCTGGAAGTCCCATAGACTGAGAATCCCCATAGACACTTTTGCAGGATTCTTTAAGTGTAAACCCGGTGCACTCTACTTTGCCAACCCATTATTGAACAGGAATTCTAGTAGGCACCTTTTCTTGTTTTGCCATTCTATAGGCTTTTGGTTTGTTTTCGGTGCTTTTATGTAAGGCTAAGATAAGTTGGGACATCAGAGGTAGAAAAAACATGCTGAAGGTATCTGGAATTGGTGGAAATGGCAATATAATAGTGGTTATAACTAACAATACTAGGCTAACAGTACTTTTAATAGTATTTTTATTAAAAGTAACAGTTTAAAAAGATGAAAAGTAAAAAAAAGAAAAAATAGAAAATGAAAAAATAGAAAGAAAAATAGAAAAGAATGACTATATACGATTATAGTAAAGAAAAAGAAATGAAGTATATAAATAAAAGATTGTCCCCTTCATCACAAATACAAACACGTTTAATAACATATCACCTTCTCATAAAATAAAACTAATGATATCTTCTTTCCATAACTTATCTCCTATCTATAAACAAATCCTTAAAATGTTGCCTTTTAGTCCCAATGTCAGCAAATGTCCATTAAGAATTACCAAACCTTGATCAGATAAGACAACTTTATATCTCTTCCTTTTAACAATCTTGGTCTTTAGTCCTTATTGCATTCTTTGACAAAGTGACAAAATTAGTGGACCAGAGGAATGCTGTTGATATAATTTACTTGGACTTCAGCAAGGCATTTGATAAAGTAGACCATAACCTACTACTAAATAAAGTAGAAAAATGTGGGTTAGACAGCAACACCACCAGATGGATTCAAAACTGGCTGACCAACCGCACTCAACGTGTAGTGCTCAATGGAACTGCATCTATATGGAGGGAAGTATGCAGTGGAATACCCCAAGGCTCTGTTTTAGGCCCAGGACTCTTGAACATCTTCATCAATGATTTGGACAAGGGGCTAGACGGGGAACTCATCAAATTTGCAGACGACATCAAGCTAGCAGGAATAGCGAACATTGACAGACTTGAACATTGGGCGCTATCTAACAAAATAAAATTCAATGGTGAAAAAAGTAAGGTTCTACATTTAGGCAGGAAGAACAAAATGCACAGGTACAGTATATGTGGTACCTTGCTCAACAGTAGTAACTGTGAGAGGGATCTTGGAGTCCTAGTGGACAACCATTTAAATATGAGCCAGCAGTGTGCAGCAGCTGCCAAAAAAGTTCTAGGCTGCATAAACAGAGGGATAGAATCAAGATCACGTGAAGTGTTAATACCACTTTATAATGTCTTGGTAAGGCCACACTTGGAATACTGCATTCAGTTTTGGTCACCACGATGTAAAAAGGATGTTGAGACTCTAGAAAGAGTGCAGAGAAGAGCAACAAAGATGATTAGGGGACTGGAGGCTAAAACATATGAAGAACGGTTGCAGGAACTGGGTATATCTAGTTCGGAGGTGGGTTCCTCCCGGTTCGAACCGGTTCACCCGAACCAGTAGCGACCCGCTGGTGACGTCACAATGACGTCATGGCTCTGGTTCCATCTTTTTTTTTTGTATTTTTTTTTGTAATTTTTTCCATTTTTTTTTTTTTTTGCGCATGTTTTTCCGTTTTTTTTTCCTTCTGCGCATGCGCAGAAGCGGAGTTTCTGGCACTGCACATGCGTCACCATCTTGTTTTTGGCTTTTTTGGGGGATATTTTTTCTTTTTTTGCACTGCGCATGCATGTGCACGCAAAGCACACGTGTGCCCACGCGGTGCGGCTACGCAGCGCGGGAGGAAGCGAACCGGCAGCGACATAAGTTAGAACCCACCCCTGGTCTAGTTTAATGAAAAGAAGGACTAGGGGAGACATGATAGCAGTGTTCCAATATCTCAGGGGTTGCCACAAAGAAGAGGGAGTCAAACTATTCTCCAAAGCACCTAAGGGTAGAACAAGAAGCAATGGGTGGAAACTAATCAAGGAGAGAAGCAACTTAGAACTAAGGAGACATTTCCTGACAATTAGAACAATTAATCAGTGGAACAGCTTGCCTCCAGAAGTTGTGAATGCTCCAACACTGGAAGTTTTTAAGAAGATGTTGGATAACCATTTGTCTGAAGTGGAGTAGGGTTTCCTGCCTAAGCAGGGGGTTGGACTAGAAGACCTCCAAGGTCCCTTCCAACTCTGTTATGCTATTCTATTCTAAATAATAAATGGATATTCTATTCTATTCTATTCTATTCTATTCCATTCCATTCCATTCCATTCCTTTCAAGTAATGTTCTAAAACTTGATCTCTTTTCATTTATCTTTGTCTCTTCTCACAAAATTCTTCAAAGTATTAACAAGCCCCTTTTGTAAATTTACTATAGAAAAGTTATTCAAGTCATTCTTTTGGTTATGGTTTGTATGACCTTTTTAATTATTAAGACATCAGCCAATTTCATTTTTATGTCCAATATAGCATCTTTTTGGGTATCATTTTTGTACTTAAAACTTACTTAGCTAAGGATTGAAGGAAACTCACCTGATGCTGTAAAACTTGTTGATCAAAAAGTTACTAATATCTGAAACACAATTAACAAGCAATTTCCAAAAACAATTAGAATAGGAAATATGCAAACCTAGTGTGCTTTTGAAAGTGCCAATCATGGTTTGAGCAAAAAGATGGCTATTCCTTCATCTCCTGTAGCTTGTCAGAGACTGCTATCTTGAGGCTCCTTGTGTAGAGAAACTGTATGGAGTACTTATAGGTGATCTCAAGTCCTCTTCTTACCCAGAGTAGAATTACAAAGAGCCGTCTATTTACTGGCTCTTCATTCCATCGCGATTGTAGGCTTCTCTTTAATAGAGCCATTTCCAGTTTGCCATTTCTGGCCTAGATGTCAATTAAAAATCCTTCTAAGGAAGGTATCTGTTGAACAAATCACATTGACAAGATTAGGCAAAACATTACATTATAAAAGTGTCCTTTTCAAGAACTCCTGCAAAAAGATCCCAAGAGGACCTTGATATAAATGGCTGCCTATTTGTAAATTTATGGACAATAACAATGTACCTCCAAAACATGGAAATGACCCAGAAAAATAGCCACTTGAGCATGTTTCTGATAAGCGATTTACATTAGACCTTCAAAATCCACATGCCACTTCAACCAACCCCTATAGAGTTCAAAGTAGCTTCTCATCATTATTAGTTGTGGATATGAGTCAAAGGCAGAACAAAGTTCATGCTTCTTTGTTCCTATAGTCCCCAGGAGATGCTTTGGTCCTTCAGCTCATGACAATGGTATATGTGCACTTTGGGACTTCCCAACTAGCACTTTCATCTTATAATGGGCTGTGTCTGACACCATGGGACTTTATGCTAAATGATCACTCCATTTTTGTTTGATATTTGAAAGATGAAATACTTTTGGCATTGAAATAATTCCATCTCTGGATCTCATGAAGCCTGTATACCTGGAAAACCAAAATAATGCAAGTAAATTCATACTTGGGCTCAGTATGTTTTGTGTATTAATTTTCTTTAGGCATTATTCGACCATTGGATTATTTGAGTAATAGCTCAGACAGTAGGTATTATTTAATGGATTCTTGAGTATCATGAAATGATGGATTCCTTTCACTGTAATAGGATTGTATGTCTTGAAGTGACTTGTGTGACCCTTGATGATAAATGTATTTCTTTACATTTTTTTTCCAAACAGACCTCATGGAATCCCTAAGAATTTTATTTTGAAACATCTCCAATTATCAATGACCCTATAGATTTAAAAATTTAAAATCCTATAGATTTGTAGCATAATTTTTCTCAGAAAAGCTTTTCTTTTCATAGCACAGACAGTGTTGATTTAAACATGTTTTACCAAGAATAAAGCAATTTGATTTTATTAATCATAAAGCAAAGGTGCAGAGCTTAAGATTTCTGATAAACCCTAAAGTCCTTTCAAAAATTCTCATCAATCTGTATACTTTAAGTGTCAGCAGGAGGAAATTATTTTATATGTAAGAGTAATCATATTAACTGGATGTAAATACCTTAAATCCAATTCATTTTTGTCCTGGTATGCCATTAAAAGTTCTTCTGTGCTTTTTCAAAAAAAAAAAAAAACAGTTCATTATTGCTGTAAAATATACAGATTCTCTCTCAAATGCTATTTCATTTATTTCTCCCAGTGAATTCTAAGAAAGTGGTTATTATATTTGGGAAATGGAAAATAGAACAGATAGTAATTTTTACACATCAGGCATTCTCTGATTCCTTCCTTGGCATATTTGACCCCATCAACATGAAGGTTAATTTCATATGTGATTTTCTAATAGAAGTAGACTTACAATTTACAGCTGAGATAGGAATGGGTGTCAATATACCTTACAAACAGATATCTGCACAAGGGGATTAAAATTATTCTGTCTATGATCATAGCTTGTTTTAAGTGCCAAAGAAAAGCATGTAACTCCTTGAGATTCTCAACTCACATTTTGAAATCATTCCCAGATTCTAAGTTTTATATTTGGTGGGGGGCGGGATTGGGGAATAGTTGCATGGTCACAAAGTTTGCTTCAGAAAAAAAAAAAAGCTGACTGTGTAGATGTTCAGATCTTTCAGTGTTGAGTAAATTTCTGACCTCCTGTATCATACATGGTCTGCATCTGGTGCCATATTGTGTTATTCTTCTTCCAGCAACTAGTTTCTCAGATAAATATAAGAGATTTGCAAAAGTGCAGATTTTGTACTGCGACCAATAAAAACCATATCAATGTGATCTGTGCTATTTAATGGCACTATAATAGTTTTCTTGGGGTTTTCTTTTTTTCATCTCTCTCTCTCTCTCTGAAAAAGTAATCTATGCCTAAGCTTAGCATTTGTTTGGATGCATATTGGTCTAAACTAGATATTAATTTAAGTCCTGTAAATGAAATAATCACTGTTACTTTAAAGATAGTAGAGATAAAATGTGGATTGAAATTTGGTAGAGATGTCATCAGAGAAAAAAAGAACCAAACCTTATTCCTACATTCCATAGTAGCTCCAGTCAAACTATTATCTGTAAGGGAAGAAACACGATGAGTCACAAAAACTATATTAATACATTTATCCTTCTCTACTAGCAACTGTGGAGAGGAAGTGCAATGAAAAGAAAGACAAGGAAAAGTAGTTCTACCGGTATTCACAAAGCAATTAGTTTATCCGTTTTCCCTAACCAGGACAGAAATCTAGGAATTATGATGCATATGGTTATAATGAAATAAACAATTCTAGAAATTAAAAAGAAAGAATCCTAAAATACAGTTGAACATTAGATCTTTATGTCAAACTAATTGGAGCTGTATTTTGATACCCTGTGCTTTTTCTGATCACCCAACCTCAAAAAGCATATGGCAGAAAGTGGAAGAAAAGACACTCAAAGCAAAGCAATTGAGTGAAAATAGTGATACTATTACTATTATTCTTTAGGTGATAAGATAGGAGGTAATTTTGTTCTCAATGTGGAGAAAATATCTAGAAGCCAGTTTTGTCTTCTTCCACATGGTAGACTTTGAAATTTCCCTATGACATCCATGAACAGGATGTTCAAGATAAATAAAAGAATAACTGCATACCATGTATTACTTTTTCCTAACAGGCTTCCCCTGCCCCGTCAGCATGGCCAGGTTTGCTTGGGATGATTAGACTTGATATCCTATCCTTTAGAAGATAGGAATGGTTGCTTTAAGGTAGAGACCATAATCTTTCAGGCTGATCCAATGAAGATAACATTTTTGATTCCCCTAGGATGAGCGAGAGGGGAAAGGCACTTAGATGGCTTCAGTGTATAAAGGAGGACTAGAATCTGAGTTTTGTCCTAAGAACCTGAGTCCTCCTCCAGCACTTTAACATCATACCACAATAGCTCTTCTTATATTAACTTTGGAGAAATTTCTTGACAGTTAGAACAATTGATTAGTGGAACGGCTTGCCTCTAGAAATCGTGGGTGTTCCAACATGGAAGTTTTTAAAAAGGACAACTATCTGTCTGAAATGGTATAGGGTTTCCTACTTCAGCAGGGGGTTGGAGTAGAAGATCTCCAAGGTCCCTTCCAACTCCGTTACTCTGTTGTTCTGTTATATTCTCAGAATTAAGTCTCACTATATTCAATGGGATTTCCTTCCAAATGCATATAGTATACATGCCATGTTAAAAATTCAGAGTTACATGATCAGTAGCAAGATGTATATAAAAGAAAGTATGTCCATTCACAGAGGCTGAGTCAGCTTTAATTGCTCTGTTGGGGGAGGCAGGGGAAAGATTACTGTCTTTGTTCCATGATTGGACTTTACTAAGACATCTAACGGACCCTTATGGTTTGGACACCTAAGCAGATCTTTGGTCTGTTCTAGAAAGAATTTTATCATTTCCCATACTCTAGCTGTCATTGCCTCACTTCTAGAATTGAGCAGTACAGATAAATGTCTGGATGTTTTGACTGCATTTTCCATTAGATCCAGTCAGCATAACCAGACATGTGGGGGGAGGTGGTGGTGGTGGTGTGCAAATGTAATACACACATATATATATCAGATTGGCTTTCTGTAGTGTAGATCTTCAAGAAGAAAGCCATGGAAGTCTCTAGGATGGAGAGGAAAATCTCTCTCTTTTGGTCTGAATTTATTCTAAGCCATTAAACAAAATGGCTTCCGTCTCCCACAGTTGGCTGTTCTCAGGATGTAACCAACTTTCCCATTGTGCATCTTACTTCAAGGCCAAGTAGCTCATTCTTTGCTATTGCAATTCACAAAATAATCACTAGGAAAGCTCTCCATTTTCTGCATTCATGCAGAGAGTACCAGACATGTGAGAAGCAATAAGCAGAATATGTAAAGAGGCAATTTGTAAAAGATGATCTGCAAATCAAGAGAGCCTGCATTGTTTATTTTGCTAATGCATTTAGATCAAATCCTTATTTGGATTTAGAAATGGTTGTACCGGTATTTTACATATATCTCACCAAATACACCAAGAGTGCTTGTTTAGAAGTAGAAGGTAATAGATACAGTAAATTAACTTCAAGCATGAGTAGGCAACTGAGTGACTTCCGGATGTTTAGAATGCAGCTTCTGCAACCTCTTGTCATTGGCCTTATCTGAAATTGACGGATCTGAAGAGTAGCCAATTGCCTGTCCCTCCTTGCTTTACATTGATATACAACTGTACCAATAAGTTTGCCCTTGCAGTTCTGGGCTTATGGGTGGTTAAAGCAAAGGCACTGCTTGTTGCAATATGCTTCAGCACCTTTAGATGTCTCTCTGCTTATGTGGTTTTTGTGCAAAAAAGGTGGGGAGGAAGGGGAAAGAAATTGTTTGTCTGCAGCTGTTTCCTTAAATAAACTATCTTGTTGCTTGGATTGTGAGAGAAATCAATAACAGCAAGCAATTGCCCAGCCAATGTTTCCGGTTACAAAGTGATTGTGCAAAGATGGTGCATATCCAGACTGATAGGGAAAAGCTGGCTTGTAAGCTGTAAAGCTGTGGACAAAATTACATCTGGAAAGCAGGAGGCAGAATTTCCTCCACATTACACCAATGTTATGCCAGATCTTGTATGTTTAGTATAAACAAAATATCATGGTGAGGATGAACCTGTTTTGGGGGGGGGGGAAAGGTCTGTCTATTTTTCTTTCTGTAAGCCAGGGAGTTGTAACTTATTTCAGAGAGATACCAGGCAGCTACCATTCTATGCAACTGTACTCAGAAAGAAAGAAAATTATATTTAAGGCAGAGCTTCCCAAGCTAGGCAGCTTTCAGCCAGATGGACTGCAATTCCCAGAATTCTTAGCAAAGCTGGCTAGGGAATTCTGAGAGTTGAACTCCACTTATCTTAAAGTTACCTTTTTTTCCTTTTTAAAGATCAGCATAGGTGCATGTCTAAACATACATCCATGCTTATCATGGCCATGCTGCTATCTTAGTATTTTGGGAACAGGAACAGCAAGTCAGGGTGAGACCATTTTAATGGACCACATCCACTTCCAAAGCAGGACCACGTTGGAGTAGGATCATGTCTAAAGCAGGTCCAGCCTTTTCTTGCTGCAGTGACTCTTATGCCTTGCATTATTACTTTATAGATGACAATAGGAAAAAAAATGATGCAAGTAAGGGAAGGAGGGTTGGAAAAATAAATTAAGGTATACAGAGGCTAACAAACTAATTAACTAAATTAACTAAAAACTAATAAAAGACAATCACATCTTTAAGGTGCTTGAGAGGAAGCAGCGGTTCACAAAGAGATCAGGGAGGGAGCATAAAAAAGAAGCAAAATAAATCTCTGGATGAGTGACTTGTATCCTACACTGGAGATTGGAAACCAAACAACAGCATGATTTACTTAACTTCAAGAGATTCAGTGTGGGAGGTAACTATTGGTCAGGAGATTCTTGACATTGACTCTGGAGTCACCCCTGGACAAAACACTGTGCAAGTAGGTGACCTAACCAATGTACCAATGTACAAAATGACTGAATAATGGGGGCAGTGATATGACTTCCCTCTAACTCTTCTTCTTCCTGTTTCAGTTCTGCAGGCTGGCACACGTGATGGAGCAGTGCAATCAGAGCTCCGTGGCTGAGTTCATCCTCCTGGGCCTGGCAGAGGGGGCCATGACTGAAACTATGCTTTTTGTTCTCTTTTTGGTCATATACTTAGTTACCCTACTAGGCAACTGCACAATGGTGATGTTAATTGGGGTTGAACATCGTTTACACACGCCAATGTATTTCTTCCTCCTCCATTTGTCTCTGCTGGACCTTTGCTATTCCTCAGTTACCATCCCACAGATGTTGGCACACCTCCTTTCTAGGCATAAAGCCATATCCTTTCTCCGGTGTGCCTTCCAGATGTATATTTTCCTGGTGTTTGGTATGGCAGAATGTGTGCTGTTGGGTCTCATGGCCTATGACCGCTATGTGGCAATTTGCCACCCCTTACACTATACCACCATCATGAACTGGCACTTCTGTAGTTGGACCGCAGGAGCTGCTTGGTTGAGCGGCTTCCTCAATTCCCTCATTGTCAATGCTTTTGCTCTGCGCCTGCCATATTGTACCCAAAATCGCATCAATCAGTTCTTCTGTGAGGTACCAGCTGTGATCAAGCTGGCGTCTGCTGACTCCTCAGAGGCAGAGATAGTTGTGTTTGTCTTTGGCTCCATTCTTCTGCTGCTGCCTTTCATCCTCATCGCTGCCTCCTATGCCCGCATTGGGATTGCCATCTTGCGCATTCGCTCAGCTGAGGGCCAACGCCGTGCCGTCTCGACCTGTGGTTCGCATCTCCTGGTGGTGAGCCTTTTCTACGGCACAGCACTCTTTGCCTACATGAGGCCCAGCTCGGTCAGTTCTGCTACAGGCCAGGATAAGGCTGTGTCTGTGTTCTACACGGTGGTCACCCCGATGATGAATCCCCTCATCTACAGCCTTAGAAACAAGGAAGTGAAGGGTGCTCTGAGAAAATTATTAAGCAAGAAAACAGCCTCTGCAGAGACGTGACTTCAGCTCTGTTCAGAAACGGAAGCTGAGAATAAGCATCATATCTGTAATGAGCCAGGAAAAGGGAACATTTGATTGGTAAAGGAAAGGATCTTTGAAAGTTCATGTAAAGATTCCTCTTTAGTCTTTTATACATATTTAGAAATTCAGACCAAGCATTATTGGATCTCCACAGAGGCTTACTAGTCAGTTTATTAGTACTGTATTTACTGGAAAGAAAGACTACATTTTCTTTCTTCCCAGAAAAGTTATCTGCAAAATAAGAAAATCTCTTAGATCTGCTGAGAAAAGGGCACCGGCAGAAGCAGATGAGTTTTTGATATCTAAATTTCCCTTTTCAAGAGGACATTCAAGACGGGTTTCCTCTTGGCCAAATATGATATTTTCTTCTTATTCAATCCTTCCCCATGGCCTTTGTGAAACAATTTGTCCTGTTTCAATAACACCTACTGCAGTGATGGCGAACCTTTTTCTTCTTGTGTGCCAAAAATGGGAGTGCGTGTGCTCCCATTTTTGCCACACAACCCCCCGACGCGTGCCACACTGCACATGCGTGCATCCCCACGCATGCGCCCCCCTGTTGGGCCGTTTTTCACCCTCAGGCTTCCCTGAAGCCTCCGGAGTGCGAAAAACGGCCCAACCGGCAAACCGGAACTCCGTTTTTCCAAACTTCCGGTTTGCCCATTGGCCCATTTTTCGCACTCCGGCCTTCCCCAAGGCAGAAAATCAGCTGGCCAGCGCGTGCATGCGCACTGGAGCTGACATAGGGCAACGCCTCGCGTGCCCTCAGATATGGCTCCGCGTGCCACCTGTGGCACGCATGCCATAGGTTCCCCATCACGGACTTACTGTATATACAGTAGTACAAGCCTGCACATTCAGTGTCTAAAGGACCTTTTGGCCAATTTATGTTAAGCATTCTGTAACTGAGGAGAGTGAGAATCTCCGTTGAGTAAGTTACAATTAGCTGAAAATCTATGTCCTAGAGAAAACCAAAGAACTAAACCATTAGAGTTCTTACCTACCCAAGGGGTATAGTGACATCTCCCTTGTCATGGTCAGACCATTCCCTGCTGAAGTTAGACTTTATGGCACCACTCCCTCATCGCAGGGAGGTGGAACCGATTAGGTGGTTCCGCCCCAGACACCTGATGGACCCGGAAGGGTTCCAGAAGGAGCTTGGGGAATTACCTGAATCCCTTGTCCACAATCCATCTGAGGCTCTAGTAGCCGCCTGGAATAGGGCGGCCTCTGGGGCTCTAGATCGGATTGCGCCTGTGCGACCTCTACATGGCAGTAGATCCCGTNCATGGTCAGACCATTCCCTGCTGAAGTTAGACTTTATGGCACCACTCCCTCATCGCAGGGAGGTGGAACCGATTAGGTGGTTCCGCCCCAGACACCTGATGGACCCGGAAGGGTTCCAGAAGGAGCTTGGGGAATTACCTGAATCCCTTGTCCACAATCCATCTGAGGCTCTAGTAGCCGCCTGGAATAGGGCGGCCTCTGGGGCTCTAGATCGGATTGCGCCTGTGCGACCTCTACA
>QLTV01002664.1:922522-961073 GCA_003457575.1 Thermophis baileyi
TGATCGGCCCATGCGTGGTTGTGTGAATGTTTTATTTTAAATATAGTTTTTTTTCCCCTTTCTTTGTTTAAATTGTTTTTATATGTTTTATTTTTTTATGATATAAGCCGCCCAGAGTCCTTCGGGAGTTGGGCGGCATATAAATTTTATAAAATAAATAAATAAATAAATAAATAAATAAATAAATAAATAAATAAATAAATAAATAAATAAATAAATAAATAAATAAATAAATACAAGAAATAATGGTTAGAAACTAATCAAAGACAGAAAAAACCTGGAATTAAGGAGAAACTTCCTAACAGTAAGGACAATTAAACAGTGGAACAGTTCGCCTCCAGAAATCGTGGGCACTCCAACACTGGGGTTTTTTAAGAAGAGACTGGACAGTCACTTGTCTGAGATGGTATAGGTCAGGGGTGTCAAACTCAAGGCCCGTGGGTGCTTAGATCTGGCCCGCGGGGCTGCCCTGGAAACAGCAAAGGACCGGCCCGTGGTGCCTCTGCCAGTGAAAATGGAGCCCCGGAGGGCCGCCCACAGCCCTCGCAAGCTCTGTTTTTGCTGGCAGAGGATTGCAGGTGGTCATCGCAGCTGAAAATGGAGCTTGCGAGGGCCGTGCGTGGCCTTCCTGAGCTCTATTTTTGTTGGCAGAGGGTTGCAGGAGGCTGTTGAGTCAAACATGGGGCTTGGGAGGGCCACCTATGGCCCCCCTGACCTATGTTTTCACTGGTAGAGGGTTGTAGGCCATCACAGCTGAAAACAGAGCTTGCTAGGGCCGCGGGTGGCCCTCCTGAGCTCCGTTTTCACTGGCAGAGGGTTGCAGAAAGCCGCCACGGCTGAAAACGGAGGTCAGGAGCCCATTTTCACTGGCAGAGTGCTCGGGCCACCATAGGCGCCCCCGACATGAGTGACATCGAGCTGGCTATGCCCACCCCGGCCATGCCCACCCTGGCTCCCCAAGGTCAAACACAACCCTGATGCAGCCCTCAATGAAATTGAGTTTGACACCCTGGTATAGTTCTCCTGCTTGAGCAGGGGGCTGGACTCGAAGACCTCCAAGATCCCTTCCAGTTCTATTCTATTCATATAATTTTACCTGCTGATTTCCCCAAACCAGATTAGATTCAGAGCAGCTTTTGCCTGAGTAAGAGAACCAATAAGAGGTTAGAGAAGAAGATGAGTGCTTCTTTAGCAGGAATCTTGAAGCTTGGGGCCTATTAAAGACTTGATCTCAGAGGAAAGGGGAGGAAGATATTCATCGGCAACCTCCATTCAGGTTAGCCTGTGCAAGTCTTCTTTTCCTCAACCAAGCATGGGCACATATATTCCAACTCAGCTTTAACTTACCGTTGAGTTTCCTATAGGTGGAATAGTAAAGAACAGCACACTGTAGGTTATTGTAATACCATTTAATCCTTTTTAATACATGTTTTCTGCTATTGAGTCACAACTCAGAAAAAAATGTGCAAAAAAGTTTTAATTGCTTCTATCTAGAACATGTAAGTTATGGTGTATACTGAGCTGGCTCATGGAATGGCCCATATGGAAATAAAAACATATTTAAAATACATGGTTTGTTTCAAAAGTCCCCTTTTTTTGCATGTAAACATAAACCATATTTTGGATGTTTTGGCAGTGTAGTTTTACCATAGTTGTCCACAGCAGTTTATTTTTAGCCGTGATGGCGCAGTGGTTAGAGTGCAGTACTGCAGGCTACTTCTGCTGCCTGCCGGCTGCCTGCAGTTTGGCAGTTCAAATCTCACCAGGCTCAAGGTTGACTCAGCCTTCTATCCTTCCAAGGTGGGTAAAATGAGGACCCAAATTGTTGGGGGCAATATGCTGACTGGAAACCGGTTAGAGAGAGCTGTAAAAGCACTGTAAAGCGGTGTATAAATCTAAGTGCTATTGTTATTGCTATTTTCTTTTGTCCTATAATTTCTTCAACCACTTGTTTTTTTACTTCTATCTATCTTCTCAAATTTAGGCTGATCCCTCAAGTTCCTTTATAAGAGAATCAGGGGGGAAAACATTTGCCTTCCTGAGCTTGAGTAGCCAGTGATCTTTAGTTTAATACAGACAATGGGCCAGCAATTTTCTTCCCTGCATCTAAGACCAGGGGTGGGTTCCTCCTGGTTTGGACCGGTTCTCCCGAACCGGTAGCAGCCCGCTGGTGACATCACGATGATGTCACCGAACCGGATCGGTCAGTGCCGATCCGTGGGGGCCGCCATCTTTTTTTTTCATTTTTTTTTTCATTTTTTTCCCCTTCTGAGCATGCACAGAAGCCAACTTCCGGCACTGTGCATGCGGTCACCATCTTTTTTTTGGCTTTTTTTCCCCCGGATTTTTTGTTACTGCGCATGCGCGCGCGTGCTTTGCGCCCACGCGGCACGCCCACGCGGCACGGGAGGGAGTGAACTGGCAGCGAGGTAAGTTGGAACCCACCCCTGTCTAAGATCAATAAGCAATTTTAAGGAATGCAAAGGAGACAGTGTGTCACCCGTATTTGTTCAAGATAAGGTGAAAATAGGTAAGGAAACCTCCCTCCTACTTCTACCTAATGGTAGGATTGGCCCTGTGAATAATTAACTTGTTGGGAAGAACTGTTTAATTCAGAAACCCTGAAAAAATTGCTTGGCCATTCTAGATCAAGTGTCTCTTTTGTTGCCTTTATATAAATCTTTAAGGATATACAAGAGTCTTACTGCAGTAGGATCAGCCGCACTATTTAAAGCATCGCAGAGAGCTTCTAATTTGTCCAGGTGTTTCCCACACAAAATCAGCCTTGCTCCTCCTGAATGAAATACTTGTGCACATTCTGGAAGATAAACCAAAGGACAATTCAATTAATTGGGATTGTAATAGAGTATACCTGTTCTCATTCATTCAACCTTAACGACAGAAAAAAATATTCTTCCCACATTCAGCATTAGCATACAGATAAACCCTCCTCCCCATGCAATTGCTTATATTTCAACTACTGATCTTGTGGGTGGTTAAACAAATGTATAATGTGGACATTACCTGAACAAATATATTTTTGTACCTGCCTTTGCTTATAAATGTATTCTATGAAGTCTTGTGCATGGAACTGAGAGCAACCACTAGAACCCAGGACTACTGCGGTTGGGTTATAGTTCTGAAAACACAAGGAAGTCATGGTGTTTCCAAGGAGGAGATCCTTTGCAGTGAGAGAGATTTGCAAAAAAAGTTAAATGAAATCATCAGAAGTCATCAAACCTGAAACACTGCTTAGTTAGGGGCCTGCAGCTACAGGAGCTAAATATCCATTTCTCTCAGTTAACTATTGTATAAACCAAGCCACATTGCTACAGCAAGGACAGGAGCCTGTTGCATGGTTCCCTCTCTCTGGAACATCATTCCCCCAGAGATTAGAATGGCCCCCACTCTAATACTCTTCTGGAAGGCGCTGAAGACCTGGTTCTGCCAGCGGGCCTGGGGAACCCAGAGAGGGATGGAGCCCATTAAATGGCTTGTGTGATTGGCTGTCGCGGGGGCGGGAGGTGGGGGTGATTTTATTACATTAATTTATTTGATTTTTTAATTAGTTTTACTGTTTTTAAATGTGGTTTTTATATTTTGTAAGCCACCTTGAATCGCCATGGGCAAATAGGCGGCAATATAAATTTAATAAATAATAATAAAAAATAATAATAATGTCTATGCTGGGTGAGGTAAAAAGTGACTTATTTAATATTCCCCATTTAATATAAAATTGCAGAGAGATACCAGAGCAGAATTTTTGCTCTGTCTCTGTTTACTTGGCATCTTCCACACAGGATGTGGTGAAAAAGATTTATCTTCCTCTGTTGCCAGCTTGGAAATGAATTGCTGGAAATATATTCCATAGAAACGGTCTTTCCACACCACCTTGGGAAGGCAAGACTGGGAACCCTGGGAAGCCAACATTTCCATGCATTTGAGTAATGTATGTCAGTAGCAAGCGTGTCCAAGGGAGAATGAGTTGACGATGTTTGCGGTGATTGTTCCCTTGTGATTGAAAGAAAGAATTCCATCCCTGGAAATCCTCACAAGAAATAGCCTAGGATAAACAGAGCATGCTCAGTAGCTGTAGCATGAAATGCCACATGGAAGAGAAAACCAAAAAAATATTGTCTAGCAGGAAAAGAGACAAAATGGCAGCTTGGAAAGAATGAATGGCTTTCTGGGCAAAACCCAGAGTAAAATCATTAACTGAATCAAACTTTACTGAATTAACTTGATTTCCTGGGTTTACACAACACAGGGTTAAAAATTAAGCAACACAATTATAATTCCCTATGTGAAAATAAGCACAAAATATTTAAAACAGATTCTCCCTTTCATAAAAACCTACCACAGTCTTCTTGTAGGATGCACTATATAGGGGGAACCTGGCAATAAAGTTAAGCAATTTGATAGAATAGATTAAGATAGCCGTCTACAATTTGGAATAATCTCAACGTTTTTATCAAGAGATTTCTTAGATCTTCCACCCTCCATCCTGGTGAAGCTCCAGTAAAATAGTTCTGCAAAGTCCACTTGCTGTCTGTCTGTCTGTCTGTCTGTCTGTCTGTCTGTATGTCTCTCTCTCTCTCTTTCTCTCTCTCTCTCTCTCTCTATATATATATATCCACACACACACACACACACACACACAAACAAACACACAGTGGAAGAAATAGAATAGCTAAAATGCCCTAGTAAAAAAGATAACAAATTAAAGGTCCAATATACTTGCCACAGAGATTGATTTTTCTTTTCAAAATATACTTACTCAGAGGTCAGTTAGCAGGACAATTAGCAATATATTACACATTCTGACTCAACCCCATAGGAAATAATTATTTATTCAGCATCTGTCAGTGCATATGGAGATTTTCAAAACTGTACAAACCCTATTTTTTTGTTTCTGCAATGCAACCCATTTTTATAAGATTTTATCTTGTAAAATCAAGACTATGACACAAATCCATTTAAATCCATGTATTCATTTCCTTATTGCTTGCTTTATATTATAAACAGATTACAGCTTACATACAGTAGTCCATTCATTTATTGCAATGCAAAGAAAAAAGGAAAGGAAAGGAAAAGAATAGAGGAAAAAACCACTTAAATATTTTCTCTCATAATTATAAAAGGCCAAAAAGCAATTACTACAGACATTAATCCCATTTGATATCCAACTATAGTTCTGCAATAAAGCTAATAACTTATTTGGAAAGCAAGCAGAAAGCCCGCCGATAAGGTGGTGTCTCCTGCCAACTGGTTTATTCCAGAAGTTTAATTAAACTCGTAGACATGTTTTGGAAAGCAAAAGCAACAATAATTTTTTAATGAAGTTCATCTGTTCCAGAATTAGATTCTATGGTTTGAATCCATTGATGGCAAACCAGTGGCTCATTGGTTTGTATTAACCTCCCCCCCCCCACTTTTTTTTTTAAAAAAAAACAACACCAACAAAACCTTGTTGAAATTCAGATCAGCTGAGAAGGTGGAGCTGATATTGCCCTGCTTGAGAATTCTGGAAAATGTTTCAACGTAACTGGAAGATACCAAGTAGGAAATGCTGTCTTATTTGAACTTGATATTTTATTACAACTTTATCAGTGGAGAGGTTGTTTGGAGAGGTGAAACGTTCTCCTTTGCTGGAAGTCCCATAGACTGACAATCTCCATAGATACTTTTGCAGGATTCTTTAACTGTAAACCCGATACTCCAGTGCACTCTACTTTGCCAACCCATTATTGAACAGGAATTCTAGTAGGCATTTTTTCATTTTGCCATTCTATAGGCTTTTGGTTTGTTTTGGGTGCTTTTATGTAAGGTTAAGATAAGTTGGGACATCAGAGGTAGAAAAAACATGCTGAAGGTAGTGATTATGACTAACAATACTAGGCTAACAGTACTTTTAATAGTATTTTTATTTAAAAAAGTAACAGTTTAAAAAGATGAAAACTAAAAAAAGAAAAAATAGACAATGAAAAATAGAAAGAAAAATAGAGAAGAATGACTATATAAAATTATAGTAAACAAAAAGAAATGAAGTATATACAGTAAATAAAAGATTTTCCTTCTTCATCACAAGTACAAACACGTTTAATAACATATTACCTTCTCGTAAAATAAAACTAATGATATCTTCTTTCCATAACTTATCACTTATCTATAAACAAATCCTTAAAGTGTTGCCTTTAGTCCCAATGTCAGCAAATGTCCATTAAGGATTACCAAACCTTGATCAAATAAGACAACTTTATATCTCTTCCTTTTAACAATCTTGGTCTTTAGTCCTTTCAAGTAATGTTCTAAAACTTGATCTCTTTTCATTTATCTTTGTCTCTTCTCACAAAATTCTTGAAAGTATTAACAAGCCTCTTTTGTAACTCCACTATAGAAAAGTTATCCAAGTCATTCTTTTGGTTATTGTTTGTATGATCTTTTTAATTATTAAGACATCAGCCAATTTCATTTGTATGTCCAATATAGCATCTTTTTGCGTATCATTCTTGCAGGCTCTCATTTTTAAATCCATTTTCAGATCAGTGTCATTCTTGCCTGATAATATTTGTTGTTCTTTCATAACATTTTTTTAAACATAGTCTATCTGCAATGACAGACACTTTTATAGTTCACTTCTGGATCCATTGTTCACAAATATCCTTCAATGTGTCCAATTTTAAAACATTTTGCTAGATTCTGTATTAGTAAGTCAAATTTAAGTGTTCTTCTCATTTAATTATAATCTTTACTTCCTTCAGGTCCCTTCTAGTTCCAAACTTCAAAGTCTCATCCTATCATTTTTTAAAGAGAATTCAAAACAAAAACATTTTTCCAGGAAAGCATTCTTATAATTAATTCCAGAATATTAATTGAACTCCACTTTGGTCCTTAGTCCATTTGTAACTTTCCAAAATCACAGTTCTAATCACCGTTTAGTTTTTATTCCAAAATATTTTAAAAAAAGAATTTTTGTATTTAAAATTTACTTCGCTAAGGAATGAAGGAAACTCACCTGGTGCTGTAAAACTTGTTGATCAAAAAGTTACTAATATCTGATACGCAAGTAACAAGCAATTTCCAAAAACAATTAGAATAGAAAATATGCAAACCTAGTGTCCTTTTGAAAGTGCCAATCATGGTTTGAGCAAAAAGATGGCTATTCCTTCATCTCCTGTAACTTGTCAGAGACTGCTATCTTGAGGCTCCATGTGTAGAGAAACTGTATGGAGTACTTATAGGTGATCTCAAGTCCTCTTACCCAGAGTAGAATTACAAAGAGCTGTCTATTTACTGTCTCTTCATTCCATCGCAATTGTAGGCTCCTCTTTAATAGAGCCATTTCCAGTTTGCCATTTCTGGCCTAGATGTCAATTAAAAATCCTCTAAGGAAGGTATCTGTTGAAACAAATCATATTGACAAGATTAGGCAAAACATTATATTATAAAAGTGTCCTTTTCAAGAACTCCTGCGAAAAGATCTCAGAGGACCTTGTTATAAATGGCCGCCTATTTGTAATTTTATGGACAATAACAATGTACCTCCAAAACATGGAAATAACTCAGAAAAATAGCCACTTGAGCATGTTTCTGATAAGCAATTTACATTAGACCTTCAAAATCCACATGCCACTTCAACCAACCCCTATAGAGTTCAAAGTAGCTTGTCATCATTACTAGTTGTGGATATGAGTCAAAGGCAGAACAAAGTTCATGCTTCTTTGTTCCTATAGTCCCCAGGAGATGCTTTGGTCCTTCAGCTCATGACAACGGTATATGTGCACTTTGGGACTTCCCAATTAACACTTTCATCTTATAATGGGTTGTGTCTGACACCATGGGACTTTATGCTAAATGATCACTCCATTTTTGTTTGATATTTGAAAGATGAAATACTTTTGGCATTGAAATAATTCCATCTCTGGATCTCATGAAGCCTGTATACCTGGAAAACCAAAATAATGCAAGTAAATTCATACTTGGGCTCAGTATGTTTTGTGTATTAATTTTCTTTAGGCATTGTTTGACCATTGGATTATCTGAGTAATAGCTCAGACAGTAGGTATTATTTGATGGATTCTTGAGTATCATGAAATGATGGATTCCTTTCACTGTAATAGGATTGTATGTCTTGATGTGAATTGTGTGAACGTTGATGATAAATGTATTTTTTTACAATTTTTTTCCAAACAGACCTCATGGAATCCCTAAGAATTTTATTTTGAAATATCTCCAATTATCAATGACCCTATAGATTTAAAAATTTAAAATCCTATAGATTTGTGGCATTTTTCTCAGGAAAGCTTTTTTTTGCATAGCACACACAGTGTTAATTTAAACATGTTTTACCAAGAGTAAAGCAATTTGATTTTATTAATCATAAAGCAAAGGTGCAGAGCTTAAGATTTTTGATAAATCCTAAAGTCCTTTCAAAAATTCTCATCAATCTGTATATTTTAAGTGCCACCAGAAGGAAAATATTTTATATGTAGAGATAGGAGTAGTCATATTAACCAGATGTAATTACCTTCAGTCCAATTCATTTTTCTCCTGGTTTATCATTAAAAGTTCTGTGGTTTTTCTGAAAAGCAGTTCATTATTGCTATAAGATATATAGATTCTCTCTCAAATGCTATTTCATTTATTTCTCCCAGTGAAATGGGAATGAAATGAATGAATTTTGGGAATGAAAAAATGAAATTTGGGAAATGGAAAATAGAACAGATAGTAATATTTACACATTGGGCATTGTCTGATTCATTTAACATATTTGACCCTATCAGCATGAAGGTTAATTTCATATGTGATTTTCTAGTAGCAGCAGATTTACAATTTTACAGCTGAGATAGGAATGGGTGTCAATATACCTTATGAACAGATATCTGCACAATGGGATTAAAATTATTCTGTCTATGAGCATAGCTTGTTTTAAATGCCAAAGAAAAGCATGCAACTCCTTGAGATTCTCAACTCTCATTTTGAAATCATTCCCAGATTCTAAGTTTTATATCTGCGGGGTTTGGAGAATAGCTGCATGGGCACAATATTAGCTTCAGAAAACGAAAAAGGTGACAGTGTAGACGTTTCCAAAATCAGATGATCAGATCTTTCAATCATTGAGCAAATTTCTGACCTCCAGTATTAAACATGGTCTGCATCCGGTGCCATATTGTGTTATTCTTCTTCCAGCAATTAGTTGCTAAGATAAATGTAAGAGATTTGCAAAAGTGCAGATTTTGCAGTGCAACCAGTAAAAACCATATCAATGTGATATGTGCTATTTAATGGCACTATAAAAGTTTCCTTGGGTTCCCCCCCCCTCTTTCTCTCGGAAAAAGTAATCTATGCCTAAGCTTAGCATTTGTTTGGATGCATATTGGTCTAAACTAGATATTAATTTAAGTCCTGTAAATGAAATAATCACTGTTACTTTAAAGATAGTAGAGATAAAATGTGGATTGAAATTTGGTAGAGATGTCATCAGAGAAAAAAAGAACCAAACCTTATTCCTACATTCCATAGTAGCTCCAGTCAAACTATTATCTGTAAGGGAAGAAACACGATGAGTCACAAAAACTATATTAATACATTTATCCTTCTCTACTAGCAACTGTGGAGAGGAAGTGCAATGAAAAGAAAGACAAGGAAAAGTAGTTCTAATCACAAAGCAATGGATTTTTTTTTCTCTATCCAGACCAGAAATCTGGGACATGTTCAAAATAAATAAAAGAATAATTGCATACCATGCATCCTAATATATTACTTTTTCCTAACAGGCTTCCCCTGCCTCCTGAGCATGGCCAGGTTTGCTTGGGATGATTAGACTTGATGTCCTATCCTCTAGAAGATAGGGATGGTTGCTTTAAGGTAGAGACCATAATCTTTCAGGCTGATCCAATGAAGATAACATTTTTTATTCCCCCAGGATGAGCAAAAGGGAAAAGGCACTTAGATGGCTTCAGTATATAAAGGAGGACTAGAAGGACTAGGGTTGACATGATAGCAGTGTTCCAATATCTCAGGGGTTGCCACAAAGAAGAGGGGGTCAAACTGAGGGTAGAACAAGAAGCAATGCGTGGAAACTGATCAAGGAGAGAAGCAACTTAGAACTAAGGAGAAATTTCCTGACAGTTAGAACAATTAATCAGTGGAACAACTTGCCTCCAGAAGTTGCGAATGCTCCAACACTGGAAGTTTTTAAGAAGATGTTGGATAACCATTTGTCTGAAGTGGTGTAGGGTTTCCTGCCTAAGCAGGGGGTTGGACTAGAAGACCTCCAAGGTCCATTCCAACTCTGTTATTCTATTTCTAGAATATGAGTCTTGTCCTGAGACTCTATGTCTATGTCTATGTCCTCCTCCAGCAATTTAACATCATACCACAGTAGCTCTTCTTATATTAACTTAGAACTAAGGAGAAATTTCTTGACAGTTACAACAATTAATTAGTAGAATGACTTTCCTCTAGAAGTCGTGGGTGCTCTACCAAGGAGGTTTTTCAGAATGACAACTATCTGTCTGAAATGGTATAGGGTTTCCTACTTCAGCAGGGGGTTGGAGTAGAAGATCTCCAAGGTCCCTTCCAACTCCGTTACTCTGTTGTTCTGTTATATTCTCAGAATTAAGTCTCACTATATTCAATGGGATTTCCTTCCAAATGCATATAGTATACATGCCATGTTAAAAATTCAGAGTTACATGATCAGTAGCAAGATGTATATAAAAGAAATTATGTCCATTCACAGAGGCTGAGTCAGCTTTAATTGCTCTGTTGGGGGAGGCAGGGGAAAGATTACTGTCTTTGTTCCATGATTGGACTTTACTAAGACATCTAACGGACCCTTATGGTTTGGACACCTAAGCAGATCTTTGGTCTGTTCTAGAAAGAATTTTATCATTTCCCATACTCTAGCTGTCATTGCCTCACTTCTAGAATTGAGCAGTACAGATAAATGTCTGGATGTTTTGACTGCATTTTCCATTAGATCCAGTCAGCATAACCAGACATGTGGGGGGAGGTGGTGGTGGTGGTGTGCAAATGTAATACACACATATATATATCAGATTGGCTTTCTGTAGTGTAGATCTTCAAGAAGAAAGCCATGGAAGTCTCTAGGACGAAAATCTCTCTCTTTCTGACTGAATTTATTCTAAGCCATTAAACAAAATGGCTTCCGTCTCCCACAGTTGGCTGTTCTCAGGATGTAACAAACTTTCCCATTGTGCATCTTACTTCAAGGCCAAGTAGCTCATTCTTTGCTATTGCAATTCACAAAATAATCACTAGGAAAGCTCTCCATTTTCTGCATTCATGCAGAGAGTACCAGGATCAAATCCTTACTTGTATTTAGAAATGGTTCTATTTTAGATATAGCTCACCAGATACACCAAGGCTGTTTGTTTAGAACTAGAAGGCAATAGATAAATTAACTTCAAGCATGAGTAGGCAATTAAGTGACTGGGCTTATATTATAAAGCAAAGGCACTGCTTGTTGCAATATGCTTCAGCACCTTTAGATGTCTCTCTGCTTATGTGGTTTTTGTGCAAAAAAGGTGGGGAGGAAGGGGGAAGAAATTGTTTGTCTGCAGCTGTTTCCTTAAATAAACTATCTTGTTGCTTGGATTGTGAGAGAAATCAATAACAGCAAGCAATTGCCCAGCCAATGTTTCCGGTTACAAAGTGATTGTGCAAAGATGGTGCATATCCAGACTGATAGGGAAAAGCTGGCTTGTAAACTGCAAAGCTGTGGACAGAATTACATCTGGAAAGCAGGAGGCAGAATTTCCTCCACATTACACCAATGTTATGCCAGATCTTGTATGTTTAGTATAAACAAAATATCATGCTGAGGATGAACCTGTTTTGGGGGGGGGGGAAGGGGCTGTTTATTTTTTTTCTTGTAGCCTGGGGGGGGGTGTTTTATTCAAGGAGGGGGGGGGGAAAGGTCTGTCTATTTTTCTTTCTGTAAGCCAGGGAGTTGTGATTTATTTCAGAGACACACCAGGCAGCTACCATGCAACTGTACTCAGAAAGAAAGAAAATTATATTTAAGGCAGAGCTTCCCAAGCTAGGCAGCTTTCAGCCAGATGGACTGCAATTCCCAGAATTCTTAGCAAAGCTGGCTAGGGAATTCTGAGAGTTGAAGTCCACCTATCTTAAAGTTACTATGTTTTTTTTAAAGTTCCTATGTGTGGGAGGTAACCATTTGTTAGGAGATGCTTGACACTCATTCTAGAGTCACCCCTGGACAAAACACTGTGCAAGTAGGTGACCTAATCAATGTACCAATGTACCAACTTAGTGAATAATGGGGGCAGTGATATGACTTCCCTCTAACTCTTCTTCTTCCTGTTTCAGTTCTGCAGGCTGGCACACGTGATGGAGCAGTGCAATCAGAGCTCCGTGGCTGAGTTCATCCTCCTGGGCCTGGCAGAGGGGGCCATGACTGAAACTATGCTTTTTGTTCTCTTTTTGGTCATATACTTAATTATCCTAGTAGGCAACTGCACAATGGTGATGTTAATTGGGGTTGAACATCGTTTACACACGCCGATGTATTTCTTCCTCCTCCATTTGTCTCTGCTGGACCTTTGCTATTCCTCAGTTACCATCCCACAGATGTTGGCACACCTCCTTTCTAGGCATAAAGCCATATCCTTTCTCCGGTGTGCCTTCCAGATGTATATTTTCCTGGTGTTTGGTATGGCAGAATGTGTGCTGTTGGGTCTCATGGCCTATGACCGCTATGTGGCAATTTGCCACCCCTTACACTATACCACCATCATGAACTGGCACTTCTGTAGTTGGACCGCAGGAGCTGCTTGGTTGAGCGGCTTCCTCAATTCCCTCATTGTCAATGCTTTTGCTCTGCGCCTGCCATATTGTACCCAAAATCGCATCAATCAGTTCTTCTGTGAGGTACCAGCTGTGATCAAGCTGGCGTCTGCTGACTCCTCAGAGGCAGAGATAGTTGTGTTTGTCTTTGGCTCCATTCTTCTGCTGCTGCCTTTCATCCTCATCGCTGCCTCCTATGCCCGCATTGGGATTGCCATCTTGCGCATTCGCTCAGCTGAGGGCCAACGCCGTACCGTCTCGACCTGTGGCTCGCATCTCCTGGTGGTGAGCCTTTTCTACGGCACAGCACTCTTTGCCTGCATGAGGCCCAGCTCGGTCAGTTCTGCCACAGGCCAGGATAAGGCTGTGTCTGTGTTCTACACGGTGGTCACCCCCATGATGAATCCCCTCATCTACAGCCTTAGAAACAAGGAGGTGAAGGGTGCTCTGAGAAAATTATTAAGCAAGAAAACAACCTCTCCAAAGACGTGACTCTGGTGCTGTCTTCAGCTCTGTTCAGAAACGGAGGCTGAGAATAAGCATCATATCTGTAGTGAGCCAGGAAAAGGGAACATTTGATTGGTAAAGGAAAGGATCTTTGAAAGTTCATGTAAAGATTCCTCTTTAGCCTTTTATACATATTTAGAAATCCAGACCAAGCATTATTGGATCTCCACAGAGGCTTACTAGTCAGTTTATTAGTACTGCATTTACTGGAAAGAAAGACTAGATTTTCTTTCTTCCCAGAAAAGTTATCTGCAAAATTAGAAAATCTCTTAGAATTGCTGAGAACAGGGTACCAGCAGAAGCAGATGAGTTTTTGATATCTAAATTTCCCTTTTAGAATAGAATAGAATAGAATTTTTTATTGGCCAAGTGTGATTGGACACACAAGGAATTTGTCTTGGTGCATATGCTCTCAGTGTACATAAAAGAAAAGATAAGTTCGTCAAGAATCATAAGGTACAACACTTAATGATAGTCCGGGTACAAATAAGCAATCAAATCATAGTAGGAACCAGTCAATATAAATTGTAAGGATACAAGCAACAAAGTTACAGTCATACAATCATTTGTGGGAGGAGATGGGTGATGGACAAGGAGATGGGTGATTTTCAAGAGAACATTCAAGACAGGTTTCCCCTTGTCCAAATATGATATTTTCTTCTTATTCAATCCTTCCCCATGGCCTTTGTGAAACAATTTGTCCTGTTTCAATAACACCTACTGTATATACAGTAGTACAAGCCTGCACATTCAGTGTCTAAAGGACCTTTTGGCCAATTTATGTTACGCTTTCTGTAACTGAGGAGAGTGAGAATCTGCTTTGAGTAAGTTACAATTAGCTGAAAATCTATGTCCTAGACTAGAGAAACAACCCATCATAGGCACATATATTCCAACTCAGCTTTAACTAATCGTTGAGCTTCCTATAGGTAGAATAGTAAAGAATAACATACTGTGGGTTATTGTAATACCATTTACTGTCATCCTTTTTAATACATGTTTTCTGCTATTGACTCATAACCCTGAAAAAAATGTGTAAAAAAGTTTTAATTCCTTGTATCTAGAACCTGTAAGTTATGGTATAATGAGCTGTCTTGTGGAATGGCCCATACGGAAATAAAAACATATTTAAAATACGTGGCTTGTTTCAAAAGTCCCCTTTGTTGCATGTAAACATAAACCGTATTTTCAATGAAGTTTTGGCAGTGTGGTTTTACCATAGTTGTCCATAGCAGTTTGCAATTCATGAATTCGCAAGGTGATGTTTCCCTTCCTTTTTAATTGTTTGTTATGAAAAACTTTCCAAGCTTTAATTTCTACATAACAGATTTGTTTCTTGATTAGTTTCTGTATGTCAGCACCAAGATCAGGAAAAAATAATTACATGATGGTCAGGAAAAGCTGTGAATTGCGTTTTTGGCACAGCAAAATGTTTAATTACACAGTGAGTTGACCATAAGCCTTTCCAGTTCAGAACAGCTCTGCAGCTCACCCAGAGTAATTTATTTCTTTATTTATCTATTTATTAAACACTTTTCCATTCCCCTGCAAACAAAAAGACTTTTGGTAGCTTATATAGTTTATAGTAAAACAATTTGGAACATCTACAATAAAGTTCAAAATTAGTCAAAAATATCATAACTTGCCATTAAACCATGCCAAATGAAAGAATAATAAAGAATAAATAAACCATACCAACTGAAAGAATAATAAAGGTAATTACTAAAAAAATACAGATGGCATAATCAGGCATAATTCAAAGACGTTTCTCTGAAAAACTGTCTTCAGAAGTTTTTGAAAGGTCAACAAAAAAGGGACTAGTTTGAGAATGTTTTTTATATTGCATTGACATCAACACACACACAAAGAAGAGAGGGTTAATCTAGTCTCCAAAGCACCTGAAGGCAAGAATGGAAATTTATCAAGGAGAGAACCAACCTGAAGCTAAGGAGAAATTTCCAGACAGCTAGAACAATTAATCAGTGGAACAACTTGCTTCCAGAAGTTGTGGGTGCTCCAACATTGGAGATTTTTAAGTAGAGATTGGATAACCATTTGTTTGAAATGGTATAGGGTTTCCTGCTTGAGCAGAGGTTGGACTAGAAGACCTCCAAGATCTTTTCCAACTCTGTTATTCTGATATCTTTTTGCTTCAGTCATGTGAACTTCCTGGAAGTGTGGAATTTGTACTATTTTCTCTGTCATTGATCAAATTGGTCAGACTGGGTGAATGGGTAGTCCTGTGCCAAGCCCTGGAGGGCTGCATAGGTCAAAACCAGCATCTTAAATGTACCTGGAAACCAATAAGCAGCCAATGTAGGGTCTGCAAAGCCACAGTGACATGCTCAGTAGTGGGTTCTAAAACCCATTGCTACCGGTTCGCACACGCGAGATGCTTCTGCACACGCGCAGAAGCATCCCAGAGAGCCAGAACATTTGAAAAAAGAGGTGCCTCAACAAAATGAATTCAAATTTTCTTAATATTGTGCATTTCACACTGAAATGTTCAGCATTGTTCATGCTGAACTCAAGTGAAACAAATATTTCTTTTGTGTTTGTGAACACATATCATAAAGAAGTTTAATATATTAATTATAATTAAATCCTTTCATTCAGATACAGGAGAGAGTTAAATTATACAAGATTAGTTCCCCTTAAAGTAAGTGTAAAGAAACATGGAGTTTGATATAGTGCCTCCCTCCTTCTTGTGACCATGTACATTCTGAAAGTTCTCTGTTTGGGGAAATCGAGTTTGAAAACATTGGCGCAGCTAGAGGTATATGAAAATCATTCTCCAGAATATAGTAATTCATATTCATCATATCCAGACTACTGCCAGTTGCAGGAAGCTTCAGTATTGCCCTACTTTGCATTTAGTAAGTGAAACTAATCCTTGTAGAGACATGAAAAATTAAGCGGCACTTTTAAGTTTTGTTCTTTCTACTGATGCAGAGTCCTACGCAAAGACAACCAATGGTACCTTGGCATAAGCTATAAGGGCCTCATAGAATTGGTAGCTCTGGAGTCAAGCTTATAATAAAAAATATGAGAATACAGCTTTGATGGAGTGGAAGACAGGAGGATGAGAAACAGGAGCCAGAACACAGCACTATTCCCATAATATACAGGTTTTATTCTGGTCTGCTAACCAATTCTTTTTCATACATAGATGCCCAAGCTTGCATGCTGCTTATAGTCAGATTGGAGTATCCTTTCTAACTGGAAATTAATGTATGATGTCCCTTTTAAGTGACTGTCTGCCTGACAATATTTGGATAGATCAATGGATGGATAAGGAGCTAGAATATAGATAGATAATGTGTAGGTAGAGCTAGCTAGCTAGCTAGCTAGCTAGATAGATAGATAGATGAGAGAGAGAGAGAGAGAGAGAGAGAGAGAGAGAGAGAGAGAGAGAGAGACAGATTATAGATATTGCAGTACATAGGGGCACCTTTAGATGTCTCCCCATGTATGTTATTATGATGTCTGTGTCATTCTGAGTTATTCTCTGCAGCTGTTTTAAGTAAACAATATTTTTTCTTAGGGATTTTGATAGAAGTCAATAACCTTCCAGTGAGGCAAACTTTCTTGGCCCAGGGAAATTGTGCAAATGGATCGGAGAATCCAGGGAAGGGGAAAGCGCTCGGGGTTGTAAATCTATGAACAGTCCTTTTAGCAGAACACATTTCTCAGTAAGTTCTTTCTCTTTCAACTGCTTTATCTTTTTCTATCATCATTTTTCCAGGCTGATCCTCTTTGCCTATGTTGAAAACTGCATAGCTGTCATGATGAACACGCACCAGGAAAACGGCTGTTGCTTTTCCTTCCCTAGTAGTGATATCTTCCCTCAGTTGATGGATTGATAAACATTAATAGGCAGGATGGTTAAACAGCTGCTGCTCTTTTCACCCACAGTCAAGAAAGGAAAGGAATCTTGCTTGAAAACAAATTCAATGGCCACATGTGTACGTGATGTGTGAACACACATTCAGCTTCTTAGATGATTACAAAGCCATTATGCAGTTAAAGCTGTTTCCAGTATTGTATCTGAGTTTTCATTTCCACAGGATCTATGCAAAAGTACTCTCAGCCATCATAGGAAAGGCATGTCATCTTATGAATCAAAGGATAGGACATTCAGGACAGATGCAATTTTCCCCCCTTCATTTCAACACAAAATGACATGCACGGGGAACCGTGGTTATTAGTCATGATGGCTGTGTGTCACTTTTCACATACTGTAAAAGATAATATGCTTCTCAATACCGCTTTCTAAGATGTATAAGGCAAAAGGTACTAGTGGGTTGATATTCTGGTTCTGGCTTGATCACCATGACAAAACAGATGCTGAACCGGATGAGTTATATTGGACTGGTCTAGCAGAACATTTTGTTTTGTTCTGGAGTCTGTTCCATCTGAATGGTTTGGCTAGAAATCCAGAGGTTAATTGCATTTAATAAGTATGCTTGTAGTGTTTTGAGGGGAAATTTTTAGAAAAGGCTCAGTGGTGAGGATGCCAATTATTTAATTACAGCTTGGTATCCAGTGTAGATGAAAAGAAAAAGAAGATACCTTCCCATCAATTATTTTCACTGGATGCTTCTGCATTTAGGGTTTTTTCAGCACATTATTTCATCCCTTATACAGGTAGTCCTCAACTTACAACAGTTCATTTAGTGACAATTCAAAGTTACACCAGCACTGAAAAAAGTGACATGACCATTTTTCACAGTTACGACCTTTGAAGCATCCCCATGATCATGTCATCACAATTCAGATGCTTGGCAACTGGTTCATATTTATGACCGTTGCTGTGTCCCAAGGTCATGTGATCCCCTTTTGCAACCTTCCGACAAGCAAAATCAATGGGGAAGCCAGATTCACTTAACAACTGGGTTACTAACTTATCAGCTGCAGTGATTCACTTAACAACTGTGGCAAGAAAGGTCGTAAAATGGGGCAAAACTTACTTAACAAATGTTTGATTTAACAACATAAATTCTGGGTTCAATTGTGGTCGTAAGTCGAAGACTACCTGTATTTTCATCTACACAGACCTTCTGGAAAAGGTTCTTAAAATCTTGGGGTTGGTATCAACAATAAGTCACCCAGATCTATTTTCCTTTCTCTCTCTCCGAGAACACCGAAAAAGGGACTAAGAAAGTTAATCAACATTTTCTGGATCCAGCAATTGATTTAATATGGGTGAGAAATATAATCCATCATGTTATTCTTTTTTTTTTAAATTGTCTGGTCCTTAGGTTTATTTGTTGTCATGTACTGTACCTGTCTTAGACTTTATTAGTTCTTTTTCTTTCAGTCAATGACCAGATTAATCATACAGTATACCTTGTTGTATCTAATGCAACGTACGTTTGTTGAACTAATTATCCACTTATCCATCATTTTACTTTCTATTATCCTTTGCGATTTTTCTGTATGAACATGAAACTATAAACATCTTTAGTGTATAGCCATTACATCTATCTTTCTAAAGTGCCATATAAAGATATGAGTAAAATCATTGCAAATAAGAATTGCATCTCTTTTTCCAGTGACTTGCTGCAGTACTCAGAAATTAACAAAATGTGCAAATGGCCAAAATGATTATGATCTGACAGGAAACAAGACTAAGTAAAAAGTGTATGTGTCTCAGGTTTCCTAATATTGTTCCACTGGTACAGGAACAAGCTCTCGGAAGTAGTTTTGCCATCTTTACGGTAGGCAGGACTCTAATTTGAGCAGGTGAAGAAGTTTGCTGCAGAGTATCAGCTTCTAGCAAAAGGGATGTTGGAGGGGACAACAAAATGTTTCATGATGTTTTCTCATGCAAAATGGTCATTAACATTACTGCTAATATAAACTAAAGCTAGAAAGAAAAAAGAACTGGGGGAAAAACAGATTGAACAAACATCTGACGTACATTTTGTCTTTAATGGATGGGGTAGAATATAAATATGCAACCTTCTAAGAGATGAGCATATCCGTTCTGATTTATTATTCCTCCTGATATCACTGCAGTTGTTTCTATCAAGAAATGGGACATTTCTGGTGAAAAGATAATAATTTAAGCCGAAGTCACTTTCTCTCACCCCACGTGCGCACACAAAGAATTCTGAAAACTGAATCGAATCTATAGGAATTTCCCCGGTTCTCCAATAATGGAAGATGACTGAAGCTTAGCACACTTCTTAAGCACAGTGGGACATCATGCCATCCTGTAGCGAGGCTTGAAAAGATTTCAGAATAGAACATACTGCGCTGCGTAGTTTCTACATCCGTGGCAAACCAAGAATTAATTGCAGGATTTGTATTATACACAGAAGCAGATTGCTAACATTATTCCCCAATCGCAAAAATTACTGCAATATGGAATTTTATCAAAAATAGAAAAGGGAAAATAACTGAAAATTGGGGGGGACTAGAAAAGGGCTGAAATGCCCTATCCACCTCCTACTTGCTGTCCTTTTGGTATTATGAGATTACAAGTTCCCAAATTCCCTCTAGCAATACTTCTGGAGGGCATTACCTTTCAGAACATCATTCTGGCCACTCTCTCCCCCATATTGTCTACAAAGCTAATCCAGACCTATTAAGAAATAGAATGTATTTGCTTCTTGTGAAAAAAACACATACTGCTACCAAACAAGACATTTATCCAGCTAGTAATCATCCATCCATCCATCCATCCATCCATCCATCCATCCTCTCCACTTTCATGGACTTTATTTTATAAAGAAAAAGATAAAATACATGTTGAGGAAATCCAGTTTGGGAATGGAGGAGCATGAGATCTGAACACAGACTTGAAATCTTTTCTCACACTGACATCACAGAATAGTTTGCCAACCTCAGTCTAACCCCATATCCCCAGCCATGATTTATACATTCTTAGGATAATGTTTCCATACTGCAAAACATCTACCATTTTCAAACCACAAAAAGAGCCCAGAGAATTGGGACAAGGCATTGTGCAGCTCTTTTTATTGCACAGCAAGAATCAAATTCCACCAAACATCACTAGTGAAGAAAGGTTTTTACACTTGTAAAAAGACGATACAAGGGAGACGACATGAAAAAAGTTCAGTCCTCAAACACACCCATTATAACTTGAACATTTGAATTTAAGTGCCAAATTCAGTTTAGGTTAATATGGACCTTCAATTATTTCAGAGATCCAGCTAAACATGTGGGAAACTGAATATAAGGGGCAGGGATTTTGCAGCTCAAGCACAATTTCCCCCCAACATTTATTACAGAAGTTTTACACTGTGCCTTGAAAGCAGACAGATATGACTTTTTCAAGCAGAACTCACAGTGATGTCTTCTTTTCCATATCGGTGTCATCTGGCATGATAAATTCACCAACATTTCTACAAGCTCAGTCTAGTTAATCCTGTACATACTTATTTGAGAGTAAAACCCATTTAAAGCAATAATTCAGATTGTATCTGTTTGCCAGTTTGCTACACTTGTCTCATAAATCTGGGAACATACAATATTTCCTCTAAACTACATTTGGGCTGACATCTGGATGTTAGAACACTTTCTGATTATACAAGTTGCTTTGTAGGAATTTTTAATGCATTTCAGTACATCAGAAATAGGATTTTAAGAGTAATATACAGTATACAACTCTTTTACTATATCTTGCGGATCAATGGTTTCTTTGACATTCTGTACATCATTTGTTGATCCAGGCTGAGGAACTGCAAAAGGGTGTGGCATCTGAGGCATATAGCAGTAAGAGTAAAATACAGTAGAGTTCTTTTACCCCATCTAATGCAAAGATGGGAAAATGGTACCCATAGGTGAGATTCGAACCATGAGCTTTTCTTTACTGAATTCCGAAATCAGTTAGAAGTTATTTTCTGAAGCTAGTACTCAGGATGTTACCTAGTTTGGCTAATGAAACGTTTGCAAGAAAACAACTAAGATCAGAGAGCACTAAGAACTCCTTATTTTAACTTTGAGTTACAAATATTCTCCTTTATTGTCTTCGCCTCTTCTCCCAAACCCATGGAGAAGTAACCTGGGCACAGTTTTTTTTTCCTTTATAGTCAAATTACTGTTTTCTCTGCACACTGATAATGGAAAGGGCAGTCCTGCAACCTGGCTCAGGAAGAGAAGCTTAAGTCCTAACCGGTTTTATCTTATGGTAAGAAGACCTTGGACATTTTTGGTAAAGTTTGATGATTTAATGATTTTGTCCTCCTATCCAAATAATACAGGCTGCTTTAACTGTCACTCACAGCAAAAATTACAGAACACTTAATCTAAGGCCATGAAAGGCATCAAGAAGATTGAGCTGTTAAATACTTCATAATTACTTCCTTTGTTTATTTCACCTTTGCCTGCAGCCAAAAGTATAAAACCCAGTTGGTGAGATTTGCTTGCCAGATAATAATTACCTGCTCAAAGGATCCCTTGGCACCTGAAAGTTAAAATATGAAAGTTTTCTTAATTACTTGCTAGAAGGGAACTTTTGTTGGTGCCTCTCTGGGCATTATTAAAAGTGTGTGGTGGTTTGGGAAGTGAAACTCCATTCTGAATTACAAACTTCACTTCTAATAAGAAAGAGCTGAAACCTCTAAAGACATTTTAAGGAAAAAAGGACAGATCAAAACAAGATCAAATTTAAACAAAACACAAAAGTTTTCTTTGCTCTGTATTTAGCTTCATCAAAATGTATGAATAATCATAGAAGTACTTTTTCCTCTTCTATCCTTTTTGAAATATTTAGCACTTTCTCAATATTATTAACTACTGGTATACACATCAAATATACCAGCTGTAAGTTTTCAATATAATGCCATCACCTGGTCAAGATAAAATGCCATGGTGCAGAGAGGAATTAACTGTAAATGTGCTAGGCTCACTAAAGAAAAACAAGGACTTTTCTGCATTATAACCTTATGCCTGACTCACATGCATAAACTGACTAACAGCCAGTTTGGTCTAGTGGTTAAGGCACCAGACTAAAAACCAAAAGACTCTCAGTTCAAGTCACACTTTAAGAATGAAAGCCAACTGGATGACTTTGAGCCAGTCACTCTCTCTCAGCTCAACTTATCTCACAGGATTGCTGTTGTGAGGAAAGTAGGAGGAGGAAGGAGTATTAGATATGCTCACCATCCTGAATTATTTATAAATATAATAAAGGTGGGATTAAAAAAAATAAAAGAAATAAAGCTGGTTTCCTCCACTTTGGTCACAATGGTGCCTGATATAAACCATGCTTACTATGAGCCCCCTCCTGCTTCTCATCTGTCTGGCCCATGTCAAGAAATCAAGCATTAGCCCCCTTTTTTCCAGCAGGCAGATCTGTAGAACATTAGTTTTCCATGGAGACATTTCCCATCTGGTATGTCCATCAGGGGATAATTGAAAATACTGTTTTACTACTTTTTCCAAATGATTAGGCTAGGAGATGAAACTGGTGGAACAGTTCTATCAATATAATCTAGTTAAAAAAGAAAGATTAAAAAAGAAAGATTTGCCATTTCATAGTTACATCTGGAAAGAAAAGAAAAGAAAGAAGAAAGAAAAAGAAAGAAAGAAAGAAAGAAAGAAGAAAGAAAGAAAGAAAGAAAGAAAGAAAGAAAGAAAGAAAGAAAGAAAGAGAAAGAGCAATAGCAATAGCAATACCAATAGCTTATATAGAGCTCCCCAGTGCTTTACAATACTCTCTGAGTGGTTTACAAATGTCAGCATGTTGCTCCCAAAAATCTGGGTCCTCATTTTACTAACCAGTCAGAATTGATGGCTGTGGGCAGTGCCAGTCTGCAAAACTGCATTCTAAGCACTGCATCCTGCATCCCAAGAAAGAAAGAAAGAAAGAAAGAAAGAAAGAAAGAAAGAAAGAAAGAAAGAAAGAAAGAAAGAAAGAAAGAAAGAAAGAAAGAAAGAAAGAAGAAGACAGAAAGAAAGAAAGACAGAAAGAAAGACAGAAAGACAGAAAGAAAGACAGAAAGACAGAAAGATGGAAGAAAGATGGAAGAAAGATGGAAGGAAGGAAGGAAGGAAGGAAGGAAGGAAGGAAGGAAGGAAGGAAGGAAGGAAGGAAGGAAGGAAGGAAGGAAGGAAGGAAGGAAGGAAGGAAGGATTGGTTTTCACTGGACCACTGATGAAATGAATAAAATCAGTACAAAAAACCCACAGGTTCCCTGGTTGAGGTCCCTTCAGAAGTGGATTGGTAGCTTGGCACAAATGGTCATGGAAGGCAGTAACAATCAGCAGATGAAAAGAATGGTTCCTGTAATAGTATGTGGTAGCCAACAGAAGTGGAACCATGTGCCAACAATGAAATGAAGTCAACAGATGAAGTTGATAGCACAAGTCGGGAACCACTACTTTTGATGCACAGCAGGGAAAGACAGGCAGAAGTTACCTACCTGATGGGCTGGTGTGGATAGACCAGCCCATCAGGTTGATCAGCCCATCAACAGATCTGATATTAGCAGATCCTCAAAAAATGGTTGTTGATCCATACTCATGCTGGAGCAACCTGGTTGTGCAAATGGATTGTAAGTCCCACTGGAATCAGTGGAATTTTCTTCTGAGGATACCTGCATGGGATTATGCTATCAATCTCTCTCCCTATCTAACTAGTGCTGTCAAAGCAAAAGAGAAGAGAACACCCCAAATTAGATGTGTTAAAAGTGTTTCCTTTGTAGGTCATCACCATGGCTTTCCACTAGAAGATCAATTCTTAACATACAAAAGAAAAATACAACATACATACATTGGTACTTTCTATAATACAAAATAAAATCAAGAATCCTGGATCTCCTTCTTAACAATATTCTTCACAATGTGCCACAGGAATATTATTTAACTCTGCAAATCCCATAGGACTGGATGGGTTGTGAATGTCTGTTAAGGGATGCATGAAGTCCTCGGTTGTTCTCTGGAGGGTGTCAACGTACATCTTCCAAGCCTTATCTGGAACAGGAGGATTGGATTTGGCTTGTAGACTTCTCTCCAGTTTTTTCTGTTTATATTTAAATTCCAAAATAGTTTTTGTGTATCTGTTCATTGTGGTCACAGAGGAAGCCATGCAGCAGGCAAAGGAAACCCACGCCAAGCTGTCAATTTGAGAAAAAAGTGTGGGGAGGGAAATGACAGGACACAGTCATACACACGTCCACCTCCAGACTGAACAGCCCGCAGATCTCTTATACAGTCCAAGAATTTACACTTATTTCTAACAACCTATCTTTTAAAACGTTTCTCCATCATGTAAGAACATCCTGTTGGACTTGTTTTGCAATTAAACTCACTGTGATTTCACATTTGTGCCTTTATCTTTCATTGCTTCTAAAGTTTGGCCTGAATGAGCACACATGAACATTTCTGCAGGGGAATTCTGCAGAGGGAAGAGGCCAATCTGCTCCACATGTTCATGGCACCAGTGAAAAAGTAGAAATGCCACTAGGCTTCATCAGTGACATTTTTTGTCATTTGGTTAGCATTTCTTTTTAATTTACCACAGGACCCCTAACTAATGAAAAACGATGCATCAAATGAGATGATTTGATGATATTTCAACCACCAATCAGTAGCAATGCCACCGAATGCAATTTAGTCTGGTTAAAAAATGAGGGTCATCTTTCTTTTGACAATCCTAGGGGGGAATCCCAATCCTAACACTAAAATGGTGGCACAAACAAATTTATTACTAGTATATAGGGGGGGGGATGGTTACTGAGCAGCTAACACCTTTTTATAGGTTCTGAATATATTTGTAAAATATATCCCTTCCAGCAGATCTCTAATTGGCTTGGCTGCTAAACTAAGAAAGCTTATGCAGATGGAAAATTCATTTTCTCATCTCCTTTCAGCCACTCCACAACTGTATTTCTTTTGGGCAACTTGATGAAATTCCTGGGGTCAATACCGGTATATGTATAGAAAGGAATCATTCTTTTGCAAAACCTCAGTGATAGGAGAAAGATAACTTAATGCAGAGCTCTCTGTACTCAGAGAAAGACAAGATATTTTTCATCTTTGAATTTCATGCACAACCCGTTGCTGTTAAGATGTCACCATCAATATTAAGCACCCGTGTGATACACTTGAGAAGCAAGCCTGCAAGGTCTTATGATTCTATTCTCAGACATGACTACAGTACTTTGTCATTGAGATAAGAAATAAAAAAAGATAGCTTTAATTTTAAGAATGATTTGACTCATGCCCAACTTTTTGTGATACGTTTTGCTTCAAAACTTACCAGTAAGACCAGCCATAATCCCACATCTGAGGCCTCCAGTCCTCCGGACCAAAATTTACCGTCATTTGAAATACAGTTGTATACATCATGTGAGCCACCATTCCAAGGAGACCTGTAACAGTCAATCATAGTTTCAATAAATTACTTCTTGATGAATTGATTCTAGGGCATGTAAAGTACTGAATGAATTTCCCAAGGGGTGGGGGGAAGACATATTTGAACACAGCTAAATTACCGTGGGGGTAAAAGATAAATAAGCAGAAGATGACAAGTAGAGAACTAATTCATCCACCTCGATGTCTTTAGTGTGAGAAATTGTACTAACTGGAGATGAACTACCGTCCCTGTCCTAATGTCCCCCTTTATTCATATCCATTTCATGTATTAATAACCATGTTTATACCTATATGTGTTATCTAATACATGCTTGACAAAATAAATGAATGAATGAATGAATGAATGAATGAATGAATGAATGAATGAATGAATGAATGAATGAATGAATAAATAAATAAATAAATAAATAAAAAATTAAAACTAGGAACCTTTTACATTCAAAGCAGGTGCTCCATCTTGTTTGGACTTTCTGTCCATTCCTTGACTGTCATTGCAGCCATCACTTCCCAGAAATCTGTTGTTCCTTTGTTGAAATGGGTGGCAGTTTTTCTCACACAAAACACCCTTTAATGTGGAGAGTTTGAGTATCAGCAGCTAATTCTCTCAGAACAAGACAACTCTTCCCATCCTTAAGAACTGATCTTTCTATGCCTAGTATAAAAAAAATAATTTCTGTCTATTGTTCATTTCTTCCTTTGGCTTACTTTAACTCTCAACAGAAGCAATACCAAACTGTTACCTGCTAAAACAGTGAATATAGCAGCAAATGCATTAAGCTTCAGCCCATCCAGGACGCTGATGGAATGACAGATTTCAATCAACATGAGAGTGATGCCCATCAGGAGTAAAATAATATAGAGGATCTCTGCGGCAATGGACAACCATAGAACTCCTGGAACAAAGATATATATATATACACACACACACAATCAGTGCACCAAGACCATTTTAAAGACATATTTTGTTTCTATAAGCCAACAATAGAGCTACATACTGTACATGGTTATCAAATTTGATTTCTTTTCAGAGGAGCTGGCAATTGATTTTAAGGATGGGTGAGTATAGCCACTTCCCCCAATCTGGAACTCGTTAGATGTTTGAGACAGTAATTATCAGCATTCTGCCATCAATTTGCCATGAGGATTATTGGACTCAGCCTGCAGAAGAGTCTTACTTTTCCCGCTTCCAAATTGGAAAGCCAGGTTGGACCTCTTTAAGATTTATCTCTAAGCTGACATATAGACTGACTGCATGGAGAATGAAGGACTGTCTCATCCAGGCCCAAATTTGACATTCAGCAAAAATTCTGAACATCCATCTAAGGCAGCGGTTCTCAACCTGTGGGTTGCGACCCCTTTGGGGGTCGAACGACCCTTTCACAGGGTCGCCTAAGTGCGTGCTAGCCCACCACGCCCCCTTTGTCACCTCATCGCGCATGGGGAGGGGGCAGGGAGGGGGTCGCGGCATTAGGAAGGTTGAGAACCACTGATCTAAGGCAATGTATGTTTCATAAAACCTGGATGTGCGTGCGTGTGCGTGTGTGTGTTAAAAGATTGTTTTCCCCTGTGATTCAGAACACTAGATATAAATATAGAAATAACTTGAAACACTGACAATATATAATTACCTTGAACTGCTGGGGGTGTCAGGCTGATGAAACTTCTGCATTTCTCACCTAGAAGGCACATAAAATGAGCACTTGAAAATTAAAGATTTTTTTAAAAAGAAACACAAGTGTCATATTTGCCTACTCAGGTTCTTATCTTCCTAACATTTATAGGAACAAGAGCTTCCCACAAGCAGCAAGTTGGAAGCAGATGGTGGGGAAGCCAGAAGCACCGAGATAAAATGTTCCACTACTGTTTTATTTGGAATGCAAATCCCCGTAGAAGTCATCTTTTGGGAAAGCATCCATCCACCTGGTTTCATGTGTCTTATTCTGGTATTTGTTTATGGTACCAGAATGCAGATATAACCAGGCAGCTTTTGTTCTGGAGTATCTCTTCTCACTTGCGTTACTTGCACTTTTACAAAAGGGGCTGTTGGTAGTATAATCCATCAGCACTTTTATGTTTGTTCTCAAATGCCAGGATAACATTATCTCATCAGAAACTCCCCTGAGGGAGTCAGTTTATCACCCAGTAGTACAGACTCTCCAAATAACCAATTGTATCTCCTATTTATGGAAATGTAGACAGTTGTACCAAAACATGCAGCATCTTCAGAGAGACAACTCAGTGGATAAACCTTGAATAACCTTGGTATGTTTCAATATTATTTTCTAGCTTTTAGAACAGGGGTGTCAAACTCACATCGTCATGGTGGCATCACGTGACGTATTGGGACTTTCCCCCCCTTTGCTAAACCGGGCATGGGCGTGGCCAGTGCGTGACACATCCGGCCCACAGGCTGGGAGTTTGACAGTCCTGTTTTAGAAGAACCTCCCCCAACCGGATGGGTTGCATACAACTTCCATCACGCACACATTGGAAAAAAATTATTTTAGGACTTCTGAAGAAGCAATAGTGGACTAAAAGACAGCTTTGTTTTTAGCAATGCTCATGATTGCAGCAGAAAATGGAACTGGTGAAGGAATTGGGTCTCCAAACTTCTCTCTGGATCAAGGAGAAGACTTGGGATTGCTAAGAGTACTCCTTACAGATGGTCCCCGCAAGGAGACCATAAAATAGTGGTCTATGGTAGATTTTAGAGGTCTGAGAACTGGGAGAGTTACCTTTGCCCTTCCCCCTCTTAATCACATTTTACAGGAAATGTGTAAATTCTTTTTTTTGATACTAACAATCTTCAGAATTACAAATTTTATTATACTGGGTGATTTTCCTCCAACCCTCAGTGAAAGATTTATGCAAGTTTAAAACTTAAAAAAGCTCTTTATTTGGAAATAAGTGGAAAAAGCATAATTAAAATGTGGATTTTGGGAATTTTTTAACTGGAGTAACAATCCAGGCCAGATTGACTGGAAACAAAACTTTGAAAAAGAAAAATTGGAATATTTCCTGTAATTTGTTTAAAATCATATTAGAAATATATAAAGATTCTGATATATAAAGATTATATATCTTTAATATATATTAAATAATAATAATATATTTATTTACATTTTAATATGATTTTAAACAAACTACAGGAAGTATTCTACTGGGGAAATGTTCTGGATGAGAGAAAAACATGATAAGATGAAACTGTGAAGGTTCATTACTAGAAGCAACTAAAAAAATTAAAGATTATAATTAAAGGAAAAGATTCACTAATACAAAATGGAAAAAAACTATTTTAATCCTGGAAACATTCAAACAATGTACCTAGAACTTACTCTTTAGACCAGAGGTCTTCAAACTTGGCAACTTTAAGACTTGTGAACTTCAGCATAGCTGGAGAATTCTGGGAGTTGAAGTCCACAAGTCTTAAAGTTGCCAAGTTTGAGGACCCCTGCTTTAGACTGTCTCATACAATAAGAATGGGCTTAAAAAAAAGAGATAGTAGAAAATATAACTGACAATCAGGCTGGTTGGATTCAGATTTAAAATTGACAGGATGCAAGAATAATACTGTCAAGGAAGTTATATTTTTATTTATTTATTTATTTATTTATTTGTCAAACATGTACAAGATAGCAGGTATAGGTATAATCATAAACATAATCAAAGTGAATACAGATAGATGAAGACAATAGGACAGTAGGACAGGGACGGTAGGCACGCTGGTGCGCTTATGCACGCCCCTTACAGACCTCTTAGGAATGGGGTGAGGTCGACAGTAGACAGTCTAAGGTTAAAGTTTTTTGGGTTTGGGGAAGAAACCACAGAGTCAGGTAGTGAATTCCAGGCATTGACCACTCTGTTGCTGAAGTCGTATTTTCTGCAGTCGAGTTTGGAGCGGTTTACATTAAGTTTGTATCTATTGTGTGCTCGTATATAGGACTAACAAATGAAATTGACTGAGGTTTTATCAGTTAAAAGGGACACCCAAATAATAAGCCAAAAGAGTGGCTTGGATAAGTATGTTTTCATTCAGAAAAGTGATTTGGACAAATTTCTTTCTTCCAAAGTGAATGTATTATAAATCCAAAGTAAATCCAAAGAGATGCATTATATTTATGAAAGAATTCCTGAGAAAAGGAAAAGAGAGAAAGAAAAGGCATTACTTAAAAAGAATAAATATCAAGACTTTTAAAAGTAAAATAAATGTTTGCAAAGTTGGCTTATTTGATCAAGGTTAGACTGTATATGATTTTTTTCCCCTAACAGCTTTTCTTGACTAGGACTGAATGATGAAGCTTTTAAGAGTTGTTTGTAGATAAGATATGGGAAGAAGAGAATTTTTGTTGTATTTTTAGAGATAGCGATAAGCTATGGTATTAAAATTGAGAGGTGATGAAGAAAAGATGATAAGAAATAAATTTTGTCGGACATCATTTGAAGGGTATATAATAAGGGATGTATAGTAACATATATATTATATAGTGTGGGTGTGGGTGGGTGTTGTTATTTCTGGTATCTTTTGCTGACTGCAAAATGCGGCTGTATTATTTGCCAATAGATAAAAGATGAGATTTGGGATGAAGGTTTTTTTTGGTTGCAGCATTAGAGAAGGCGTTAAGAAAGTGTTTGTGCTTGTATTGATGAAGGGAGAAATCATTTCTTTCTATATTTCTTTATTATCTCTTTTAAAATGTATTTTCCCTTCCCTTTTTTTTCTTTTCTCTTTCCCCTTTCTACTTTTTTTTTAATATTTCCTTAGATTGTATTAGTTTTTTAATCTTTGTATTTTTAATAAAATAATAAAACAATTGTAACAAAAAGGGAAACATTACTTTAAGTGCTCTGGGTGACCAGAAGGATGGCAGTCTCTTTATCACTGGATGTGTTTATTCAGAGACTAGACAACCTCTTGTTGTGGGTGCTTTAATCTTGATTTTTCCACAGATTAGGTTTTGAAGTTCGTGGACGAAACTTTTCCAGTGCTGAAGAGTTCATTTCATAGCTCCTTTGCTCTTATTTTAATTTTCTAATTTTCTCAATGACTTTCTCTCCCTAGAAAAGTTACTGCAATCCTAAACCCTTTTCCCTTCCTCTAAACCTCTTCAAGTTCTCTTAGCCATTTGCTTTCTCTTCTGATTTAACAGCTGAATATGCTGTAACTGTTACCAAAGATTACTCCATAATCAGGGGCTGAAACCTTTTTTTCAATCCCAGAATTTGGTCCAATTTCTCTCTCTGCCCCTTACTACAAAATCTCTCTCTATGACTGTAATGATCACCTCAGATCGTTACAGCTGCTTTACTATTATCAACCACAACAATACACGATCAACCACAACAATACACGAGCACACAATAGATACAAACTTAATGTAAACCGCTCCAAACTCGACTGCAGGAAATACGACTTCAGCAACAGAGTGATCAGTGCCTGGAATTCACTACCTGACTCTGTGGTTTCTTCCCCAAACCCAAAAAACTTTAACCTTAGACTGTCTACTGTCGACCTCACCCCATTCCTAAGAGGTCTGTAAGGGGCGTGCATAAGCGCACCAGCGTGCCTACCGTCCCTGTCCTACTGTCCTATTGTCCTCATCTATCTGTATTCACTTTGATTATGTTTATGTTTATACCTATACCTGCTATCTTGTACATGTTTGACAAACAAATAAATAAAATAAATAAATAAATAAATATAGAAGGGAGAGCAGCAGTCACTCTTCTGAGGGACAAAGCTATGTGTTACCTCTGCAGTAGATGGTTTCTAAGTCTACTGTCCTTCACTGAAGTGGATGATGTTGTCTCTTCTAGCGTTGCTTATTTTATCTTGCAGCTGGCATCATCTGAATATCAAAGTGGGTGAGCCTTGTGCTATATAGGCACAAATGTTTTGCACTAACCTATGATCACACCTCTGCACTGGTCCGAATTGCCTGTGGAGTGACTCAGTGGAATACTGTTTAGAATGGAATGGAGTGTGGAGAAAACTTTAGGTAAATCATTGTATAAATCCTTCCAGTTTGGGTAATTCGAATCTTGCCAATCCAGTCTCATGAAAGAGATATACAGTACCTGCTGTGAAAAACATCTCCTCTTGAGCAGAATCTGATATGAAATTTGCTTTGAAATAGGCCAGGTCAAGAAATAGATACTACTGGAATTCCAGTGATGCTACTTTATTGTTGTAAGGTATATTAACAGAATTTTGAAAGCCTGTCCATAACCTTTGCTGCCCCCCCCTTTTAAAGAGAAGCAGTAGGCGTGAGCTTAAATGGACTCCAGAGGATGGTAGAGGACAGGAAGGCCTGGAGGAACATTGTCCATGGGGTCGTGATGGGTCGGACACGACTTCGCAACTAACAACAAAAAAGATCAATGCAGGGTGGTTTTGAGTCTCACACTTTCTTTCTTCTCAGGGCTCAGTAATGGTTTCACCCCACCCCCTTTTGGAAGCCAGATCTAAATTCTTCTGCACTTTCTGTATGCATGGTACAAGGAGATTCAGAAATAATGTAGGCACTAAATATAAAGCACTTCTTTGAAGAATATAGAAACTGTTAAATGTGTTGCATTTTCACAATGATTGCCAACGCATGATGCAGCTTGGACTCAAAGAAATAAGAGCAGATATGTGGATGGGTGCTCAGCTTGCCAACAGTAGGTAATTTGCAGAAGCAGGCAACTGACTTGAGTGTTTTGGTGTAATAATTTGCCATCCAGATGAAAATCAGATCTAATATTAAAAAAGATAACAAAACTGGAAAGCCGTTGTGATCCATGGGCCAGAGACCAAGTGGTAAGACTAGCAACACTAATAGTGATATGCATCTTCCATCTTCAGGGATGCAATGAGGGCTGACTGGAAACTGGCAGAAAGAAAATGAGCTGTCAGGGCAGGACTAGCAACTGGCTTCCAGCACCTCATCTGTGACCCACGGAGTTGTCTCAAGAGTGGGTGGAGCCAAAACCTTCAGAATCTTCTCTTTGGGAGGATTTATGTAGCACCATGATTAAGATGGGCTTGCCATATATTCATTCAGCAAGAGAGGTCAGCTTTTTCATAGTGGGGGTGAGAAGCACAGAGGATTGGAAAATGAAGTAGGGAGAGTCACATCACATTGGCAGGAACAAGGATCTCCTTTTTCTTTCGTTCGAGGCAGACAGATTTCAGGAATTTGTTTGTTCTAACCTGAGGTAAAGAATTGCACTGTAATACTTTTATTGCTACAAGCTTAAAAATGGCAGTCAGTCATGTCTCCAGAGGCTACAGTTTGGTCATGAACTCAGGGAGCAAAACCGTATTTATTTTATTCAATTACTTGAAAACGGAGAACCCCTTTTCATTAAAAGTAAACACGGTGGAAGATTTATTTTGCTTCCCTCCTACAAATAAGTAAGGCACAGCATTCATAAGAGCACATTCCGAGGGCTCAGTGCGTTTTAACATCATCTCCTTAGGAATCTCAGTACTACCATTCTGTAAAATGGAGCAGTTTTCTCCAGCAGGGCTGGTGCTCACAGAGGGAGGCTTTCCAGAGGCCAACTAGCCCTTGTATGGTCAAACAAGAGGTGACTTTGTGGCTCCCGTTCTATGCTTTTGGGGGTGAAAGAATAGATCATTTCAGCAAATGACAGTTCCGTATATATTAATATTAATATCTATGGCAAGAGAGGGAGCTGATAGCAGTTTTCTAAGAAAAATCAGCCTGAAAACTTCTCCAAACCTAATTTTCATCTATATGTGTGCTCTTCATTCCCCCACATATCCTCATAAACTGACTTATTCTTGCTCAGGAAAAACAATTACAGGTAACTAAAAGGGTGCTGCGTGGCAATTGTCAGTGACCATTACAATTTAATGTCTTGCACTCAGCCTCTATTTGAAGAGAAAATAAAGGTTTGGAAATCCCACACTTGATCTGCAACATTAATTCTGTCCTTGGCTGCCTACTCAGGTTTCCTATTCTGCTCAGTTATAATTTGAATCATTCTGCTAATGTTTTGGTAAATGTATAGAGTCTGAAGAATCCATATACCCCAATAAAGGAGTGTGACGAATCCATATACAGTACCTAATAAAAGCTATTGTATTCTTCACGCATTAAAATGTTGAATGGTGTCAACAAGTCCCTCTTATTTACTAATATAAAGGGTAAAGGCAATTACCCTGATTCTCCCAGAATCCATCTTTACTGGTGGCCCCAAACTTCTGAATAAGGGAACAAGGTTTTATTTTTTTCAATCATATGCTGTATTTTAAAATACAAGTTCCTCCAAATTCCCCCAAATTTAACACCAATTATTATTCTGCATAAGAGTGTCTGTATGTGTGTTTGTGTGTGTCCTAAAATTGGAAACAAAGTGAAAAATTTTCTATCCCACTTTTTTTTGCTTCTTTTATTTATTTATTAAATAGATTTATATAGCTACCTACCTCATCAAAGATGACTCTTTTAGACACTTTTCTAGTTATTTTATAAATTGGGTGAAAGAGATAACATTATGAGATTTAATTACTTATTTTCCACCCAAATACTATTCATTTCAGTGTTAACTCTGCTGTATTCTTTGCAAACAATAGAGTGTCTTATGGCCCTTTAAAGTCTAAATATTTATTATGACTGGAGTTTAAGCCTCTGTATAGTTTCTGTCAAATCAGGCAATGGGCCCATTTCTCTCCAAATAGCATTCTATGATGTCCCTTCTTGTATTGAATAAGGAGAATATGGGACAAATCATTTTAATCCTTATAATCCTTTCTCCCCTTCCAACCTCATATTAGAATAGCAAGATAATTTTCATCTGTGAATTGCCTAAAAGGATGAGCAATAATTATCAACACAGCTTTGGGAAATAACTTTGCAACAGATGCCATCGGGTAATAGATTGTATCCTCCCTTAAAGCATTTCATAGTCTTTGAAGATTATGTTAGAATTGGTTGGTTATGCTCTAAGCCATGGTTTGTTTTATCCCCAATTTATTGATCAAATCATCATGGTTACATTTACATGTGTTAGCACATAAATCATGGCTGAGAAACCTTGTACTGTAACATGCAAAGCCAAATCAAATCACATTATAGACTAACACGATGCGTGTAATTTAACAAATGTATTTATAAATGGGATGTAGGTGATATGTAAAGAAATGCTTCCATTATACAGATGGAAGAGTAAGGCTAAAAAAATAAATAAATGAAACAGCTAAAATCTGAACATTGTTTTTGCCAGGTGGAAACAGCAATCTGACTGGATGATCCTGAAAAATCAAGCAGCAACAAATCTGATTATTACTTGGATGGGAGACCACTGAGAAATCATAAACCATATTGGGATGTAAAAATAAATCCAGAAGAAGACAACACCAAATTACTTTCATAAGTTGCACACAGAGCTACACAGCTATACTAGCTGTTATTTTTTAGGGAGTTAATAGGAGTCATGCTTCATTCCAGGGGGTTGTTTTTCTCGCAGTTGTAACCTTGATTGCACCACAGCCACCCAGCCAAAATGTGAAAGAATTGACACAACTATCTTCTCTCTCAAAGAAAATCAGGACGAGGAAGACTGTTTCCCAGAAGGGCACTCACCATTTCCACTGATCATCTCTTCACAAGAATGCCAAATACCGGCATGAAACTTTCGATCCACAAACTTGTCGTCTCCCGTCTCCCAGATGTACTGAACCACGCTGCTGTCATTCCCACCTGGGCTGTTCATCCCAAGGCAGTGGGTGCCACCTGCGAGTTCACTGCAGAATGGTTTGGCTACCTTCTGGGTTCCTTCACACCAGTAGCTGCTGCTGAAGGCTGTGATAGAGAAGATTAAAGAGAGGAAGCCGAGCGAGAGGGCTGCCGAGGCTCTCTGCCGCCTGTCCACCCCCATTGCCTGAGAGCTGCCTTCTTGTAAAGGCAGCAGGAGGCAGCATTCAAGGATGCTGGAAACACCCACTGCTGATGCTCTCGGCTGCACATCCACTGAAAAGCCCCTCTCTGAATTTTCCCCATCAGCAACAGAGCAACAATCCCGAACTTAAGAGCAGCAGAGATGCCAACGCACACTCCAGGGGCTAAGTGATCTGAGCCTAGTTTATCACAGCTGAGACCTGAAAGCTGGGAGCTCTGCTGCAAAGCTCTTGTCACTGCTGACGGAGATCAGCTTAAGAAGTTCAGAACCTGGCAATCACTCTTGTAAGCACACAGGAGTAGTTCCCGACCACCCCCCTCCGTCATCCAAACACCTCAGGAAAAGTTTTTTCAGATCAGACAGGGCAAGTAACAGGCAGGCAGGCTCTGCACTTTGCTCTCTCAGCACAGGTCACGGCCCAGGAAATCCTAGTCCCCAAAAGTTAGTACCATGGTGTCAAAGCTCTGCTCCAAGCTAGAAATGGAATGGAATGGAATGAAATAATAAAATGAAATCAGAACTCAGAGGGGAAGATCATTCATTCACATGCACCCATACATCTATTGAGACCTAGGAATATAATTAAGTCCCATGCAAACAGAGTTCCTAACTAGATATTAGAGAGCCAATGTGATGTAGGGCACTTTTTCTCAACTTTGGCAACTTTAAGATTTGACTTCCAGAATCCCCCAACCAGCATTCTGAGAGTTGAAGTCCACACATCTTAAAGTTGCCAAGGGAGAGGGGTGTACTGATTAAGGCACCAAACTGGTAACTGAGAAACTGTGAATTTTAGTACTGCCTTAGCAGAAAACCAATTGGGTGATATTGGGCTAGTCACTCTCTCTCATCCCAAGGAAGGAGGCAAGGAAAAACAACTTCTTGCCTAAAAAATTGCAGGGACTAGTCCAGGCAGTTGCCAGGAGCCAACACTGACTCAGTGCACAAAAACAAACAAACCAACAACAGCCACAATAAACAACTTTTCCTTCGCATCCATTTTCTCCTTAGTCAATACCTTGCCATTCACATGGATCATTGAGGGTCAGCCCACCCCCCATCAATGTTGGCTGCAAAGCTCAGAATAGCTAGAAGAGTCTGTTAGCCTTCTGCAGGTCAAACATCAAGAAGGAGCTTCTGCAAGGGAACTTCCAGTTAAAGCTTTTCCTTAATCTGTGTCTACATCATAAAGAAGCAATCTTTTAGCAAGACACCTGAGCTGTGGGCTGAAAGTCCCTGGTTCAGGTTCATTGCAGTACTAGCCTTACAGGTAAGGCAGGTAATCCCAAAATCAAAATCTTGACAGACTTCAGTTTTGAGCCCTATCCAACAAGATGCTGTTCAGTGGTGAGAAAGGTAAGGTCCTGCACTTAGACTGGAAAAAACAAAAGCACAGGTATAGAACAGGCAATATCTGGCTCAACAGTAGTAAGTATGATAGGGATCTTAGTGTCCTAGTAGACAACACTTAAATATGAGCCAGCAGTGTGCTGTAGCAGCAAAAAAAAAAAGCCAATGCAATCCTAGGCTGCATCAACAGAGAGATAGCATCAAGATTACAAGAAGTGATAGTACCACTATAATGCACTAGTGAGGTCACACATGGAATACTGCATACCATTCTGGTCACCATGATACAGAAAAAAATGCTGAGGCCCTAGAAAGAGTACAGAAAGGAGCAACAAAAATGATAAGGAATGTGCAGGCTAAACTGTATGATGAACGGTTGTGGGAATTAGATATGTCTAGCTTTACGAAGAAAAGGATTAGGGATGATGTGATTACTGTCTTCCAGTACTTGAAGTGTTGTGCCAGACAAGAGGGGATTGATTTATTTTCAAAAGTACCTGTGGACAGGACAAGAAGCAGTAGGTGGAAGGTTGCTAAAGAGAGATCCAATTTGGAACTAAGGAAACATTTCCCGACAGTAAGAACAATTAATCAATGGAATAGCATGCCTCCTAGAGTTGTTAGTGCTCTATCACTGGAGGTCTTCAAGAAAAGATTGAACAACAATTGGAATGTTAGCCATTATGCTATTCTAGGCCCTTGCCCACTGGTCACATGACCTGGAGAGGAAGGTTTGCAAGCAGCTCTATGTTTCATAATGCAGCCAGACACAGCATAAGGGGAGTGTGCTGGCTTAACAAGGGTTTAGCCTAGAATTAAGAACTGTCTCTTTAAGACATAGCATTCTGGGGAATGTAGTCCATGCCATGTAGTTCATGCCATGTGATCATAACTGTGTACTCTTATTGGTCATTGAAGTATGCCTGGGGAGCGGGAGTAATTGAAGTACGCTATCCCAAAGGAAGGCTTTTCAAGCTATCTACCGGGAAAGCATGCCTGAAGAAGGAGATGGGGAAGCATTAATCCTTTTTTACAATATTCGTGATGGTTCCAGATTATGACTGTAGATTCAGAAGAACTTCTACATAACCGTGAGTGTTGTCAGAGGATGCCTGAAGAATAAAATATAATCTGATTGAATGTACCATTGCGTCTGTGTAAACTGCCTGATGATAGCACAACCAATCTACGCTTGATTCAGAACAGTAAAAAAGGATTAATGGCCTTGCCCAATTCAACACGCTTATTCAAGATTCGTAAATTTTATTGCTTGCAAAAGAAACCTGATTGATGTTCTCCTTTCACTCAGAGCTTGTTAAGGGAGGATTAGCCATCAAAAAGAAAATCTTATATCAGCATTAACTCATGGTGACCCCTTAATACTGGGAGTTTGTCCCAACCCTATTATGATTATCTTGCGAGATAACAGCAATTATTTGGCCTTGCTGACCTCGGAAATGCTGAGCAGGCCAGAACTTAGCTAGTTCTTGAAAGAGCTTACCATGAAATCTCAGGGCTGTAAACTTGGGAAGTCAAATAATAAATACATCTTGGAAGAAGATAATAAAAACCTACCTGCATACTGTTGCCAAGAATATTTCTC
>QLTV01002664.1:966569-1012408 GCA_003457575.1 Thermophis baileyi
CTACCCTATTCTATTCTGTTCTATTCTACTCTCTTATATTCTATTCTATTCTATTCTGATGTAGACACAATAACAGCAAAGCAGAACCTTGTAGCATTAGTCCCCTTTACCTCATACAAATAGGATGCTACAGGCAGCTTTTTTTGGGAGGACCTCCTTTGTCAGGCTGAATCCCATGGTGGTAAACAGTCCTGGAAACATCTAGGTGCCAAGCCAGATAGGATTTTACAAGTGAGAACTAAGTGTTTGAATAGGCATCTCATAGTCTATTGATATAGTCTATCAATGCAGGTCAAGCCAATTACATGTAATATGCTCAGAGCAGTTAGTGCCAGTCAATAAACAGGCTGCTTCAGTTTGAACCAACTGCACTTTTCAAATGGTTGTTAAAGGCAGCTCCATGCAAAGTGTCTATGGAGATTCTCAATTGTCCAGGTCATGGTTCTCCTAAAGGTGCTTTTCCAAAAGACAACTGGACTTTCTTGGTTTTCCCTTGAAAACATTTCACTTCTCATCCAAGAAGCTTCTCCGGTTCTGAATTTCCTTACATGTAAGAACTGAAGAAGTTTCTTGGATGAGGAGCGAAACATTTTCAAGGGGGGGAAAAAACCAAAAAAGTCCAGTTACCTTTTGGAAAAACATCTTTAGGACTCCGTAAAAAGTGCATTACAGAAATCTAATCAGATGGTGGTAGGTCATGAGACATTGCAGCCAGATTCCCGGCCCCACTCCTGGAAGTGGGAGGATATACCAGAGGAAGTCGGGAAAATGTCTTTTGGTCATGGCCTCCTCTGCCCATCTAGCAGTAGTCATGAGTCAATGAGGACTCCTGATCTCAAGGGCAATGCAACCACTTTGAGAGACATCACTGGAGCTGGCCCATAACCATGATGATAGTAATCCAAGTCTTGTTTGGTTTAGGTTTAACTTGTTTCATGTTTCATCCCATCCAGACTCCAGCAGCTTCTAGGCACAGCTTTTGACAGCATCTTCAGTTGAGCCCAGGGTGGCTATGTAAAATTCGGCATCATCAGCAGGAGTCAAAACTTAGTAAACGTGAGCTGACAAATGCTGGACAAAATAGCCACTGAAACCAGGTGGGAATTTTTCCTGCTTCTCTTTCCCTAAAAAGAAATTTACTAATCTAAAAACAGCTGTTGGCTGACAATCTGCTAATGTAACATAGGAGAAGTAATGATGCTTTGCCTGCCACTGTGTGGGATCAAACTTTTCATCAGACCCATGTTCAGTTCCTCAGTAAAAACATGGCCAACTGCTATTAATGGTGACTTGGGGTTAGAACTTCTCACCAGTGAATAAACCAAGATACACATTCCCAAACATACCTGACACAAACTCTCTTAATGGGGTCAGGTCAGAAGAAACCCCAGGCAATTAATCTTAATTGGATCAGGAAATGATCTGAGCATGTACAGAATGCACACTAATCTCAACCAAGTAGCTCAAAGTACACATTTCTAAAAGTAATGTGTAAGGTTCAGTAAGGTTTACTGAAGTTCAGTAAACCTTAACAGATACAGAATGCACAAATAGCAAACTTAACTAATTAACTCACCAACCAAAGCAATATAGTGCCAATTGTCTGTCTGTCTGTCTGTCTGCCTATCTATCTATCATCTATTTTTCTGTCTCCATACATACAGAGAAACATAACTTCAGCAGCAGTAGCAATACTTCTTCTGAACAACAATAGTGTGCACCACAAACACACACATTGCAAGATGTGCCTTTAAAATAGAGCACAACGCCATCCACCTGCAATCCACCTACATGAATTCTAACATTGTTCTAGCAAAGAGTTTTTTCAAACAGCCATGATGTTGTATTTTTTTTTTCTGCTTGGCTATGTGTTTAATTTTCAATTCTCTACTCCCATATCAACATTTCCAATTTAAACTGATAGCAAGACGCACATTAAGAGTTGGTTTTTGCTGCTGTACAGCTCAGGCAGGGCTGGAAAAATTCTGGGGGGGAAAAAAGGAAAGTGGGTTACAAGTCACAAAATCACTATCGCAATGCACAAGATGGAACATTCAAGACAGCCAAATTTTGTTTCACACTTGAGATAATTTGAACCCAGAGTATTGTTAGGTCAAAATGTCCTTACTCAAAAATTCTTCCAAACAAAGTAGCTTCCTTAGAAAAAAAAAAAAAAAGCCCTTTTACAGATTCATCTGTCTCTTTTGGTGTGTATCATTCTTTTTCTAGCTTCCATCTTTCTCTAAAGAAGTTGTTTGGGTGACTTTGAACCAGAGGTGGGATTCAGCAGGTTCTGACCAGTTCTGGAGAACCGGTAGCAGAAATTTTGAGTAGTTCAGAGAACTGGTAACAGGGGTGGGTTCCAAGTTACCTGGCTGCCTGTTTGCTCCCTCCTGCGCCGCGTGGGCGCGCCTCACGCGTGTGCGCATGTGCAGTAACAAAAAATCAGGGGAAAAATAGCCAAAAACAAGATGGCGACTGCATGCACAGTGCCGGAACTCGGCTTCTGCGCATGCTCAGAAGGAAAAACAAAATAAAAAAAATTCAAAAAATAAAAATAAAAATTCCAAAAATAATTCAAAAAAAAGATGGTGGCGCCCACAGACGGGCACCGACTGAACCGGATCAGTGACATCATTTTGATGTCACAAGCGGGTTGCTACCGGTTTGGGAGAACTGGTCCGAACAGGGAGGAACCCACCCCTCACCGGTAAATACCACCTCTGACTGGCCCCGCCCCCATCTATTCTCTGCCTCCCGAGTCCCAGCTGATCGGGAGGAAATGGGGATTTTGCAGTAACCTTCCCCTGGAGTGGGGAGGGAATGGAGATTTTACAGTATCCTTCCCCTGCCACGCCAACCAAACCACCCCCACCAAGCCACACCATGCCCACCAAGCTACGCCCACAGAACCGGTAGTAAAAAAATTTGAATCCCACCACTGCTTTGAGCCAATCACTTTTTTTCAGCCTAACCTACTCCACAGGGTTGTTGTGGTGGGAAAAAAGTAGACGAGGAAGTGGTATATGCCCCCTTGCAAAATGTGGCATTCTGTTTGACCACTGTGGTTGTATAAGGACTACGAGATCTGTAAAAATCCCAACAACATTGAAAAGCTATTATTTTATGTATCTTTCTGCTGCCATCTAAGGATCATCCAGATGTTTGTGAGTAGGACTCTGTGTACAGATCTTGTTTTTCAAATGGACAATCTGGGAAATAGCAGGATAGGTGTCTTTTGTTTCTATCTTGTCCGCTTAGGTCACTTAACTAAGGTGATGGAAGTTAGCTAAAAATAATCATGCAAAATGAAGGAATGTAGGACAGAGACCTATCTCTGCTACCTCCTCCCTGCTCTATGTGACATTAAAAGTAAATTCCCCCCATCCTCCATTTATAGCCAAGTAGATGGTGCTTCTATCAAGTCACTATTTAAAGGTTATAGAAGTTTAAGAGACGCCTGCCACAGAGGAAGAGAAAGCAGATAATGCTAGGTTGTACTGATGGAGACATTACACAACTAAGTTTGGGTGCACCAGTACTCTTGGGCATAATGCCACAAAGATTAAAAGCTGGGTCAATCTGACATTTTAACCGCTTATCAAGGGAAGTGGAAGAACACCTCAGTTTTCACTGTTTGTTCATCGGGCAGCATTTTTTTTTTACCTATTAAAAAGCTAACAAGGGAGGGGTTCTTCGCAAACCTGATTTTGCGAAGGCTTGAACAGGCTACTGAATATGCAACAATGGTTTGAAAATGCTGATGCTGCAGCATTGGCTGAAAATAAGGGAGCTGTCAGCCTGATCTGCCTCAGTAGCTCTATTTGCAGGAGATGCTTACCCATAGTTAAAATAATGATGTTTACTCAACCGAAATTTGGGGATCAATTCAACATCTTGAACTATAAATCAGTGGACGAACTGAGTGGCACAGCATGCAATCTATATGTTCTCTAGTTTATGATTCAGAATTGAGGCTGCAAGATCCGGGCTACAAAAATCTAGAAGACCACTAATTGGGAGCAGGAAGATACAGGAATATCCAAATCTTTGCTTTCATCCAATGTTGTCTAGATTTTTTTCAGCCCAAATCAGGTGATCTTGTTCAGTGTGTCAGGCAAACAGCCAGAAATGACACAATTGGTTTAGTCAAAGGGGATTCAGTTAATCATGAGTCATCAATATGCAACTTTGGCCTCCATAATTTATATAACTAAATGGTTCCAAAAAGGAATTGATGAGAGCCCTTCTGTGATAGTTATGATACCTATAATTTATGGGAATTGTAGTTCAGTGTATTTGAAGCCAAAAATATACACCTGCTGGACTCTCTTCCAAACACCACATCCCTCCACAAAACTGCATCCCACATATTAACATAGTTACTTAGATGTTAACAAAGTTTTCTGTCTTGTTTGTGAAGCCAAATTTAGCTGCTCAGCTATTATATCATGCTAAGTCATGACTTGTTTTAGCAAACTGTAATCACTTCATTCATATACAACTCTAAGGCAAAATTATGGCTTATAATCAATAACTGCTTGTGTTTGCAAATAATGCATGCTAAGACAGAATCAAATAAACCATGCTAGAGCTTAGAGAATACATAAACTCAGAGGCTAAAAATTCCAGTCCTGCCGAGGGTCCAAATTTATGGCCAAGGATCATACATTGCCTTAGCCATAATCTGGTTTGCACTGCACGTGATATATGAACAAGACTTCTGTGGATTATTCAGCCAAACATTCTTAAAACAAACGGCAGCTTCGTGCAATGTCTGAACTCAAGTAATGTATGACTTTAGCACAGAGGATACCTTTGTGTCTACGTGCCAGCATAAATAGGTTGCCATATGCTACACTTGATTAACTAAAACCTGGTATACTGGAGGATAGCGTGCCTATATACCTGATCCTTGGCACATTTTTTCATCCTTCTCTAGTGTGCCTTTAAAAATTCCATTACCTGATGCCGAGAACTCTAGCTAATTGCAATTCATGTTATGCTTGTACTTTGCTTTTTTTTCTATGACTTTTTATAATTATAAAATGCCTAGTGGTGCCGCATAAGTCTCTTTTTCTATTCCCTTTCCATTCTTTCCAGCGCATAAAACTTGTTCATATTTCTGTCCTTAATATAGACTCATTAAGATACTGTTTTCCTTAGGTGCTTTTTAAATTTAGTTATATTTTTTTTCCCCAGTCATCACTGGGGCCAGACAAAAGAACTGTTTGGAATATGTAAGACTGGTCAAGTTGATCCCTCAGATCAACCTGCCCCCTAAGATTTCTGTAAAGCCAGTCATTGTTGACTACTGTATCTCCTGAGAGAGACTTCTTAAGATCAAGAAAGACAAGTCATAGTCAGAAATATAGGAGCTAGAAGGGCCTAAGAAATGCAGGTGATGGATAGAGATGACCAATTTTATTTCCTCTATCAAACAAGCTAAGGGATCAAACAAACTCTTTACATGTGTAGCAGGAGAATATACAGGGCTGGATCTGAAAATGAGCCAGAAGGCTGAATTTGTTCTCTGTAGGATACTCTTAGAAATCTGGAGGAAACAGTTATTTGTTGTACTATATATGTAATCAGCCTTCATTTTTCATTCAGCTGGCAACAGTAAGATAAAGACTCCTCGTTGAGTTTGACTCCTGGTGACACATTCATGTGTTTTTCTTGGCAACAGAACAGAAGTGGTTTGGTATTGACTTCCTCTGAGAGGTTCAAGGCTGGCTAGGTGTTGCAGCCTGTTGTGTATATACGTAAATTAACTTTGTATCATCCTAAAACACGATCTGTCTCCATTTACTTCTTTCTAAGGAAAGTGGGTTGCATGGGTACACACTGAACCCGCTTGAAATTAACCAGAGTGTAGGAAGTACAACTGTTTACTTGTCCCAGATTTGCCTTTCAGAGATTGCCTTAGTAGCCCATAGTGAATCCCGACTCAGATCCCCTTCAGCCAATGTATAGTTTGAATCAAATGAAGGTACTTTTTGCCTAGTTCCTTTCTCAAAATGATGGAAAGCTAAAGGTCAAAAGTGCTTCAAGTTGGGAAGGTGAAATACTGGCTCACAAAGAGTTTTTTTTCCTTTGGTTCCACACCCTTTCCCTTCAAGAAAGCATGGGGAAGTCCTACTTCAGGGCACTGCAATTCTCTTGAAAGCAGTACTTCATGGCTGAGAAGTGAGTAGAGATGGAGGAGAAGGGCTGGTCTGAAATTCCACAGGCTGGGTGGTATAGTCTAGTTCTCCAGGTTTGACCTGTGGACTGGACGATCTCCATTCTTGCTACTAAGGAATTAAACAGTTCCAGTTACTACTGGATACACAAAACGCTACTGAGTTCAGTGAGAATTACTTAAAGTAGGTATTTTTAGGATTAAATTGTGAGTCAGGAAAAATGCAAGTAACTAAATACAAGAGGAGGTCCTGTAAATATTCAGGTACTGAACACAGGTATGGCCACCAAATAGAGGTGATAGCAGTTTTAGCCTAACAGCATCTGAAGTACTATAGTTCACCAAGCCTGCAGTTGTACAAAACATCACATATTGTATAATTGTGATCTTACTGCTGACTCCCCAGGCTAGTCTGCATCTTTCAAATGTAAGCAATGCTACCTACATAGCTGGTGGGAGGAAAAATCCATCCACTCAATATTTTAAAGCTGTCATTCGATTTCGAAAAATTGATTATTCTAGAGGCACAGTGAGTTGTACATTATTGAGCAGGAAACAAGACTAAACTTAGCAGGGTTCCTCAACATGCTGCCACCCAGATGTGTTGGATTTCAACTCCTGTAAACATCAGCCATTGGGGCCTTGCTTGTGAGCTGATAGTGATGGGATAGTTGAACAGATTCAAGAAATTCCATCTTAGAAATTCAGGTATCATTCCAACTTCACGGAAATGTCTTTGCTGACTCCTTTGTTCCTATTCTTTTTTTCTTTGAAAAATTTGATGAATTTTTTTTTCTCCTGATTTGCCACTCAATCTCTATTTTCAACCAATTCAGCTTGATTAGTCAAGATCAGTGCTAAAATAGCTCCTAATTACTTCCGCCACCTTTTGGAGCAAAAAATTAAAGCTATGACACCCGTACTGGAGCACAATTTCCTTTAGCCTTGCTATAATTACCATATATGAGAAGCTAATAAATGGTCTTGAATTCTCTGCAGGACTTCCTCCACTTCTGCATCCCCACTAAGCCTAAAGCTAAGGCCAGATTTCACTATACCAAGTGAGAACAATAAACCAATGGAATGACTTACCCTCAGAGGTTGTTGGCGCTCCATCACTGGAGACTTTTAAGAAGAGACTGGACAACCATTTGTCTGAAATGTATAGGGTCTCCTCTTGAGCAAGGGGTTGGACTAGAAGACCTCCAAGGTCCCTTCCAGCTCTGTTATTCTGTTATGCAGATCCATTTGATTTGCAAATGTTAAAGCTTCTTCCGATGAATTCTGGAATGTCTTGGAGGTAAATTAATATCATGTTCTCTATGATCAGAGTGCTTGGATTCAATTTCCTTACAAATAATAACAATGAATTGATGTATTGCTCTGAGCTTCCTTAGCAAGTGTTTCATTTTTGGCCTGCAACAGGGTTTCTAGTCCTCCAAGTACTGTAAGGAATTTAGAGGCTGGGCTATGCATTAAAGGACAGTATACAATTGTGTCTAAATGAAATGCTGTAAAAATTACTATATTCTCAAATCAAGGTCAGTTCCTGGTTAATTCATCTGTGCAGTTTCCTTGTTAATGTTATAGAAGGGTTTGCCATTCTTTTCTGGCATATTTTTTGACCCAATCTAATCAACAGCTCTCTAATTTCAAGTTGTCTGCCCTCCAAGTCCTAACCAGGGCTAAATTAACTTAGTTTTTACAATCAGCCAAACTTTGCTAGGTGCTATTACTGGATGAGGCCTAAGTCTTACGCTTCATGACTCTTGTCTCTCTGTCTACAAAGGATTTGGGATCATGTTGATTAACACAACCTGAGTTCAATGCTACAATATGTATGGATATAGCCCTCTTTGTTGATAGAGTCATCCATACATATTGTAGTATTCAGCTCAGGTTGTGTGAACTGTTATGATCCGAAATCCTTGTTTGTTGCTTTACAGAATCTGTGGGGTGTAAATAAGCAAATATTGCCAGGGTATGGAAGAGGGGGAAAAAACCCCCTTGCTTTACTGATCTGATCATAACACACACAAGTCAATAGAATGTAGTCCTATGTTCTATTCCAGGTGTCCAGCCTTAAGACTTGTGGATGTCAACTCCCAGAATGACTGACTGGGGAATTCTAGGAGTTGAAACCTACAAGTCTTAAAGTTGCCAAAGTTGGACAGCCCTGCTACTCCTTCAGCCCAAGGGGATGCAAAAAATGGCCCATAATTTCCTTTTGCTTTCCTTTACTGACATATTTCAAGTCCCTGTCTAGCCACCTCAGGGACAGAGTTAAAGAACATTGCTCAGCTGCCTGTGCCTTGGCAAGAGGCCAGGACCAGCCTTGGTCTGTCAGATTCTTGCAGAAGAGGCGGTCTCTCTCTCTCTCCTGCCCCTGTTCATTTACTCTTCTACCTTTTAAGCAACTGTTTTTCAGAGACAGCCTCTTGGGTGACAAAAGTCAGAGGCCACCCCAGCAAAACCTCCAACTCTGAGTGCTGTCTGATGCTTTTCTCACTCCTCATTGGCCAAGAAGAGAAAACAACAAAAAATAAATGTGCTTCTAAAGTTTACAGTAAACTCTCCCCAGCCTCTCCCTCCCCTCTTTCATTCTTTCAACAGAGAAGAAGCCAAAGGAAGCCTAATGCTAAGAGACGCCTGCAGGTTGTTGGAACAACTTTGTTATCTGTTACCTTTATAAGAACCAGGAAATATTCCAAGAAAGTCTGTGCCATACGATAGTGATATACATTTCTTTTTTACTGAGAAAAGAAGAAGTCTGAAAACACTCACAAGCAAAGCAGGCTGAAGGGATCACTTTTGAAGTTTATTTTTTTGGATTAAGCTGAACACTCGCCCTTCTCTTCGCCATGATCCAGTGCTACGGGACGCGTCTCGGATCATTCCTTGCAATCACAATATTGTTTCTATTCAGAGAGGTAAGAAAATATGTCACTTTCAGAATTATCAGTTTCAGCTACGAACATTCCACTGAGCTTATATTTCAGTATTTGCACTTGGTGGGACTTCTTTAAAGTAGTGCTTCTTTAACAGAACAATATGAAATTTGTAGATGGTTACTTTTATATGATTGGGCATGGCTTGCCTGATAATCCCCTGATGTTTTTGCAAATTGGCTGTGGCTTTTCTTGTCAATTGCAATCAGAGTCAGTATGATTCAGCTTTTCCATAACAGTTCATTTATTTGAGCTGGTCAGCTTCTTAAATGTTATTTATGTGTTCATTTCCCTTTTGCTTGTTTCAACAGTACCCATGCAAATCTTTCATATAACTGCTAAAGATAAGTAATTAGGATGCAAACATTTTATATTTCGGGTTCACTACTACAATCTTTGCAGCGATTCCTTCCCAGAGTCCATTATAATCCAGCCATTTGTTCAGATTTTCCGAAATGCAATGCAGATAAATTCATGATCTTCTTTTTATCCAGGAACTGTCTTTTCCCCCAGAACTACGCTTTTCCTTAAAGACTTGATCCACCTCCATGGTTGTTGACTTATTTAACAGATTTAACGTTCTGATTTAATTTTTAAATGTCTAAAAAGGTTTTCTTTTTCACCCTTAGAATGGATAATTCAGTTGATCTGAAAGCCTGGATCGCAGTCAGATCTATGCCTAGAAAAAAGGTTTTGGTGTGAATGGTACAAAATCTTCCTTATGTTTAGAAACATGTTTAAGATGCTATTGTAAAAGCCCCTTCTTTCTTGAAACACAGTATTAATTAGACCTCAGTTGGTTGAAAGGAAGACAATCTGTTGAGGATGATTTGATGCAGTTCTCTGAATTTCTGTCCTGACAAGTGAGCATAAGTATGGCAAGCAGTGGCTGCCATGCCAGCCCACTTTGATCTGTGGCATCACCCTGATAGCAAGAACCAAGATGTCCTTACACAGCAATACTTCATTGTTGGCATTGCTATATTGGCAACAGCTACTATCACCAAGTAGCAATAGCCTTGTTTTATTATAGGCTTTGCTGTTCTCTTGTGATATTATGCCAGTCAACTCTTTCTTTGTCCCTAAGTGTTGTGATACACAGAGCAGAGATCAAGTTGTGCAGTAAAGTGGCTTAATGGCACACCTCATGGGATGAAGGCCTATACCTTGAAGAGCTCAACTCAATTTGAAACCATTAGAGCTGAGCTGATTTTTGAGACTGATGCTCATATTGCTATATTTTTGCAATACATGCCAAACAACAGATGATTATTTAGCCTATTTGAATAAGTCATTTAAGACTTTAAAAAAAAGCCTGAAAAATGGGGTTCTTTATGTATTTTGAGAAAAGATAACAACCCTCCCCTTTTTTGGGGGGGGGGAGGTTGTCATCTTTGATTGGGACTGTTGTTGCTAAGCCACATTTCCTACTCAGAAAATAATTCATTTTGTATTCAGTGCTATTGTGTAGACATGATGTTTAAAACTGGGACTGAGCTGTAGGCAAAATCTAGATTCTCCCATCCTGCATATATTTCTTCATCTAGCTTCAAAGAACTAATATTTCCTTTTTTATTTTAGTAGGAGCTAAATACCAAGATGCAGATGCAGAAAGAAATTATTGATAGTATTAGGATATTTATCTTTTTATGTTCCGATTAACAGAAAATTCTTTTTAAAACAAACTTTTATCCCAAGACCATAACTCTTTTAAATCAGCAGGATATTTATTTATAGAGCAATCCATGTATATAGATTTCTGAGTAAGATCAATCAGTACAAAACTAAATGAACAATAATGGAAAGTAAACATGGTTAACCACACAGAACCATTTTATGGTATAGGATCCAAAAAGACTGAATTATCAGATTTAACTTGAGGCTCGAACATCAGTAGGGATGTTCAAATAATATAAAATCCCATTTGAATTATTGGTTCAATCAATCAGTCCAATTCAATTTGCCAATTCAAATTGATTCGGAAAAACAATTAGAGTCAAACCCTGAATTCACTTTGTCAGAGTGAATTGATCTGCTGCAAATTTTCAGAAGCTTATTTTATGCACAGAAACAACCAAAATATTCAAAAGTGATTCAGACGCATCTGATTTCATTTGACTTCTGACTCAGTTTAGAAAGTTGATTTGAATTGCCTTCAGATTAAATTTCCAAATTAAAATATTTCTATGGACCTAAACACCAATGCCTGACAATGAAAAACAGGACTCTGTAATCAAAAAATTATTGTAGTTCCATATAACATATTGTTTTCAACAGGTGGGATAATGAAGTTACCCCTTTCCTCCATTCCATGCTGCTTTTCATTAGTGTATTCTCGCTTCATTTTCTCTGTGAGGTTAGGATAGCCTTCCTCAACCATTCTTCATCTCCCCATCTCCAGATATGTGGACTAAAGCTTTATTTATTTATTTAGCAATCCGCATGTGGGCTAGGAATTCTGGGATTATAAACTCCCATCTCCAAAAGATGTCCTGACTAAGGAAGATTGGAATAAAAACATTTTGGGAGACTCCAGAAGTCCTTATAAACTTATAACATACCTATGGGCTGTTTCAGACTAATATTTATAGTATTGTGTGCACTTTGAAAATAAGTTGGAAGAAGCGCTTGGAACACATAGCATCTTTCTGCTCTTTGTGAAAACAACCTGACTTATTAAACCTAAGGCAATTCTTAAAGCAGTGACAGCACCAGCAGCCTTTTTTCAGGCTCATGTGAACACCTAGAAAAAGTTGGGCTACTTTAATGAGTAACATTACAGCTCAATAATTTAGTCATCTCAATCTGCCTTATTATAGCTTCTTGGTTACCTTCAAGGAAAATGCCCCATCAAGTACACTGCAATGTTCTAGATAAGAATTAATTGACTTTTCAAGAACAGTTGGAACAAGCAAAAGACCAGCTCTGAACAATTTTGAGCTACCCAAAATTCCAGTGATAAAAATGAATAAAGGAATATTCCTAGCCTTGTTGCTGCTCTTTCAGAAAGACAGTATTACTGTCAGCAGTTGTATGATTTTATTTATATTCCACTTTATTTCTAGGCACTCAAAATGCCTTACGTGGGGATCTTTCTTTATTTTATTTCCACAAAAACAACCTGGATATACAACCTGAATTCAAAGTCATTGACTATGTTTTCATGATTAAGTGTGGACATGAATCTGGGTTTACCTGATCCTAGACCAATGTCTTAACCTCTGCATCATAGCAGCTCTTTAATTCCTGGGAATCTAGTGATCATGCTATCTCATTGGGATTTATTCTTAATTTATTGACTCCCATCCAGATCTGTGATCAATACATGCACAAGCTCATCTAATTCTTACATGCTTTGGGTCAAACTCTAGTCTGAATGATGTTATGGATGAAGTTCAGAGAGCAGAGACCAGACTAGGCTCGCTCCATTGGAAGTATTTGCTCTATCTTTTATATTTCAGGGTGAGAATAAAAGGCCTGGAAAACAGTAATCTATATTTAACTGGGAATTAAATGGTGGGAATTTGTCATCCAACAGCACTAGTCCAGCTATAGCCATTGCAAGTGGGATAAGACTAAGTTTAATTGTATCTTAGCAATATTGTTTATTTTGACACATTGGAATGTACTGAATTCTAGCTGTTTTCCCTTTGCACATCCACTAAGAATTCTAGTTAAATGGGCATTAAAGGAATCAGGAGTGTCCACAGTGTGAGTGGGTCAAAATTACAAGATTGTAAGATTGGTGTTGCAACTGAAGATCCACCCCTCCCCGTTTTTTTTGTTTTGTTTTGTTTTGTTGTACATGCACCCTTTAAGGAATCCTGAAAACGTAAAAATATGATGGCACAAATAGGTGATGACATGGCTGGCTAAAGTTTAAAAAACCACTTGGTTGATTCAGCATAATATAGTGCAATTATGCATAGGTCTGTGAACACAGCCCAAGAAAGGCGCATGGAGGCAGAATAGAACAGCTACTGGCAAACAGAACTTTTCAATCTGCATTGCTTGGATTATTAAGGTAGACTTGTATACATTTGCAAAAGTTTGCACACTGTGTCTTCCCCCTTTCAGTGGAGCAACAGGCTCCCAGCAGTTGCCTGTGGCCCCATGAAAGGATTCATGCAAAAAGGTTCATAGTCAGCCCATAACCTTGAGGTGGTAAAGCTTAATGAGTGTAGGCTGTGGGATGGGGGTAAAAGTCTCTGTTGGGGAATCTTGAAAAGAGAGGAGGGAAGGCTGTATGGTTATTCTATCTAATTGTTTTACTCAATTGCAGCTACTAATCTTAGGAAAGTTGAAAAGTTTACTTTTCTTGATATTTTTGTTTGCCATTCCAATGGCCTTTGTTTGTCTAATACAGAAACAATCTTAAGTCAACCATGGCATATTGTTCCAGAATGCAATCTGGAAATTCTCCTGTAACTTTTGGTTTGTGGGTGAGCTGGGAGATGAGATCGCCACACTTTTCTCTCCCCCGCCCCTCCATCCCCATCCTCAGGGAACAAGAGGCAAATTCAGCAACATGGTGGCTGAGTCAACATAGCCATAGTTGACCATAGCTTATGGAATTAACTCAGTTTGCTGGGACTGAATCATAAACCAACCACACAGATTAGACTTGAATAACATCTTGGGCTATAGGACGATGGTGTCTTCTGGTTCAGTGTGCTGTATAAATAGAGCCTCTTAAAGATATTAGCTTCAGTAATTTTAATTTTTTCCCCTCGATTGGAAACAAGTAAATTAATTTACCAGGAGATTGTTTCAAAGGGTCCCTGCACATTCCCCCCCCCACCTGTAAAGGAAAAGCAACTGAGGGCAGGATGTGGGGAATACTTTGAGCAAGCCGACCAGCAGAGAAAAGAGCTAAAAACCCACACTTCTAAGCTGGTTTTCTGCTCTGAACTGAAACTACCACTGTTACATTTTGGAAAAAAATATATATCAAAAGCCATTAGTGAAGGGGAAAAAAACTACAAATGACTGATGAACAAGACATAGCATGTGCAAATAAGCTGAGGTCCATGACTAACAACATTTTTTGTTTTCCTTTCAAGGTCCCCACTGCTTATTTTAAAGCCAAGTTGTGCCTTAAGTTAAGGGCACTTTTTAAAAAAAAAAAAACCACACACACAGCAATGCACATGCATAACCTCCATTCCTCTAAGATAAGGTTCATTGACCAACAAAACTCTAGTAATTGCTTACATTGGGAAGGACGAACGGAAAGAGTAGGAAGAACCCAAGTGACTCCAGCCTCTAGAGGAGGATTCCTTTCTCACGGCTCATGTAAATAATTGTGTACCATCGCCTACATAACTGCTGTGGATGAACAACGGACCCATCCTGTGGACTGACCCCGTTTACCATCTTCAACTAATAAGTTAGATTGATAAGTTGCCAGAATAGATGCAGAAGAGACTGGAATCCTTCTTTGACTGGAGACATGTTTCTGCCTCCTTCATCTGCCTCAGATGGGATGTCAGAAAAATGAACATAAATAGCAGCAAAGCTAGAAACAGTTGGTCAAAGAGGTTAGAAGTTCATGATAGCAAGCTTGGAGAATGTTTGCATGGGGAAAAATGGGAAAGAGACTTGAATTGTTGTTGTAATTGAGTCGCTAAGTCATGTCCGACTCTTCATGATCCCATGGACCATAGCACTCCAGGCTTCTCTGTCTTCCACTGGAGTTTGCTGAAATTCTTGTTCATTGCATCCATGGCACTATCTAACCATCTCATCCTCTGCCATCCCCTTCTCCTTTTGCCTTCAATCTCTCCCAACCTCAGGGTCTTTTCCAATTAGCCCTCTCATCTCATTTGGTGGCCAAAGTATTTGAGCTTCAGCTTCAGTATCTGTCCTTCCAAAGAACAGTAATACTCATGAAGAATTTCACAGCCAGTTCAGGAACAGAGATTTCTGTCTTGCTGAAGCAAAGGCAGGCATTTGCTCATATTTCTTGCCAGCATATGGGATTTTGGCCAAGGTGCTAACAACTCACACGATGGCAAGGGCATTAACTCAGCCAAGTGACAAATGGCTCTTTTCTGGAATGGTTTTCTGTATGGGCAGTCACTAAAGACAGCTTAGAAGCTTTGGCTTCTGTTCCAAAGGCTGACTTGAAAACTTGGGTCCCTGTCAAGAAGCAACCAATCTTCCATTTTTGGTTAATATACTATGGACATTTCTGTGGATAATTCTAGCTCCTATATTGATATTGTGAAGTAATTCCAATGATGTATGAAATCAAATTGATGAACATGTCTGTTTTTAATGGCAGATCAAAACCGTTCTGTTCTTCCAGGCTTTGAAAGATTCTAATTTTTGTCCCTAACAGTACACTTTATGGTACTTTAAATTTTTGGAGTCGTGTATTTTTATGCAGGATTGATGTCATATTCGGTTTTTATTCTAATTTCATTATCTTTTAATGATACTATTTAAATAACATTACAAATGTCTACAACCATCTGTTAAAATAAATAGCAGTGTAATCCAGAACCTGATGAAGGACAAATCTTAATTAACAGAAAAGTGCCATGTTGACAAAAGACTTTAATGTTGATATCTTCCTGCCAACTTGCAGATTTTTACATCTTTTCAAAATGGTCAGTTTCTGACACCCCCCCACACCCCCCCAACGGCCTTCTTGTAAATCAGCGGTTCTCAACCTGTGGGTCGCGACCCCTTTGGGGGTCGAACGACCCTTTCACAGGGGTCGGCTAAGCGTGCGCTAGCCCGCCATCTTGGTGCCACGCCCCCTTTGTCACCTCATCGTGCGTGGGGAGGGTTAGGGTTAGGGTCGCGGCGGCGGGGCGGGGATCGCGGCATTAGGAAGGTTGAGAACCACTGTTATAAATGGTCAGTTTTCTCAATAAAAGGAAAGAAGAAGTGGAGTCTGTCAGAAATCTGGGTTGGTCCTTTTAAATTTATTCATAAATTATCTCAATTTAAGCAGTGAGCAGTGAACTGGCCAACTTTGTATATGATACCCAATTATTCAGATTGATGGTTGAAACAAGATAAAATTGTGAGGTGCTCTAGAAGAGTTTCTTTGGGTGAATTTAGTTGAGTAGTCAAATGGCAAATTCAATTCAAGTTTAAAGTAGTGCACACTGGAGTAAAAATACCTATTTCACATATATGCTCCCTGAGATCAGAGATGTCTGTAACAAATCAAGAAGCTCTTGGGCTCATCTCAATGTGCAGCAAATGTAAAAAAAAAAAAAATATTAAATAGCTAACACTGCAATGCAGAGAGGGGGGGGGGACTCAAATACCTTCCTTATGAGAAAAGGGACAAACATGGAATACATTTGAAACTTAATGGTAACTGAGAAATATGATCAAGATGTAGAAAATCACTCAAGGCATAGAGGAAGTACGCAGAAAACTTTTCTCTGTGTCTCAAAGTGGGCCAAAGGTCCTCCAAAAATTTTTTTGATTGGAATGAAATTTAGAACTGTCGGAAGAAATTATTTCTTCACATAGCATATAATTAATTTGTGGAAATAATTGTCACCACACATGGTGATTGCCACTTACAGTACATGAATGGTTTTAAAAGGGGCTTGGGTAAATTCATGGAAGACAGTTCTATCAATGGCTGATAGTCTTGATATTTAGTATCACTTTAGTATCACTTACCGTAGTTGTGGGCAACCGGCCATCAAATACCTTTTTCAGGGGGGAAAATTAGGGTCTCCATCTCTTTTATTTAGGTATACCAGAGGCATGTAGTTGACAACTCTGAACAATAATTTTTTTGACTAGAATTGACTTTGGCCTGATCCACAAGTTTGTTTGTTTGCTTGTTTTTTGGAAGAGTCCTTCGCTATGATGTTGTTCTTAGTGTTTGCCCCACTTGGTATGAAGCCCTTTGGTACTGCATCCACCTAGTTCATGCAGGGAAGCTATTGATGCATGATGCAACAAGAAATTGGTGTTGCCACAGTTTTTGTCATAGAGCTTGATGTTTATTAGGCTGGCCTAAGGCTATTTGTTGGCTTCAGGGCCTAAGAGAGGACCCCAAATCTTCCTTTCCCTACTCTAGTATTTTAGCTACTAACACCATGCTATCTGAAGGATTCTTACCTATTTAACACAGAATAGTACTTGCCTGAAGTAGATATTGACCTTTAACCAGATGTTTCATTTTTACCCAGTAAAATTGGACAAAATATCTTAGGAGAAAGCCATGAGTGTTAAATCAATTTATTACACTGGAATGTGGATATCTCTTAATTAACTTTTTACTGAAATGTATTTCCTTAACAGGTTACATCTCAGACACTAGTCTGTAATCCAAGTAGTGACCATTTATCCATATGCCATTGTTTAAAACCAAAGGTTATAGCAGGCAGACTCAAATAGCAAACAACACAGATGGTGGAGTTTGACCAAAAGCATCACTCATCACATCTGCAAAACCGCTACTGTCACAAACCACAGATTATATATTATGTTATAAATAACCAGTTTCCATTCTTTCTATTAAGTGGGCTTGCTATATTTATGTCACATCATGATTTAATCATTTTCCATGTCAACAGCACAAACAGTGAAGTATCAAAAATAAGTAAAGGTAAAGGTTCCCCTCGCACATATGTGCTAGTCATTCCCGACTCTAGGGGGCGGTGCTCATCTCCGTTTCTAAGCCGAAGAGCCAGCGCTGTCTGATGACGATTACGTGGTCATGTGGCCAGCATGACTAAATGCCGAAGGCGCACGGAACGCTGTTACCTTGCCACCAAAAGTGGTCCCTATTTTTCTACTTGCATTTTTACATGCTTTCGAACTGCTAGGTTGGCAGAAGCTGGGACAAGTAAAGGGAGCTCACTCCGTTACGCGGCACTAGGGATTGGAACCGCCGAACTGCCGACCTTTCTGATCGACAAGCTCAGCATCTTAGCCACTGAGCCACCGCGTCCCTCAAAAATAAGTATGGTCCCTCAAATCAATCTATTTGATGTTACGCTTCATTCTGTTTTAAAATTAGGGCCTTGCCTCCGTTTGTATATCATGTATCCATTGATATTCACGTCGACCTTTCAGACTTAAGTCAGTTTAAAAATATAATAGATTCTCATCCTGGAAATGCCAATATTGGGGGCAGGTGGGTTTGTTATAACTGTTTTTCTAGATGTCTTTAGCATTTAGACACAAGTACATTTTTAATCTAGTGTTTTTTACACATACCTTTTATGAGCTTAACCTTGTGAAATTGATACCTATTTAAATATACATCATTTCACTCACTGCCCAGGAGAGCATTCATATTACCTTAGTTCAGTGTTTCCTGAACTTTTTAAATTATTATTGCCACCCTAAGGAGCCTTTTCCTAATTATCTCAATGAAATTTGAATATCATAGACGTGCTATATATCTGTTTATGTATTTTATCTATATCTATGCTTTATATGATGACTGCTATCAAGTCTGTGCCAAATCCTACATTGATACATTTTTTCCATGTTGATATGGCTCTAATTTGGTCCTTAAGATCTTCCAAGAGTGCATCCATTTCCAGGATAACTGAATCCACCAACTTGCTGCTTGACATCTTCTTTTTCTATTTCCTTCTTCCTTTCTCAGTATTAGTGCCTTTTCCAGAGAGCTAGGTCTCCTGACATAATGTGTCCAAAGTAGGATAATTTATTTGTGGTTATTTGTGCCTTGAGTGAGAAACTGTGGGTTGATTGTTTTTGATGATCCATTTGTCTGTTTTCCTGGATGTCTACATGTATTCTCAGAAGTTTTCTCCAACTTCAAAGTTCAAAGGCACCAATACTCTTCCTATCTTGCTTCTTCAAAGTCCAGCTTTCACTTCCATAGAGTGTCGGAGGAACTAATATGGTTTGCACTATTCTGATCTTTGTAGCTATAGACACATCACAGCATCTAAATATTTTTTCCAAGAACTTCATGTCTGTTTTACCAAGTGCTAATCTCTAACATGTTTCTTACTTGTTACTTTACTGTTGAATTTTATACATACTTACTTTTTTTATGCAATGCAGGAAAAAAAAAACTAAATAGGATGTTTAAGTTAAAAGTTAAACATTAAAAATCTATTAACCTTTAATGTAAATTTATAACTGTGTTTGCTGGGTAACTTTAAACGTTATTTATTTAGTTATATAAATTGTAATGTATCAAATTATATATACAAATTAGGATTTTATGTAAGTACATAATAATTATAACAATGCAATCAATTAAAAAAAAACATTCAAAACTGTTATTTTCCAGCAAAAGTAAAACAATTGAAAAAGTAAAAGTTGATTTTTTGTCAACTTTTAACATTTGCTTGATATGAGAAAGTAACATTTAAATTAAGCAATTTACAAAGGAAAATTACATACCCAAGAACGATTCAATGGGATTCCTGAGCTTGATGGTTTCTATCTAAAACTTCAGTGTTTGGTATGATGTTAGTAAATTTAATTCTAATGTCTCCTCTTGAACATACATCAATTCTGTGTCTTTCCTTTGTTAATATATTATTTATTCAACTACTTTCAACTGTACAAGATGTTGGAAAAGAGAAGCACTTTTGCCATTTCAAACCACCATAAACAACAACTACAAGGAAGCCTATGGAAGCCAATAGGCACGGACAGGCTATTCGCAATATAACCTCGAGATTGAGCAATCAACTGAAAGTTATCCAATCACACACCTATTAGCTGTAGTTTTGCAGTGCTGATCTTGCATATGTTTTTTTTATCTTTCATGAACTCAATGTCAATGCTGCTCGTGTGATACCCAAGAAAACCCAACAAAAGGAATTAAATACTAAGAAATAAGATTTTATTGAGAAGGATTGAGCTTTGGAGGGCCACAAACCATTGTAATATTGAAGATGTTTTTGCTATCTATATTTTAACTACCTGTATATTTTTGCTGCAGTATGTTGTGGTTTAGGTAGGATTCCCTGCCTAATTTCTGGTTTGCTTTGTCCCCATGGAATCATCTTATCACATTGTATAAATACAAGTAGTAGAATATATTTTAGTTAATTTTTTTTTAGTAATTATAGCCTATTTCTCTCTGAAAGGATTCTAGGTGGCATACATCATCAGCAAAAAGAAAGCCTAAATAAATAAACGAATAAATCAGAACAGCAAAATAAAAATTAAAAAAATCATTAAACTGCAAGGTGGCCCCCTAGGGTCAATTGGCAGAGTCTGAAAGCACATTTGGAAATAAGACTACCTGGTATTTTAACCTGTTTCTGAAACTGCAGCAAGCTGCATGTTCTTCTGGGACAGAAAAGTCCATAAAGTGATGGCTGTTGCAGCAAAGGTTTGTCTTCTCAGCCTCACAATGCAGACTTTATTAGGGAAGGGAAATTTCAACAGGCCTGGATGACCAGACTGGAATTTGATCAATACAGGCAATCATCATCTCCTTTTAATGACCCCATAATCAAGGGTGAAATCCAGCAGGTTCTGACAGGTTTTGGAGGACTGGTACCAGAAATTTTGAGTAGTTCAGAGAACTAGTAGCGGAAATTTTGAGTAGTTCGGGGAACCGGCAAATACCACCTCTGGCTGGCCCCAGAGTGGGGTGGGAATGGAGATTTTGCAATATCCTTCCCCTGGAGTGGGGTGGGAATGGAGATTTTGCAGTATCCTTCCCCTGCCATGCCCACCAAGCCACGCCCACCAAGCCACACCATGCCCACCAAGCCACGCCCACAGAACCGGTAGTAAAAAAAATTGGATTTTACCACTGCCCATAATGCCTTGCGGGGTGGAGTCTGGGCAACTGAATGGTGTTGAGTGTTTACTGGCTGGATGCTCTTCCTGTTGCCAATGCGGAGTTTTATTCAGCAGATATATTCTCATTGTGCCGAGAGAGAGAGAGAGCTGCCTCTACCTAGGATCAAACTCACAGCCTCCCGATTGTGAGGCGAGAGCTCCACCTCTAAGCCACCGCACCACTCATCCTAGGCCACCACACCACTCATTTGATATTTGATATTTGACCATTTGATCAATATAGGCAATCCTTATTTAATATCCACTCATTCAACAACTGTTCATAGTTGCAATAGCACTTAATGAGAGACATTTACGACTGGTCCTCATAGTTATGGATGTCACAGTGTCCCTATGGTCATATGATTGCGATTCAGGTATTCAGCAAGTGGCTTGCAATTATCATGTTGCAACATCCTGGAGTCATGTGATCGGCACTTGTGATCTTCACTGCCAGTTTCTTACAAACAAAGTCAAAGAGGAAGCCTGCAGGAGGTCACAAATAGTGATCACATGACTGTGGGATGCATGTCTGTGTGAAATTCAACTAATGATGGCAAATGGAACTGCTAGGTCTGTTGTCATAAGCGGTGTGGTCACCATGACACATTGCTTTACAACCACTTCACTTAGCATCAGAAATCTTGTCCGAAACCATAGGTAAACAAGGAGTACCTATAAAATAATTGACGAATGTGCACAATGTTTTCTCCTGGTTTCAGAGACCACTTGTCTCTGTAAGTTCTATTTTCTGGGCAGGAAGTGTGCTTTCAAGTCCTGCTTGTGAGCTTCTCAGAAACATCCAGTTGACCACAGAACAAAACAAGAAGCAAGTTTGTCACCCCAGCTCTCATTGACGGTGTGCAACAAGTCCCTTGAAGAAAAGTTGGGATGAAATGACATTGCTGGTATATCAAAGAGCATCAGAGGAAAATACAGAGGGAGCAGCAGAAGTTTAATCTCTTGAGCTGCCTGACCAATGGTATTGACAATATGTCATCTCAAATCACATCGGACAGCAGAGAGAGGCATGTCTGAACTGTCCAAATACTGAGGACACTGGCTCATTTAAGCTTAGCCTCTCTACTTTAGCTGTCTCAGACTGTCACATTGTAACATTCTGTTTCATGTCAGATGTTAAAAGTCAGCCATTTTGCTAAGATGCCATAGAGTTTAATGGGATATGAAAAGCTTACAGTATGTGTCAGAAATTCAGCAGCTGGCAATTAACACGTCCTGCTTACTTGATTGTTCAAAGGTTGCAGGGGTAAATCTTTTCACAATAGCAGAGGGGACAACTGAAGGTTGTGGTTGTGGGTACTCAAAACTTCATTTAACAGGCAATTGGCAGGATCCTGTCAGAGGCTAAATGTGTTTTCTTTACTTACAGGTCAAAGGAAATTTTGAGCTAACCAAAGCTAAATGGCTTGAATATAAAGATGAATGTTTGAAGAGACTACAAGAATCTAGAATTAGCACAGGTAAGGCAGAAATCCATCTTCCACCATCTACCAACAGCAGCATGAAGATAAGAGCTCTTACATATCCGCACCATGTTCCAGTGGTCTCTACACATTGAAGCAATGCACTTCAAAAGTCCATCAGCTGGGCCGGGGCTCCAGAGCAAAAGTAGAAAAGACAGATTTGTTGTTTTCCACTTCACCTGCATAGTGAGCGATGCCCTCTTGCTGGAAACATCAACCTTGACATCTTCTGGTGTCTCGGACTTCTTTCCCGTCTTGTAGGAAAGCAATTGTAAAACACTGTGGTCATTGCCCCATTGCTTCCTAGCTGCTTTCAGAGATGGCTTTGCTACTTTGGGTGAGCGTAGATTTTTCTTTGTTTTTTCTCCTCGTTGTCCAAAGTACATGTGGTGAAAAAAGAACAAGAAGGTGTGGGACTTTTATATTGGCTAGATTTGGGGGTGGGGGACAGGGCCTGTAATAGCCAATAGGAGGAGATGGAATCTATATATATAAAAGCGAAAACCACTTACACATTAATCACGAAATCTCCAGAACCGTAAAACCTACAAACTTGAAATTTGCCACGTATGTTCCTCTTGGCTTCTAGGTGCTCACTAAGAAAGGATTTTTCAAAATGACCATCGCAGCATGAGTATTTCTTATATTAATATTAACAAGCTCTGATGCTAAGGAGTTCTACTCCTCCCTCCCCACCTGAAAAGAAATCTGATCCAAATGCAAAACACAAGCAGAGGAGTTTCAGTTTCGCTTTTGCTTTCACAGCAGCACGCAGCTTTACTACAGAACAGTTGAGCTAAGCCACGCAAAGGAAAAGTGGCAAAAAACGGAGGAAAAGATTTACAGATGCGATTAGGAAAACACAAGTAAGGGAAGCTGCCTGTTTCTCCCATGGCCAGTTCTATGTGGCATGCTCCAGAGTCAGTTCACCTGACAGCCTGGTCATCCTCCAGCCAGAGAGAAAAACCAGGAATGTTGTTTACAGGGAGGTCTTGAGCAATTCATCTGAGGGACGAATTGAAAGTCGATGCTATGCAACTTATTAGCCTGGCTAAATAGACAAAACAGCCACGGTTGCTGCGGGGATTAAAGGGCTTAAGCCCAATTATTTCATTGTTGTTACACTTACAATAATGTCTTCATCTGTAACAGAAACCTAGCTTACCATCTCTAATGAAATAATACAGTCCCTTTTTTAACTACTCATTAATTTTTAAGCTTTAACTGTCAATTTATCAAGCCCCATCACATAGTTTTGTAGCGAAGCACAGGTATCAGCTAGTTAATTATAAAGGACACTCAGCTTCATGTGGAAAATAGATCCTGTTTTGGTTTGTAGAAAACATAACATGAAATAAAAATACTGAAAATAGCTTTTGAAGAATGGGATCATAAAATAGTGGCCATATTATCAACAAAGTCAGTAATGATATCAGCTTCTATCAATGGATTATGTCCAAAAAATGTTACTCCAAAAAATATCAGATGTAGAAGAAATTTAATATGACAAGGTAGAGATAGTATTGAAAATGGACAGGTTAAGAGAATGACTTAGGAAATAATGCTTCACTGGACCTATAGAAGAAATCAGCTGAAGTTTTAAAATTTAAAGGGGAATTACAAATGACAAACCAGGAGAGTGACCTAGATAATGGATTTACAAAAGAGGCTTGTGTGATGGGACAAAGAGGAAATTAAAACAAATCAAATCATATGACAATATTTTAATGAGCTAAAGTTTATGACTGTTAGAAGTAAAAGGTCTTTGATAATATCTCTACTCCAGAAATCTTTGTGGCCAAGTCCTTTCAAATCCAAATCAAATCTTTTCTTGAGAAAAAACAATGTTATTCTGAAAAATAGAATATATTCTCTTGAAATGCCATTTTTCTGTCTCAACCAGCCCTAAACTGTCCATCTCAAAAGCTCTGTCCTGTTCTGGGAAGATCACTGCATTCCAACCCTCTATCAAATATCAATTTTTCATAATAGAAACCTATTAATATCTCCATAAGCCATCTATAAAACAATATTTGCTTCTCATTAAAGGCACAAGTTCCTAATATCAAAGTCTTAACCACATGTAGAATAATTTCCACCCCAACAAATGATGGTTATCAGTCAAAACAAGCCCTAGTTTTAGTTGAGGATAAATATATAAAATAACTTTTCTTTTCTTCTGCAATTCCTGAGATAACTTTTTCACCCTAAGTTTTATAAATCAAGTATTTTATATCTTTTTTCTGATATGGGTTTCTTGAAAGCAAATAATGTCTTGGGGTTTTTTTTTAATGATTTTTGTTCTATTTTGATGAACATTTCCTCCACTTATATTTCTTCTAAAACATTTGTAATCCATGATCAGGCCAAAAATTTAGAAAAGTCAATAAATGGAGCATCTAATTCAGCATTATCTCTTTCAGATTCCTATTGCATCTATTGTGATTTTGTGTAACCTCTTCTGATACCTCCATTTGTATCTCCTCCAATTCTTCTTTAAATCTTTCTAGATACAGTATTGTCTTGCCTTCTGAACAGAGTTCAATTGAACTATCTGCTATTGAAAAGTAAAAATCATGCTTTCCAGTCTGGAAAGATCTTTTTCAGCTTTACTCTATCAGTCAAAAAAAGAAGATTCATTTTTCTGCGTAAAACCCTGTTAAAATTTCTTTTAAAATAATTATCTTATATTAAAATGCCACTGTGAAATTTGATCCCTTGCCTTCTTTCTAACAAAATGTACCAAAACATCCCTTGGAACATTTCTAGTTCTGGCAAATCTAGAACATATTCTGTAAAATTTATGAGTTTCTGCCTCATTATTCTCCTATTCTCAATACAAAAAGTTTGCTAGAGCAATCCTTTCTGTAATGTGTTTATCAGAAGGCTCAGCAATTGCTCTATGTCTGAAACAAAATTCCTTCACTCTTAATTCCAATAGAACCAAGTTGTCTAATTCTCTTTCTAACTCTGTCTGTATAAGTCCTTCTTGCTTTCGAAAATTTCCACTTTGTGTCAGGTGCAAAGAATCAGGATCAAATGTTAAGTTCCAGTCAAACTTACTTATTACTCAAGCCTATGCAACAGAATCTAACAATCAGCACTAAATTGGTGCTGGATAAGTTAACAAAATTCAAGGGAGACTAGACTTAGATCACTTGTGGGAACATAACAATTCCAGGCTGATTCCTCTCTTGACTCTACCCTCAGGTTCTGCCTCTTCTTCTGCTACACTTTGTTATTAATCTGTTTTACTTCTCCAGACCTTTTTTACAGAGTTTTAAATCCTCCTGACTTCTTATTTCATCATTTCCTTCATCTTTATAAATATTTCATCCCATCTCATTTTGAAAGCTTAGTACCAATTAACTTAGTTTCAATTAAGCTGCGAGTTTTGTTTATAAAAGAAAATATAATTATTTGAGATGGAGATTAAATGAAATGTTATTATAAAAAGGAGCAATAGTGAAGAACTGTAAAAAGAAAGTAAAATAATTTTTTTGAAACTAATTTTAAATGAAGGCATTGTTTTAAGAATGGCTTGGATGCAAGTAAAGCTTTTATTAGAGGCTATTTTATACAATTTAATGCTGAATTTAAGAAGAACTGCTAGATAATAGTCCTAATAAAATGGGAAAATAAGCCAGCCTACTTACTTAAAAAATCCAGCTATCTGGAAAAAGTCTAATGCTGTGAAAGATAGAAGGAAAGAGAGGAAGAGGATGACGGGCAGCAAGGTGGATGGATTTAATTACAGTGGCTGTGAGTGCAACTTTGGAAGACCTGAAAGACCAAAGATAGGGATAGATTGTCATGGAGAACATTTATCTATCTGGTTGCTAAGAATAAAAAATGAGCTGTTGCTGCTTTCATGTTTTCAACCATTACTGATTTCTCTCTTTGTTTCCTTTCACTCATCTTTATATCCTACTGATATATAACATGAAGTTCTGACCTGGCCAATATGATAATTAGCTGAAATATTATTTGTCTGCCTTACCTAAATGCTGGTTGTTGCTCATTTTTAAATTTTCTGACTAACCTTTTGTCCTCTTGAGATCAATTTGAATTACTTTCTGTGGTTTACCATATTGTACTTGCTTTTAGTATGTAGCCAAAGAAATTCTGAAAATGAAAAACAAAGCAAAAAGTGTATATATATAAAAAGGGATGTTTTTTTTTTAAATGTAACATTCAAGATGTATATAAATACAAAAAAAAAAAGGATAAAGAAAAGACAAAGAGAGGAAAAGCAAAGGGGGCCCCTGGAAATTTATTTTATATTTATACTCCCATGCCTTTTAAATTTATTTGTCATGGTTACAATCTGACAGTTTATATTTATTTTGATTGGTCTTCATATTGTTAGTTTAATAAGCTGAGTGTCCTAAATGAAATTACCATTTCTATCTACCTGGAATCTCAGCCAACCATGTTGGTTTGCAATATGGTGCAATGTTAGTATTAAAAACAGTAACAGAATAAGTTTGTGATAAAGAAATAAGAAGTGAGATGGCTTCATTTAAAAATTGGCTTGGTCTCAACAATATCTGTTTAGTTTATGAAAGAAAAATAAGTTGGCAACTGGTGCTCTTAATATACTACTTATGGTCAGCATTTAAACCTATTTTTAGAAAGGTACTGTAGCTTGGTTACAAATAGTAATTTTATGTTCACACTAAGTAACAAATATGCAAAGTTACATATTGCTAACGTAATTACTGTAGAGCTTAGTTTAGAGATATTGCATTCCTTGATGATCAATTTCTTGTAACATTTAGTTAACTTTCAAAAATATTCTCTCTTTCCTTCTTCACAGGAATATATTGTAATGGAAGTTTTGATCAGTTTGCTTGCTGGCCTCATTCGCCACCAGGAAATGTCTCCGTTGCTTGTCCATCTTATTTACCGTGGCTTAAAAATGGTAATGCAAACTTGGAAACTGCTAAATTGTAATACACTATATAATTTTCCTTCCCTTTTGGAGTTTTATATTGGGTACACCATGACCTAAAATGTAATTCTTCTGTGCTAATAGTATCTGGTGGCTTTTGGAAAAATAACTAAATCACAATCTGATTCTGCTATCATCAGTACAGAATATAGCAATTATAAAAGTAGTGGTATTAAGATCTGGAACTTGATTACCTTCCTACATTTGCAACAGTCCCTAAAACTGAACATCTAAGCCTGGGAGGGGGCACCTCTGACTTTCCAGATGTCCTGAACTACAGTTCCCATCATCTTTTACCACTAAGCCTGCTGGCAAAATTGGGTGCAGGTCAGCAGTCTTTGGAAGTACTGTACCCATAACTGTTGCAATAGGAGTGATTGTGTCATTTCTTAGCAGGTGTAAAGATATGGTATGGCATTCTACTATTATATTTGTACGTCTATGCCAGTGCAAAGTTCTTTCTATGCAGAACCAGTAGTTCTGGGTGCTTAACATGACAAATCTGGAGTGATTTTCTTAGGATATTAGCTAATGCTTAACATAACCAAATGGGAAGACATCCCCCCCCCCGAAGCAGAATACAAGATTGATATATTCACATTTTTATTTCTAGCCAAAGGGAACATAAGTAGCAGAACTAGAAAGACTTCTGTTGGCTAAATGAAAGATCAGTTGGCTGTGTTTATATAAGCATGATCATCACAAAATGATTGCGACAGTAACTGATGGAAAGAAACAACATGAAACAATCTAAAAATCATGGAAAACAGGGGGGGGGAAGTGTTCATATGTCTTCAAATATAATTGTTTTTGGCGAGAACTGTTCATGATCAGCTGTACTTAGGAAAGAGATACATTTGAAGGAAGGATGGATGCCTTAAATTACCCATGGATATTACATCAAAAGACAGTAGAGATGGAGAGCTCCCTTTTGACCAGAGATCTATTTCCATAGAAAAAGACCCCAATTATGTTGAATTAATTAATGCTTTGTAACCTCAAGTGCAATTCATTTGAAGCATGACAAAGATATTAAAAGCTATTTAAAGAAATACAGTCTTATCCCATGGGTTAGGCTTTTTAAAAGATTTAAAAATAGGGAATTGTGCAGATTTGGCAGTGTTAATCCACTGAGAAATATTAAGCTTTCTACAGTTACCTCCCAAATAAACAGACATTACAAAGAGCTGCCCTACAGTAAGCCAAGTCTCCTTTTTTTGGTCTTTCCACGCATGGGATGAAAGGGTGACAGCAATAAACCAGGGCTGAAAAATGAAATGCATGGCTTGACCTTTGAGCTTGTGTCTGTTTACTTTTAGGAAGTGCAAGGAACGTATACAGAGTCTGCTTGGACCAAGGGATTTGGCAAAAGATCGAAAATACAACAGAGGTTTGGAGTAACCGCTCAGAATGCCTTGAGGAGAATCATTTCAAAGTAAAAGTGAGCAGGGTCATCTTTTATGGGAGACACATTCACTATTTAATCTTCTCTGGGAATCCTCTTTTGGCTTACTGGGTATCTACTTTTGGCCTACTGAATATAGACTAGGTGAAACTTGGCTTAATGCCAGTAATTGTGAGAGGGATCTTGGAGTCCTAGTGGACAGTCACTTAAATATGAGCCAACTGTATGCGGCAGCAGCCAAAAAAGCCAATGCAATCCTAGGCTGCATTAATAAAGAGATAAGATCAAGATCAAGCGAAGTTCTAGTATTGCTTTACAAGGCCTTAGTAAGACCACACTTGGAATATTGCATCCAGTTTTGGTTGCCACAATACAAAAAAGATGTTGAGACTCTGGAGAAGAGCAACAAAAAATGATTAGGGGGCTGGAGGCTAAAACATACAAAGAACGGTTACATTGGGGATGAATGAAAAGAAGGACTGGGGGGGGGCGGATATGATAGCACTGTTCCAATATTTGAGGGACTCCTACCAAAACGAGGGGGGGCGTTCAAACTATTTTCCAAAGCACCAAAAGGCAAGACAAGAAACAATGGTTGGAAAGAAACCAAGGAGAGAATTAACCTAGAACTAAGAAGACATTTCCTAACAGTGAAAGCAGAGGTGGGTTCCTACCAGTTCTATCTGGTTCTTTAGAACCGTTAGTAACTCGGCGATGATATCACGGAGCCAGTTCTGTCCGTGTCTCCATGGGCGCCGCCATCTTGAATTTTGCTTCTGTGCATGCGCAGAAGTTAATTTTTGCTTCTGGGCATGCACAGAAGCTATTTTTTTTATTGCTGCGGGTGCACGGCGCGACCCTGAGCGAACCGGCAGCAAAAGGATCCAGAACCCACCCCTGAGTGAAAGCAATTGGAATAGCTTGCTCGATCACTGAAGGCTTTCAAAAAGAGACTGGGCAACCATTTGTCTGAAACAATATAGGGTCTCCTGCTCGAGCAGGGGGCTGGACTAGAAGACCTCTGAGGTCCCTTCCAACTCTATGTTCTGTCTTATTTGGTACTGTGATTACAACTCACCTATGGTACAACTTACCTTGCATGAAAATGGGTAGCAGAAAAGAGGGTTAGCATGAAAATGGGTAGCAGAAAAGAGGGTTAGCATGATTTAGACTGGAGGCTTAAGGGAGTCCCTCTCCCTCTCTCCTTTGGGATTCCAGACTACAGAGTTTATTCAAAAGAAGCATATCAAACTAATCTGAGAGACAAGCCATAAATACACTCAGCAAGATTCCACATTTGATTTAGTTTCCTTATTGACTATACAGCCTCCTTTGAGAATTTGCATACTGGGTTTCTGAACCCCAAAGAACCCTAACTTATAATGATTTTTTGCAAAATGAGTTCAGAAATATAGTTTTAACAATGTTATGGCTCCCAGGTACAAAATATAGAAACATTCAGGAACATGCACAGTGATTAGATAGCACATATGATCTATTTTCCACAATGGTCCTATACAAAGAAGAAGGGAAGTCAATATAGAATGGAAGTTTGGCTAATAAAACAAAATAAACAAATCTTTCTTACACAGATACAGAAAGAAAGAAAGAAAGAAAGAAAGAAAGAAAGAAAGAAAGAAAGAAAGAAAGAAAGAAAGAAAGAAAGAAAGAAAGAAAGAAAGAAAGACACACACAGAGAGAAAATATACTGCCTTTTTATGATGGAGAATTTTTCTTTTGGTACAACACCATAATTCTTACTGACACCCATTACAGGTTTTTTTGCACAACACGTTTTAATGCCTTCTCCACTGCAGTTATGAATGGCAGATATAATAGAATCCCTCTAGTGCTTAAACAATGTCCTTGTTCATCTGGTGAACCTGAAACTCTAGAACATGTTTTCATAAAGCATAAATTATATGTGCAACTGCATTTTCAATTAATGTGTCCTTGAATGGAAAGAATGCCTAGCCTTGCTGAAGTTTTCTTAAATGACAGACATTCTAAAATCACATTTTTAATTGCTAGGTTTTGTGCCCTAGCCATAAAACTGCATCATATCCAGTTTTGTTAATAGAAGCACACCATGTGTTAAAGTATTAAAATGTTATTATATTTTTGGGGATTATATTTGGGTTGTTTTAACATGCTTATAATGGTTTTGACCATCATAAAGATTAATTGACTGCTATTAGCTCCTGTTTTTGAGTTTCCTCTGTCCTGGCACTTTGGAGCACATAAGGAGCTGTCATTGGAGAAGCAATAATCAAATATAGCATTCTGTTTCAAGTACTGGCTGCTAAGTGTTTCACTATATATGGCATGAAGTGGGCGGTTACCTCCTTGCTCGTAGCATTAGGCAATCCGATTTGTTTCTTAATATGATACCTCTGATTGCCTTCTTTTTTTAAAAAAAAGAAAATCCTGTTAGGAGAAAAGCCCAAGAATTAAAAAAGATAGAGGGATAGAGAATGAAACGGAAATGGACTCAATAAGGGTAATAAACCAGAGGTATTGCAGCTGAAATTTCTGAGTGATCTTCAAGGAAAGGGCCGTGGAGAGTGAATTACAGTCATCTGAATTACCGTATTCCCTCTATGAGGGAGCTGGGTAGTTAAGCATTTTGATAAATGGATGGATGGATGGATGGATGGATGGATGGATGGATGGATGGATGGATGGATGGATGGATGGATGATGACCAGGGTATGAGTGATGGTTCTCACTCATGTAGTTTGACCAGGGATGCCTAAAATTTTGCAGTCAGCTGTATGTGTCAACATAGTAGTAGCTGTTTTGGGAACTAGGCACATATATCTGATATTTATGAATTTATCTCCCTCAGGAAAACTTGACTACATTAACTATGTTGTTTCTTTGTTGTTTTCAGCCAGAAGACCTTACATTGTTTATGGTGTTTGAAAAACTTTCTACTGTGGGATATTCTATTTCTCTTGTTTCCCTTGTCTTAGCACTCTTCATTCTGCTGTTATTTAGGTTAGTATAACCATTTTATTTTTCAGTAGAATATGGTCTGTTTAAACTATTCATTAGAATATTTTATTTATTTGATTTATGCATCGCCACATATGTTAGAACAGAGAAGGAGATGATGTCAGACCTTCCCAAAGGATTTCCCTTGATCACAGACTATGAAATATACAAAGAGGTAAAAAATGTCTTTCTACAATGGCCAAATTAGATATTAACAAAAGAAAAATAGATGAGGGAACCTTTCAGGAAGAATTTGGAGAAGGTCAGAGGAATGAATTACAAAATTATAGACTTTACTTGAACAATGAAAAAATGTTTTTCATATCTCATGCCTTAGTAAAATAATTGTTTTTGATGACTGTCAATAACATATCAAATATTGTAAATATTGTAAATATATCTTACACTAGCATATTTACCCTATCACCCAAAATTTTTGGCCAAAAGTATTTGCAGAATTAAATCATCCTTCCTCAAATAAGTCTGTGACAGTCATGACTAGTTTGGAAATGTCAACCATAGAGAACCAATATTGAAATTAAAGGAATTGCTGAGGAACCACTGCATTCGGTTATTTATTTATTTAGGAGCCCTCGTGGTGCAGTGGTTAGAATGCAGTATTGCAGGCTAACTCTGCTCACAGCCTGGAGTTCGATCCTGTCAGGGTTCAAGGTTGACTCAGCCTTCCATCCTTCCAACATTGGCAAAATGAGGACCCAGATTGTTGAGGGCAATATGCAAATAATGCTGACTCTGTAAACCACCCAGAGTGTGTGGTAAAGCTCTATGGGATAGTATATAAGTCTAAGTGCTATTGCTATTACTGTAAACAAATATTTACTACCAAGCCAGCCTCACATATTCTCAGGTTTGATGACCTAGAATGGAATAGTCTTACCAGCTCAGCTTAAATACAAGTGAACAACCTTACCATGAGTTCAAGAGGGAAGATTGTTAATAAAATCCATATGTAAATGGAACAATGGGATTCCTAAATTACAATTAAAATTTTACTACCAAGAATAGGACAGTACAGATTGTAATGAGAGGAAGGGAGAGGAGAGAATACAAACTCTCTCAAATCATTTTTACTGAACAGAATTATAACTGATCGTGAAAAATATCCTGAACCTCATGTACTTGGTTCAGTTCCGTTGTAATTTGCATTGTATGATTTTATGTTCACACATAAAAGCAATGAAATACATCAGCTACTGAGCTTGAAAAAGTAGAATAACCAGCAGAAGTTTGCCTAAAAGATTTAATATGCTTACTTGATAGCAAGAACATTATTCTTTTTTTTTAAATGAACTTTGACTGTGCTAAATATTACAGTGATGTGTTGAGTACCCTTTCACAAAGCCATCAAAGCCTCGGTATTCATGTTGTGTTTGAAGAATACTTTATCATATCAGTAATGACCCAAGCAATAATAGGCACATAATACAAGAGTAACATTAATAAGCTGATACAAGATAAAATTGTAGCAAAGACCTTAACGAGAGGCCACTTAATGTATAGTCTGGAGAGTAGGTGCAGAAAGAACAGGAAAAATGAAAAGAAATCTTAATAGTTCCATATGGGGATTGGTTTGTTTTGATACCTTTGAGCCAATCTTGACTCCTGCTGCCACCTAAAAAGGTCCCTGCAGTTTTCTTTGCAATATTTTCAGAAGTAGTTTGCTCTTGCCTTTTTCCTGGGTCTGGGACAGAGAAACTGGTCCAAGGTCATGTAGCTGCCTAAGACAGGACTAAAACTCCCGGTTTCCATGTTTCTAGCCTGGTGCTTTTAATCATTACACCACACTGGCTCTCATATGAAAATATGAGATAGTTTTGTACAGGTGTGGCTTAATAAAAATATGCCATGGAACTGAGTCTTCAACCTTTCTCCAAAGCTTATTTCTAACTTTGTACTTTGTACTTTGATCTGTTCTTCAGTGTTGCGTGAGAGTTGTTGTTGTTTTTCATCATTTTAGACATTTAGTTATTCCAAAGTTTATTATGTAAACATGCCTATATAATTCATGAAGAGTACAGCAATCATTTTGTTTTAAAGGGCCAAGTATTTGGAAGGAAGTGGGCTGTCTTGTAATGATTGTTTATGATCCTTGGTTAGATAGCGGACAAATAAGGAGAATGCTTCAAAGATGCAGAAGCAAGACAAACATCAGTTTTTTTCTATGTACGATCTACACTTTAGGCACGTTTTGTTGTATTTGTTTCACTGATGCTTTTCAAAATATGCCAATTCCTTGTGGATCAATGCTAGTCAACATAACTCCCCTTGAATTCTAATTAGGCAAAGGTATTAACCTTCGTCCCAGACTATTGCACAAGTTCTGAGTTTGTTCTCTTTTACACAATTTCCTTTTGGGTGACATGTGTTACTTATAGAAATCACAGCTATTTATTATAATAAACATGTCACGGGAATGGAAAAATATTCTCAGATTAAAATGTACAAATGATCACTCCCATAGTTGGATTTTATAATATGAAGGTTACATAAGGATATTTTCATAAAAATATAAAATCTCCTTATTTTTTAGTATTTAGTATTACATTACCTTTTAGTAGTAGACCAAGCTTCAATTTCGTTATGTCACTTTTTTGCTCTGAATTGGGCTAACCTTAAAGTGAAAAGATCCAGAACCAAGGAACAAATGTAATGTTTAATGTTACTGAACTCTTGTAGACTTTTGGAGCGATGAGTGGTAAGTGGTGAGCGGTGATGACTTTGATTCCAGCTGCAACACTTGTCGCTCTGGTTTTGCTCAGTCCTACTCAGTTTTATATATCTGCATGCATTTCTTTTTTTTAAAAATGAATTAGAATTTTAAAATACTGCAACTTTGACATTTTGACATCTCTTCCTTTGCTCTGTTCAGACTAGAATAACATTTTCCAGTACATAAACAGTAGCAGGAACATCTTGCAAATAATAATTCTTTTGTTTTAAATCAACATTTATTCTTGCTATGCATAAGGCAACGCAGGTCCTCAGGAGGTGAAGGAGATGCACAATGAAATCACCCACTGTCTAGCAAATTATAACTGAACCATTCCTCTATAAGGACACTTCCAGAATACAATACATTAATTTGTCTTAATTGACCTCTGGAATCTGGTTATGTTGCAAATAAGAGCTTTCATTTGTCAAACACAGGAATATTAATGTGATTATATTATGATAGGTGGTTTCAAGTAGTGCTAAAAGTCTGAGCTTTTTGAAATGATGATTTCATTCCCCCCCCTTTAAAATGTCTGAACCCTCACAATCCTTACTGTACTGGAAGCACACAAGAGAGGAACACAATGAAGAAAGTTTGAGCAGGCAGGGACAGGATTATGAGCATCTGAGTACAGTCTTTGACTTATGACTGCAATTGAGCCCAAAATTTATGTTGCTAAGTGAGAAATTTGTTAAGTGAGTTTTGCCCCATTTTACGACCTTTCCTGCCTTATTAAGTGAATCACTGCAATTGTTAAATTAGTAACACTGTAGTTAAGTGAATCTGGCTTCCCTATTGACTTTGCTTGTCGGAAGGTCACAAAAGGTGATCACATGACCCTGGGACACTGCTACCGTCATAAATATGAGTCCATTGCCAAGCATCTAAATTTTGATCACATGACCATGTACAATGCAATTATCATAAGTGTGAAAAATGGTCATAAGTCACTTTTTTCAGTGCTGTTGTAACTTCAAATGGTCACTAAACGAACTGTTGTAAGTCAAGGACTACCTGTACATCCTATCACGATCTGATCACCTTATGGAGGGAACGGTGCACTATGGGATTCTTTGTAATGGAACCTTTGAACAGAAGTTAATTTGTGCAGCAACTGGGAAAAATTGATTATGTTGGGAGGAGGACACAACATCAGGAGAATAAAAGCTCCTAATCCAAATGCAGTGAAAGCTCGCTGGGACTTTTGAACACTCCTAATGTTTGGAAATGGAAAGTTGAAAAATTTGACACGCCCTAGCTATGGCATCATATACAGTTTCACCTGCCACACAACTAGCTAAGCAAACAGTCCAGTAACATTCTTCATGGTCAGGCCACCCTCATCCCCAAAGAAGAGTATAATTTCCCAGTCGCATCAGGAAAAGAACACATTGCTCTTCTGATAAAACTATGACAAACTTTGCCATATTCTTATAGATTGTGCTTCTCTTCCCCTTCAGGAAACTGCATTGCACGAGAAACTACATCCATATGAATCTCTTTGCTTCATTTATCCTCCGAGCTGCAGGAGTTCTAATAAAAGACAGCATAACACGCAGTACTTACAAGTTTCTTTCTTCAGAGTCAGAAAGGCCAGCTGATGAAAGTGGATGGATTTCTTCCTTGAGTCCAGAGGTATTGCAGCAGGCATTCTCAGTGTTCATATTAAGTGACCGAAGCAACAAGAATGATGTCTGTTGTTGCCCACATCCATTTTTAAATTCAGAAATAATAACAGTTGCAGGGTTATATTTTCTGGCTACATTCATTCATAGCGTTTATATGATGCTCATCCCTTGTTTACCGCCTGAGATCTAGTGGCTAATTTTAAGCAACAATAATTGATGTACAAATGCAAGCTCAGGAAGCAGATTAAAATTGTTTTTGTCTGTATATATTGTTTATAGACTACTATTCTGTGAACCCTCAGGAAAAACTAGCAATAGCACTCAGACTTACAGTATGTCACAGAAGTGAGTACACCCCCTCACATTTTGTAAATATTTAAGTATATCTTTTCATGCGACAACACTGAAGAAATGACACTTGGCTACAATGTAAAGTAGTGAGTATAGAGCTTGTATAACAGTGTAAATGTGCTGTCCCCTCAAAATAAAGCAACACACAGCCATTAATGTCTAAACTGCTGGCAACAAAAGTGAGTACACCCCTAAGTGATAATGTCCAAATGGGGCCCAACGAGTCAATAATTTGTGTGGCCACCATTATTTTCCAGCACTTCCTTAACCCTCTTGGGCATAGAGTTCACCAGAGCTTCACAGGTTGCCACTGGAGTCCTCTTCCACTCCTCCATGATGACGTCACGGAGCTGGTGGATGTTAGAGACCTTGCACACCTCCACCTTCCATTTCAGGATGCCCCACAGATGCTCAATAGGGTTTAGGTCTGGAGACGTGCTTGGCCAGTCCATCACCTTTACCCTCAGCTTCTTTAGCAAGGCAGTGGTCATCTTGGAGGTGTGTTTGGGGTCGTTATCATGTTGGAATACTGCCCTGCGGCCCAGTCTCCAAAGGGAGGGGATCATGCTCTGCTTCAGTATGTCACAGTACATGTTGGCATTCATGGTTCCCTCAATGAACTGTAGCTCCCCAGTGTCGGCAGCACTCATGCAGCCCCAGACCATGACATTCCCACCACCATGCTTGACTGTAGGCAAGACACACTTGTCTTTGTACTCCTCACCTGGTTGCTGCCATACACGCTTGACACCATCTGAACCAAATAAGTTTATCTTGTGTCATCGGACCACAGGACATGGTTCTAGAAATCCATGTCCTTAGTCTGCTTGTCTGCAGCAAACCATTTGCGGGCTTTCTTGTGCATCATCTTTAGAAGAGGCTTCCTTCTGGGATGACAGCCCTGCAGACCAATTTGATGCAGCGTGCGGTGTATGGTCTGAGCACTGACAGGTTGACTCCCCCACCCCTTCAACCTCAGCAGCAATCCTGGCAGCACTCATACGTCTTTCCCAAAGCCAGCCTCTAGATATGACCCTGAGCACAGGCACTCAACTTCTTTGGTCGACCATGGCGAGGCCTGTTCTAAGTGGAACATGTCCTGTTAAACCGCTGTATGGTCTTGGCCACCGTGCTGCAGCTCAGTTTCAGGGTCTTGGCAATCTTCTTATAGCCTAGGCCATCTTTATGTAGAGCAACAATTCGTTTTTTCAGATCCTCAGAGAGTTCATTGCCATGAGGTGCCATGTTGAACTTCCAGTGACCAGTATGAGAGAGTGAGAGCGATAACACCAAATTTAACACACCTGCTCCCCAAAATAATGGTGGCCACACAAAATATTGACACTTTGGGCCCCATTTGGACATTATCACTTAGGGGTGTACTCACTTTTGTTGGCAGGAGTTTAGACATTAATGGCTGTGTGTTGCGTTATTTTGAGGGGATAGCACATTTACACTGTTATACAAGCTCTATACTCACTACTTTACATTGTAGCCAAGTGTCATTTCTTCACTGTTGTCACATGAAAAGATATACTTAAATATTTACAAAATGTGAGGGGCTGTACTCACTTCTGTGACATATTGTATATACTGCTTTACAGTGCTTTTACAGCTCTCTCTAAGCGGTTTTACAGAGTCAGCATATTGCCCCCAACAATCTGGGTCCTCCTTTTACTGACCTCAGAAGGATGGAAGGCTGAATCAACCTTGAGCCGGTGAGAATCGAAGTGCTGGCAGTTGGCAGAATTAGCCTGCAATACAGCATTCTAACCACTGTGGCACCACAACACAATAAATTAAAACATGATATCCCAAAATGAGGTAATTTAAAAGAAGGAAGAAAGAAAGAGGAACAAAATTCAAACACTAAACTTTTGAAAGAGCTTTCAACAGACCTGCTTAGCATTAGCAACTCTTTTCCCCATGGACTTGAAATGTAATGTCTGACCAATTGTTTCCAGACAAGTAGCATGTATTCCTGCAGCCAATAAACCAGGGGTAAAATTCAAAATTTTTCCCTACCGGTTCTGTGGGTGTGGCTTGGTGGGCATGGCAGGGGAAGGATACTGCAAAATCCCCATTCCCTCCCCACTCCTGGGGGAAGGATATTGCAAAATCTCCATTCCCACCCCACTCTGGGGCCAGCCAGAGGTGGTATTTGCCGGTTCTCCGAACTACTCAAAATTTCCGCTACCGGTTCTCCAGAACCTGCTGAATTTCACCCCTGCAATAAACTCAAGGGCAAAATAAGTTAACCTCTACTGGGACTCTGCACAGTGTTTTTAACTCTTCTTTTTGTCTCATTTTTGCAGAAACTAGCCTTATGCAAAATGGGTCCTCTTTTCATGCAATATGTTGTTGGAGCAAATTCTTACTGGCTTTTAGTGGAAGGAATTTACCTTTACAGGTTATTAGTAGCTACTGTGCTGTTTGAGAAACATCAGCTGCTGAGATACATCTTCATTGGATGGGGTAAGCTTGGACTTTTCCAAGAAGAAGATAGACTGATAGGTTTACATCTTTCAGTCAATTTCATGATTGGTTCAGCTATTCAACTGGGATGAGTCAAAACTAACCTTTGGGGTTATTACCTGTTTATTATCCTGTTGAAAATATTTCAGTCAGCATAGGAAGCTAAACGTGCTCTTGATTTTTACATCAAATTATTAGGTAAATGCAAGTCTTGAAGTTTGCTGCTGCCATTATTTGCTTGGAGTCTTTCAAAGCACACGCAAACCAGAAGGCAAATATTTATGAACATATTTGTTTAGTGGGGGTGGGAGGAAAGGGTTTTATAAGGAACAAACTCTAAGGACCTTGTTATATTGATTTAATAATATATTAGACTATGAAGTTGGGAAAAAATAGAAGGCAATAGTAAACCAATCAAACTAGAAGAACTGCTTTTAACTCAAAACACTTGATATGCTCAGAAATCATATTAGGCCTTGTCATACAAGAATATCCACCTCTTGTTTTTCCTTTCAGGTTTTCCAGTTTTGTTTGTAGTTCCTTGGGGAATACTAAAATACCAATTGGAGCATAACGTGTAAGTTACTGTCTTAAATGTTCCCTTAATCGGTTTCATTGTTTCTTTTCTTGCCTTTTTTGTGCCAATGGAAAAAGAGCCTTTTGTTTATTTTCCCACAATGTTTAGACTAAAGATGATCAACCATTTGTTATTGCGGCTGCATTGCTAGGCAATAAGAAAATTTTTTGCAGCCTCCTAAACACATTCTTGATTAAGGGAATAATTTTAACTTTTAAAAATATATCAACTAGAAAGATTAGAATGCAGCAAAAAATCACTTCTATGGCCTACTCCAGATTGAAAGAAGAGCAGAAAAAAGGACAGAAAAGAAGAAATGCAAGAAAGGACAGAAAGTTTCATCATGTTAAAACAGAAATCAGATTGCAAAGATGTATACAGCACTGACACAAAGATATGTTAAGCTGTGAATAGTACTAAACAAATGGCAAGACATTGAGATTAGAGTCAATGCATGTTTATCCAGCCTAACAGCAGACTACTGGGCTTTGGCCATACTTAGAATTGGGCTGGCACACCAACTGTGATAAGATAATTCTTGTGAATGGTAAGGATGCTTGTAGACATTGAGTGGGCCTGGTTTCAATGGAACAGTATTGGGAGCTTGATATATATACTCTTCTGAGTGTTTTAAAGGAAGGGAAGAATGTAACCAACAGCTCTTAGGCTCTTCATTCTTAATGTTAAACCATTCTGGACTTCTGCGATAGGCAACGTTTGGCACTCCTGATATTGTGAACAACTTCCAACATCCCATGGAAATATGGGTTATGGTGAAAAATGTGGGGAATTGCAATTCAGTATCATCCAGAGACAGAAGATTGTCTGCTTGTGTCCTTTTCTAAGAAATTAAGGTTGTAATTCCGTACTGTTCTTATCTGGAAGTAGACTCCATTGCAGTTGCAATTTGCTTATTTCTAAGTAGGCATTCATGGGATCTTAAAGTTTAGAAATACCCAATAGGAGAAAAAAAATTTTTTAAAAAAATATCATTATTATTCTTTATTATTCTTTATTATTATTTGATAGATTTCTATGCCGCCCAACTCCCGAGGGACTCTTCTTCACTCAATCCATTGGCAATCTCCATTCCCATTATAAATAAGAAATTGTGTTATAGTCTGCTACAGCCAAAACCATCAGAGATTTTTTTTAAAGGCTAAAAAAAGGCAATGGCCACCACAATTTTAAAAGAAATATAGCACTCCAGCCTTCCTCTTGAGATTCCTTCAGAACTTCTGAAATTGAACTCATTTATTCATTGTAGAGGGATGGACCTAGAATTGTTAGAAATTATTCTGAATCTCTGACACCTGATTCAGAATGTTAGCCATCCATCACTCTTCTGGTGAAAAGGAATATAGTGTTGTGGATCAGAGGATCAATAGCAAGAAGAAGAGGAGTCAGGAGTTCTTAAAAATATTCAAAACCAGCAATGGACTGATCTCCATTTCATGAGAAATGTTTGTGGCATAGTATAAAAAGTGCCATCTAGATTTTTATACAGTGGTGAAATCCATTTTCACCACCGCGGGACTTGGGGCTTCGAAGCAGCCCACTGGCTTCCAACCCGGTGCCGCGGGCCGAGTACCCAGAGTGGCGCCGGCGGTCGGCTGGGCCGATCTGCAAAGAGAGCAGGCAGGTGGCTGGGTGAGAAGCCAGTGGACTGCTTCTGAGGCCCAAGCACCGCGGAGCTGGCACAGGTGGAAGGCGGCCTTTTCTGCAACATCCCCCTCCCCTCTTTGGATCGCCCTGCAAGGGGGGGCTTTGCCTTTGCAGAAACGGGGCGGGTGCATATGCAGCAGCCCCGGGACATCCGCTTGCCCTTCTGCCGCCCCTCTCAGCATCTGCATTTCCACCAAGGGCCGCCCGCCCACCCACTGGCCGGGCCGGGCTGGACGTCGACCTCAGAAGGCAAGCAGGCATGGGGGACTGCAGGGAAGGCCGCGTGGAAGGCCACCAAGCATAGCAGGACTGGCCAGGCCGGGCTGGACGCCGACCTCGGAAGGCAAGCGGGTGTGGGGGACCACCGGGAAGGCCGTGTGGAAGGCCGCCAAGCATGGCAGGGCTGCAGGGGAGTAGGCAGCTACCTCTCTACCCCACTGACCCGACATGCTTGCCTGCCTTCCACATGGCCTCTTAGCGCCCCCCTGCCACCCCCCTTGCCTCTTAGCACCCCCTGCTGCTCCCCTTGCCTCTTAGCGCCCCCCTAAGTCATCCCTCCGCCCCCCCAGGGGGTGGTACCGCCCACTTTGGGAACCACTGATCTATTCAATGGATTATTTTCCCAGAGAACAAAACATAAGGTCTTGGGGAGGGATGAGAGATCCTGCATATAACAGCAGTTCTGCTGATCTTCCTTGAAGCTTTTAAAACTTTTCATATGAGTTTTGATACAATTCTATAATTCATCAAGATGAATTATAGAGTTTTTTAAAAAATAATAAACCTGGTTTATCGTTTGTTATTACATGACATAATAAAATATTATTTGTTTTCTAGATGCTGGTCAACAAATGAGAACATGATAGTCTGGTGGATCATTCGAGGACCCATATTATTTTCCATTGTTGTAAGGATCACTTGTTTGCAAATCATAAGTAACATCAGGTCAACAGTTCACATACAGGCCCTCCATTTACATAGAGTTGCCTTTCCAATGTAAGAAAGACATGAAGAATTCCTATTGTCCTGCTATCAGGTTTTAGTTAGCAAATATGTAGTTCAAAAGAGTGTAGATATTTGAAAATATTGTATCTTGTATCAATGTTATATCTTGTAATTACTCCTTAACAGGAGTCCAGAGTTGCCAAGCAGCAACTTAGCAGGAAGGATCTATGTCCAATAATTACTATCATCATTCTAAATTAGTAAGAAAAGTCAAACATGTTTATTTATTGTTTTTGTGGCAATACGACAACGGAAAAATTCTTTATGTTCAAGGATATTTTGTATATATTTTTCTTCTGTAGTAGCCACTTAGCCACTAGTACTAAATCTCAGCATTTTTCTCTTCTTTTTGGTTCACTAACTACCTCTTTCCTTCCCCAATCTCCAATTACTATTAGTAAGCTTTGAGCTTTCAAAATAACAAGCAGGACAGAGCAACAATATCGTATAGGAAATATTTGAGAGCCGAGACTCAATACAGTACATTAAAATTAGTAAAAACAGACTGAAGGGTGTTTCTCGCAGTTGTCTTGCCCTTAGGAAATTCCTGTTGGAAATAATTTTGCAGACAAACAAAATTTTACTGTATTTGGAGAAACCAACTGTAATGTGTGATGTGTGTTTTCTAAGGTTAATTTCTGCATCTTCCTGAACATTCTGAAACTCCTACTTTCCAAACTGAAAGCTCAGCAGATGACATTTCGTGACTATAAGTTCAGGTAGATATTACTTTCTTATAATTTTCTGCACCATTTAAAAAAAAAACCCACTGGATTTGATTCACAGCCATATGGGAGTCTATATATTTGGCCAACATTGTAATACATATCTGTTTGACATTTCACTCACCTGATAATGTAAATGAAAATCTGCAAAGATTTATATCAATGTTTCTCAGTTTTAGCAACTTTTAGATTGGTAGATTTCAACTCCCAGAATTCCCCAGCCATCTACACATCTTAAAGTTGTCAAGCTTGAGAAACATTGATTTACTTTGCTAAATGCATTTGTTATTAAAGGGCCAGAAGAATCTTTGCTGTTTCTTTAAGAAGAATGTGTTGCTTTTAAAGAAACTGAAATTGCAACAAAATGGATACTAATTTTAAAGTGAAAAGTGGGACAATATGCTGTACCAATCATGTTTCATTTTGGATAGCAGGTTAGATGGATTCTCACAACTTTGTACAGAATGCAAGATGCAACAAACAAACAAATAAATCCACAATTACAAAATGTAAACCTGGTAAATATATATCAGGAAGAAGGTTAAAGTAGAAATCATAAAGTAGAAGGATTAAGGGATAACTCTAAGAAAAAGTAGAACTATTCTAATACTAATACTAATATTAATATTAATAATAATAAATAATTTAATACTCATCTCTAAGGATCTAAGTGCCAGAGCCCACTGCAACAGCATTGCCAAGAAGGCATTAAGAGTGGTAAACCTAATCTTGCGTAGCTTCTTCTCCAGTAATATTGTACTTTTAACCAGAGCATACAAAACATTTGCTAGACCAATTCTCGAATACAGCTCATCTGTCTGGAACCCACACTACATATCAGACATTAACACAATTGAGAATGTCCAGAGATATTTCACTAGAAGAGTATTACATTCCTCTGTTCGCAACAGAATACCTTATGCAACCAGACTTGAAATGTTGGGACTAGAAAACTTAGAACTACGCCGCCTTCGATCTGTCCTAAGTGTAGCCCACAAAATTATCTGCAACAATGTCCTTCCTGTCAATGACTACTTCAGCTTCCACCACAACAATATACGAGCACACAATAGATACAAACTTAACGTAAACCGATCCAAACTAGATTGCAAAAAATTCGACTTCAGCAACAGAGTGGTCAATGCCTGGAATACATTACCCGACTCTGTAGTTTCTTGCCCAAACCCCCACAACTTTAACCTTAGACTGTCCACCGTCGACCTCACCCCATTCCTAAGAGGTCTGTAAGGGGCGTGCATAAGCGCACCAGCGTGCCTACCGTCCCTGTCCTAATGTACCCATAGATTCGTTAAATTTCTTGTGCTCATAACCATGCTTGTACTTATATATTCACAAACATGTTTATACTTTGTTTATACTTTGGTCGTAATCATATATACGCTTGACAAATAAATAAATAAATAAAAATAATCTTGGGGTATGTCACTAAACCTATACCTACTGAATATCATCAGGGCAGAAACAAGAGAACCATATCCACTCTTCTTGGTTTACTTAGTATTTTAAAACAGAAACAAATGAAATATACTTACTCCCCAGGCCCTTCTTGTCTTCTCCTTCAACCCTCACTAGGTTCCTTTGGAGAGCTTTATAAGCTTAGATTTTTCCCAATTTTACAAAGCCCCAGTTTGGGGATGCAATGTCAGATTCCCTCTCCAAGACCAAGGAAGGCCCTGTCTGTGACCTTGAAAGGAAGAAACAATTGGTTCTAACGTTACTCAGACATTGTTCCAAGAATCACAGGGCTGCAGTCTTATTATGGAATTATCACTAGAATGCTTAAAGCTCCCAATCTAATATTAATCCCAAATCAATGTCCAAGGATTTCAAGAATTTAATTCATGTTGGTGATTGTTTTTATTTTAAGGTTGGCAAGGTCAACTCTTGTGTTAATACCTTTACTTGGAATTCATGAGATTATTTTTAGTTTCATCATGGATGATCATGTTGAAGGATTCTCCAGGAATGTCAAAACCTTCATCCAACTAACCATTGGCTCTTTCCATGTAAGTTTGGGATGGTGATGGAAGTGGGTTAAACAAATTTAATATCAACTTTACAGAATGCAGATGAGAAAAAATAATAATTAAAAACCATTATCACAGCTCATTAATAAATGATGCATAATAAAAGACTCTTTAAAATATAATTTAATACATATTTTTAAAATAGGATTTGATACAAACATTAAACTGAATAAACATTATCTAGCATAATCTTAAAAATACCAGCATCTCGTTAAATTATTTGTCTAGAATTCTTTCCAAACCTAATATGATTTTTCAGTATTGTCACTTCAATTATTTGCTAGAGTTTTTTTTTTTTTGAAACAATCTTCAAGTACAGTAGTGACTGCCATATTCAAATTTTCTACATTTCCTCATAAATCAGAGGAACAGATCTGGCTAATATGTATAATGATAATTCTTAATTAGTGTTATGTTCTAACTGTTTCAACTGTGTTGCATGGTTCCAACCAGGTCCAGCGTTTGAGCGGGAAAAAGCTCAAACGCTATTGGCTGGTCTGTCTGACAGCTCCCTATAAAAGGGCAAGCTGTCAGACTGCTCTTTGCTGGTTGCTTACACAAGAGCTGAAATAAAGAGCTGCTTTGGAAGTCTGTCTCCTGTCATCTCTACCCACTATCTAACAGTGGCGACGAGGGCTTGGGCCAGGAGAACTGTGACTAGCTTCTTCAGCACTTTCAACCAGCCAGGCAGACATCTAAAAAGCTCAAACGCTATTGGCTGGTCTGTCTGACAGCTCCCTATAAAAGGGCAAGCTGTCAGACTGCTCTTTGCTGGTTGCTTACACAAGAGCTGAAATAAAGAGCTGCTTTGGAAGTCTGTCTCCTGTCATCTCTACCCACTATCTAACAGTGGCGACGAGGGCTTGGGCCAGGAGAACTGTGACTAG